>CM061750.1:285560197-286040196 GCA_030979885.1 Lolium multiflorum
CAGTATGTGTGAAAATGTATGCACTATGTGTGCTATAACTTTATGTCTTTCAAATTTGAACCAAACTTGAATAAGTTTGAAATATTTGAAAAGGGGGCTTTTGGCTTAAACGTTTGAAACCCAAAACAACTTCTTCATGCTAGACTTCATAAGACCGAGTTTAGGGTTAGGGGTAGATACATGATTTTTCTGGTTTGAATATGTCTAAACCTTGTTTATCAACTTTAATGCTAACTATATGACTGATGACCCACAAGTATAGGGGGTGTATCGTAGTACTTTCGATAAATAAGAGTGTCGAACCCAACGAGGAGCAGAAGGTGTTGACAAACAGTTTCGATGAAGGATTCACTGTAAATGCTCACAGACAAGTTTTCAGGGGGTTTTGATATAGCAGATAAATAAAGTACAAGTAAATAAAATGCGAGAGTAATAATTGCAGCGAAGTGGCCCAATCCTTTTTAGCTCAAAGGACAAGCCGGTTTGTTTACTTATAATGACCAAACGCTCTAAGACACACGGGAATTTAGTCTAGTGCTTTCGCTTCATATAGCTGATTAATCTTCATTGTTTTGATAAGTGTTGTGTGGGTGAACCTATGCTAATGCACCGCCCTTCCTAGGACTAATACATACTTGTGATTATACCCCTTGCAAGCATCCGCAAATACAAGAAAGTAATTAAGATAAATCTAACCACAACCTTAAACTCTAAGATCCTGCTATCCCTCCTGCACCGATATACTAACGGGGGTTTAGGTTGCTGTCACTCCGGCAACCCCACAATTAGCAAACGAATACAAGATGCACTCCCCTAGGCCCATAAAGGTGAAGTATCATGTAGTCGACGTTCACATGACACCACTAGAAGAATAACACCACAACTTAAATATCAAACCATTAAATATTACTCAACATAATTCACTACTAACATTTAGACTTCACCCATGTCCTCAAGAACTAAACGAACTACTCACGAGACATCATATGGAACATAATCAGAGGTGATATGATGATGAATAACAATCTGAACATAAACCTTGGTTCAATGGTTTCACTCAATAGCATCAATAACAAGTAGTAATCGACACCGGGAAAGTTTCCCCTATCAAACAATCAAGATTCAACCCTAGATGTTACAGCGGTGACGAGGTGCAGCGGTGGAGATGGCGGTGTAGATGGTGGAGATGATGATGATGATGATCCCAATGATGTCCAGCTCGATGACGGTGGCGATGGCGTCGATTTCCCCCTCCGGGAGGGAATTTCCCCGGCGGATTCCTGCCCGCCGGAGAGCTCTTTTCTCTCTGGTGTTTCTCCGCCCCGCAGAGGCGGCTCTGTCAATTCTCCGTAACTCCCTGGGGCTTAGGTTTTCGGGACGAAGAAGTACGCGAAGGAGAGGCGGCCAGAGGGGGCTGTGGGCCCCCTCCCCACAAGGCGGCGCGGCCAGGCCTGGGCCCGCGCCGGCCTATGGGGGGGCCCATGGTGGCTCCTCCCGGCTCCTCCTTTTGGCTCCCTTCGTCTTCTGGAAAAATAGGATTTTCCGTATAAATTCCGTCAATTGTTGATCTTCAGAAATATGGTGTCCTGACGGTGCTTTTTCCAGCAGAATCCTGACTCCGGTGAATAATTCTCCAATAATCATGAAACATGCAAAATAGGTGAAATAACATAAGTATCATCTCTAAATATGAAATATATCAATGAATAACAGCAAATTATGATATAAAATAGTGATGCAAAATGGACGTATCAACTCCCCCAAGCTTAGACTTCGCTTGTCCCCAAGCGAAACTGAGCTCAATGAACAAGACCACATGTTTATGGAGTGAAGAGTCGATAAATAAAATACGGACAAGAAGCATCATATTGATTCACACAAGATATTCTAGTAAACATCCTCCTCATATAACTCAACTTGAAATAAGTAAAGAGAAATAACAGATTGTACTTATCTTCTAAACAAAGCTTTCATATCAGAATTTATATGGCAGGGCTTTCATCCTTAATCATAACAATCTCCTCATAATCATTGATAACTTTCAAAGTCATATTCATTCAGATAAAATTTGTACTAAACAAGAAAGCATAAAAGACATGATTAACTAGATCATAGCATAAATGGTTGGATCACAACAACTCAATTGCTTGCTTGAGATAGAGGGAAATAGGTTTACTGACTCAATCATAAAAGTAAAAGATAGGCCCTTCGCAGAGGGAAGCAGGGATTAAATCATGTGCTAGAGCTTTTCATGTTTTGAAATCATATAAAGAGCATAAAAGTAAGATTTTGAGTGGTGTTTGCTGTTGTCAACGAATGGTAGTGGGCACTCTAACCCCCTTGCCAAACAGACCTTCCAAGAGCGGCTCCCATGAAGGACGTCATCTCTACCAGCAAGGTAGATCATCCCCCTTCTCTTTTGTTTACACATGTATTTTAGTTTTATTATGGATGACACTCCCCCAACCTTTGCTTTCACAAGCCATGGCTAACCGAATCCCAGGTGCCTTCCAACATTTCTCATACCAGGAGGAGTGTCTATTGCAAAATTAAGTTGCTTACTGATAAATCAGGGCAGAACATGTGAAGAGAATTATTAATGAAAGTTATTAATTGGGCCTGGGAACCCCGTTGCCAGCACTTTTTGTAAAATTATTGGATAAGCGGATGTGCCACTAGTCCATTGTGAAAGTCCGAACAAGATTGAAAGATAAAACACCACATACTTCCTCATGAGCTATAAAACATTGACACAAATAAGGAGTAATATAGTTTGAATTATTTAAAGGTAGCACATGAAGTATTTACTTGGAGTGGCGCAAAATACCACATAGTAGGTAGTTATGGTGGACACAAATGGCATGGGTTTGGTCTAAGGTTATGGATGTATGAGAAGCATTCCTCTCGATACAGGTCTTTGGCTAGCAAGGTTGGGTAGCAAGCATAAAGGTTGAGGGAAACAAACAAATATACATGTGATAGAAACAATCATGCATCTTTCTCATAAGCACAAGCAATTTTAACTTCAGAATACTAAACTCATTAGCATAAAGATAATAAAGTAATATATCTACATGTATTTCCCTTTTCTATTTAAACATCAAGGTGTTGTTGCTATTGACCAATGCTAAGTTTGCCAAAACCAAATAGATTTACTTAATGCTCCCAAAGTGATATCAATACTAATGTCAAGAGTAATCATATAACAGAAATTGTAAACTAAAATAAGGTGTGCAAAAAGTAAATGATAAGACTTCTCATTAATATTCCATAACGATAACTCACACCAACGGATACATAGATAACCAACTAAGAGAGATACTTCCACACTGCAAACCATCTTATATGATAACTTCCCTACTCATGATATGACACTACTTGATAGTAAAAAGATAAAGATAGTGATGATGTGATACCGCGGCACTCCCCCAAGCTTGGAACAAACCAAGGGGATGCCAATACCGATGATGAATTACTCCTTCGGTGGTGATGGTGGTGGATTCTTCTCGACAAGCTTCTTAACCAGCTTTCAGCTTCTCAGTTTGGCAGTTCTGCACTAAAACTCGAAGAGATTCATTGTTATCCGAATGTGGCGGTGGCGGCCTTGTGATGGGAATCGAGTAATATTCCAGCATTCTGCGAAGTCGCTGGTTCTCCTCCTGAAGTATCTCCACTTCCCTTCTTAGAGCACGATATTGATCACAAAACTCATCGGTAACCCGTATTGCTTCCTCCACACAAGGGAAAGAGTTGAGGCTAAGAGCAGGCGGAAGAAGTCCCTGCAAGTTATGAGAAAAAGAACGAGTGTTAACCGATCCCACCAAGATTGGCTTACTCTCCGCATTCCCACTCTCTTTTACCGATGCTATCTTCTTAACTTCCTTATTGACACCTTCATCCATCTCTTCCTCCCAAGGCCCCTTGTCTTTGTTGTTGGAGACCATGGTGCTTCTAGATCAAAAACAGATCCTGGCGAAAACAGCTCGAAACAAAACACGACGAGAAAACGATATACGGACCTCTGGGGTCCGGGGGATTATATAGCAAATATTTTTACGACAAAAGGAAGGTTCCAGGCCGAAAACGAGTGGAAACGGGACGCCGAGGGGCTGTCCCCATAGGGCGGCGCGGCCAGGGTGGGGCCCGCGCCGGCCATGGGGCACGCCCTGCGTGCCTCCTCCACTCCGTTTCGATCTCGTAATTTTTCATATTTTCCATAAACAGCAGAAATATTGTTCGGAAAGCTAAACGCGGACTTTTTATTACTAAAACTGTTACCTATTCAAAGTCGAACTCTGCAGAACTGTCAATTTGGTCTTTGATGAAAGCTTCCGGAGTCATCACTTGAATAACATCAATATCTTCATTATAAGAATCTCCAGAAATATAATGCTTGAGTCTTTGTCCATTCACTACTTGTGTGGCATTACCTTGCAGAGAACTAATTTTAATTGCCCCTGAACGATACACCTCCTCAATAACATATGGTCCTTCCCATTTTGAGAGTAATTTCCCTGCAAAAAACTGAGACGAGACCGATACAATAGGACTTTATCTCCAACATTAAATTCTCTTTTAATAATTCTTCTATCATGCCACTTCTTAACTTTCTCCTTAAAAAGTTTAGCATTTTCATAAGCTTCACTTCTCCATTCATCTAAAGAACTCAATTGTAGCAACCTCTTCTTACCGGCAAGTTTAAAATCTTTATTAAGTTCTCTTACAACCCAATAAGCTTTGTGCTCTAATTCTAAAGGTAAATGACAAGCTTTTCCATAAACCATTTTATAAGGAGACATTCCCATAGGATTTTTATAAGCAGTTCTATAAGCCCACAATGCTTCCTTTAACTTACTAGCCCAATTCTTTCTAGATTTATTAACAGTCTTTCCCAAGATAGATTTAATTTCTCTATTTGATAATTCTACTTGCCCACTAGTTTGAGGATGATAAGCTGAAGCAATTCTATGATTAATACCATATTTAGCAAGAGTTTTTCTAAAACCACCATGAATAAAGTGAGAACCTCCATCAGTCATAATATATCTAGGTACTCCAAATCTAGGAAAAATAACATCTAAAAGCATTTTTAAAGAGGTCTCACCATCAACACTTTTTGTTGGTATGGCTTCTACCCATTTAGTAACATAATCAACAGCGACAAGTATATGAGTGTTACCTTCTGAAGAAGGGAAAGGACCCATGAAGTCAAATCCCCAACAATCAAATGGTTCAATAACAAGAGTATAATTCATAGGCATTTCATTGCGTCTAGAGATATTACCAACTCTTTGACATTCATCACAAGATAAGATAAACTTCCTTGCATCTTTGAAAAGTGTTGGCCAATAAAAACCTGATTGTAGAACCTTTTGTGCGGTTCTATCTCCGGCGTGATGTCCTCCATAAACACTACCATGACACTTACTCAATATCTCTTGTTGTTCATATTCTGGGACACATCTTCGCATAATACCATCCACTCCTTCTTTATATAAGTGTGGGTCATCCCAAAAATAATGCCTCAAATCATAAAAGAATTTCCTCCTTTGCTGAGCTGAAAAGGTTGGAGGCAAGTACTTTGAAACAATAAAGTTAGCATAATCAGCATACCAAGGACTATCTCGCGAGCTCACCTTTATTACAACCAATTGTTCATTTGGAAAACTATCATTAACAGGAACATGATCATAAGCAATATTTTCCAATCTAGACAAATTATCAGCAACAGGATTATCAGCACCTTTCCTATCTACAATATGTAAATCAAATTCTTGCAAAAGAAGCACCCATCTAATAAGCCTTGGCTTAGCATCTTTCTTTTCCATAAGGTACCTAATTGCAGCATGATCAGTATGAACTGTGACTTTTGAATCAACAATATAGGATCTAAACTTGTCACATGCAAAAACTACGGCTAATAATTCTTTCTCAGTTGTAGCATAATTTCTTTGAGCAGCATCTAGAGTTTTACTAGCATAATGAATAACATTCAATTTTTTATCTACTCGCTGTCCAAGAACAGCACCTACAGCAAAATCACTAGCATCACACATAATTTCAAAAGGCAAATTCCAATCAGGAGGTTCAACTACAGGAGCAGTTGTTAAGGCTTTCTTTAGAGTTTCAAAGGCTTCCTTACAATCATCATCAAAAACAAAAGGTACATCTTTTTGAAGAAGATTAGTAAGAGGCTTTGAAATTTTAGAGAAATCTTTAATAAATCTCCTATAAAAACCAGCATGACCAAGAATACTACGAATACCTTTAACATCCCTAGGATAGGGCATCTTCTCAATTGCTTCAACTTTAGCTCTATCAACTTCAATACCTCTCTCAGAAATTTTATGTCCCAATACAATTCCTTCATTAACCATAAAGTGGCATTTCTCCCAATTAAGAACAAGGTTAGTTTCTTCACATCTCTGCAAAACTTTATCAAGGTTTCGCAAGCAATTATCAAAAGAATTCCCATAGACAGAAAAATCATCCATGAATACCTCAACAATCTTTTCACAAAAGCCATGAAAAATAGCAGACATGCATCTTTGAAAAGTAGCAGGAGCATTACACAAACCAAAAGGCATACGCCTATAAGCATAAGTTCCATAAGGACAAGTGAAAGTTGTTTTCTCTTGATCTTTAGCTTTAACGCAATTTGTGAAAACCCAGAATAACCATCAAGAAAGCAGAAATGAGTATTTTTAGACAACCTTTCTAACATTTGATCAATAAAAGGTAAAGGGTAATGATCTTTCTTAGTAACTTTATTAACTTTTCGAAAATCAATGCACATTCTATACCCTACAACTACTCTTTGAGGAATGAGCTCATCATTATCATTAGGTACAACAGTTATTCCTCCTTTCTTAGGAACACAATGCACAGGACTAACCCATCTACTATCAGCAATAGGATATATAATACCAGCTTCAAGAAGTTTTAATACCTCATTTCTTACCACATCCTTCATCTTAGGAATTAGACGACGCTGATGTTCAACAACAGTTTTTGCATCATCTTCTATATTAATGGCATGTTGGCAAATAGCGGGAGAAATCCCCTTCAAGTCATCAAGAGTGTAGCCAATAGCTCCTCGATGTTTCTTCAATATTTCCAATAACCTTTCTTCCTCAATATCTGAAAGCTTAGCACTAATAATAACAGGATATGTTTTCTTATCATCAATATAAGCATACTTAAGATTATCAGGTAATGGTTTCAAATCAAATACAAGATCTTCCTTTGGTGGTGGTGTTACACCTAAATCTTCAACCGGTAAGTCATGTTTAAGAATAGGTTGACGAAGGAAAATTTCATCAAGCTCATCCCTTTCTTCCCTAAAAACTTCACTCTCACTATTCTCCAAATGTTGCTGCAAAGGATTATTAGGAGCAAGAGCAATAGATGCACACTGTTCAACTCTAAAATCATCATTAGGCAAATCAGCTTTATAAGGAGTTTTGGCAAATTTAGAGAAGTTAAACTCATAAGATTCACCAGCAAATTTAGTAACAATTTTCTCTTTCTTGCAATCTATAATAGCTCCACAAGTATTCAGAAAAGGTCTACCAAAAATAATAGGACAAGACTTACTAGCAGCAGAACCAAGTACCAAAAAGTCAGCATGATATTTAATCTTACCACATAGAACTTCCACATCTCGAACAATACCAATAGGAGAGATAGTTTCTCTATTAGCTAGCCGAATAACCACATCAATATCTTCAAGTTCACAAGAACCAATTTCATGCATGATTTCCGTGTAGAGCTCATAAGGAATGGCACTAATACTTGCACCAATGTCGCATAAACCATAATAGCAATGATCACCAATTCGAACAGAGAGCACAGGAACACTGGCTTTCCTAGACTTATTAGGATGCGAAACAATATTAGAAGCATCTTCACAAAAAATAATATGACCATCTTCCACATTTTCAGTCACAAGATCTTTAACTATTGCAACAGCAGGTTCAACCTTTATTTGTTCTTCAGGTTCTATGGGTTTCTTTGCACTTTTATTAACTACACTAGTTATAACAGAATACTCTTTCATTTTAGCAGGGAAAGGAGTTTTTTCAATATAAGCTTCAGGAAGAACATGATCAACAGTTTTAATTTCAATACATTTACCTTTAGGTGAATCAGTTTTATCTTTATAAGGTTCATGATACTTATCAAAATTCTTCCTAGGCAATTCAAAATGAGAGGCAAAGGCTTTATAAATATTTGCAACAACTTGAGAGTCAAGACCATATGTAGCACTTATATTACGATATTCATCAGTATCCATAAAAGTTTCAATGCATTCATAATCATAATTTATACCTGACACTCTACCTTTGTCATTCTCCCATCCTTCAGTATTTTCTTGGATTCGATCAAGAAGGTCCCATTTAAACTCTTCTTTATTGCGTGTGAATGATCCAGAACAAGCAGTATCCAGCAAGGTTTTATCTTGAAAAGAAAGTCTTGCATAGAAATTATCAATGATAATTTGTGCTCTCAAATGGGGCATTTGAGCATCCACTATAACGGGTTAGTACTTTCTTCACTAGGTTCCACCCAACTGTATTTTTCTTTGGGCCAACAGTCATGTAAATTTCCTTGTATTAAGCAGTGCATTCGCATGGGGGAGGGACATCACATTGCATGCGGAAGCTGCTTAAGAAACCTGCCCAGTCTCGTGTGCCCGAACTGCGACGGCATCTACGAAGAGGATGAGGATTTAAGTAGATTTGCCTCCTTGTTTAAGGTGGATTGCAGCAACGATGGTTGCGACATGAGCGGCGACTTGCTCGAATACTTTCAACATGAGGCGACGTGCCCGCATGCGCCAACGAGACGGTAGGTGGTTGATCTTGCCGGTCTCGATGGAGAAGATGATCGCGCTTTGAGGCTAATCTGAGCTCGGTGGAGAAGGACCGGATGGAGTTTCCTTTTCTAGAACTAGAGTTCTTTTTGTACTTTTGGATGTCTTGTCTGTAGTTTCCTTTTACTTGGAGGGTCCTCCTAGCTTGCAGTCTGTAATCCCACCGTCATCATAATATAAAAGCAGTGTCGCCAGGTCCTTCGGGACATTTCTGTGTTCAAAAAATGTATGATTTTAGACATGTCGTCTATTTATGTGTGCGATGTTGTATCATCTATTACCGTGATTAGTTTGAACGTGTCCATGTCCTAGAACAAAACTTCGGCATGATGTACTTGTATGTTTAATTGAATTCGACCAAGTATAATGTGGAACCGGTCATTGCGAGCATATGGAGATTGCGAACCGGTAATTGACAGGTGGTACATGCTCTATCTTAATCTTGTTTATCTAATGGTAATTGCGATTTATGCGGTACTGAAATAATTAGTTTTAGTTATAAACAGGGACTCTTCGGACGGGGGCTCCTTTTCAAACAAGACCGGGGAGATTTATGAAGTGCTAGAAGGGAACAAATTACTACATGAGTGTTTTCCGTGAAATGGTTAAAATTTGTAGTGGCAGATTGCCGCCAATGCAATTTTTTCATGTGGTTGATATGGTAGGATGGACATTTCCAAAATTTCACGAATTATTTCGGTTTGTGACCATATATTAAATTAGTTTTGGGCTCATTTCCATTTAATTTGAAATTTCAACGCGAAGTACACGAAGTACAATTAAAAAAGGGGAAACTATATATACGTGATGTGCACTAAATGTGTGGTACCCCCCAAAAAATGACCAAACATATGCGTTGCATCCAAGTACGTAACACCCATATGGCAAACGAAAGCATTGAGTAGTTGTTTGTGATGTAAGTAATCTACATATATATCAAAATACCAAACATGGCACACCAAAATATTTTTTAGAAGAACTTACCAGATTTTGGCACCATGCATGTTGGAGTTTTTTTTTGACAGAATCCATCTTGGAGTTCGCATGGCTCTCTTCCGAAGTGAGAGGTGAGTTGGTTAATGCTAGAACCATGGCAAACTTCCGAATGTTAGTAATTTAGCATGGACTCATCATTTGTGATGAAATACCTAGGAACAATGCCAAACATGACATACCTATGTTCTTGAGAATATTCCCTTTCACCGATTTTGGCACCATGTGTGTTTTTAAGTACGTTTGCATGCCTTCTTGATTGGTTATTAAAATACCATGTCAAACTGTCGATACATGGAAAATTCCTTTGCTACAATCAAATAAACTTCGGGCTCCTTTGATTCAAAGGAATATGGAGGGTGTAGGAATATGAAAGGTGCATGATTGGAATGTTATGCCAAGTTGAATCCTATAGGAACATGATGTGTCTTTGATTGTGGCAAAGGAACTTTTCCATGAGGTATTAGCTAATGGTTTTTTCCTATAAGATTTGCACTACAAGATTCCTATAGGAATAGTTCCTATGAATCAAATGACTTGTATAGGAAATTTTCCCATAAGAACCAAATCCAACATAATTCCTATGACAATCATATGAATCAAAGGAGCACGATTCCCATAGGATTCAAGTAGACATGACATCCCAATTCTATGATTTTCCTTTTCCTATACTTTCCATTTCCTATGAACCAAAGGAGGCCTAACTAGTTGGCCATACTGAAACAATTGCCAAATAAATGCCGTGCATCCTATGGCCCCCGTGAGTTTGACCTAAATTTGAAATCATGGTAAAAGGTGCTTAAAATAGGCAAATAAAAGCATGTAGTCAATTTTTTTTTGGATGTACTACCTAGGGAAAATACCAAACATGCCATAATGCAAACTGTGTTTTAGAGAGTAGCCCTTCAAAAAAGTTGGCATCCACTTGTTGATTTTGCTATCGACATGACAAAATAACTGATCAGATGACCAAGTGGTAAAAATTGCAACAGATTAGACCACCACATGGTGGAAACTGCTAAAAATCGTGAAAACTGCAAAGAAAAAGTTAAAGTGGTGGTTTGTGCAGCATATGGAGGATTGAGTAGTACAAGTTGGATGTGCACTACCGTGTGCCCGTGGTAATGTTCGCCTATTATGATGATGGCAAGAAAAAATGATGTTTTCTCTGCTGAAACTGTCCCGAGCTGATTTGACGAGACAAAATACAGCTACACGGCGTGCAAGGGACGGCTATACAGTACATTAGCTTCTTCTCGGGTCACACGCCTGCACCACAGGTGCAGTAAGTGCAGCAGAGACCAGAGAGAGAAGGAACGCCCGTATTATATTTGATTTCAATTCATATTGTTTTTTTCCTTGCCTCTCCGTCTTCTTCACCTCCATCTTCTCGGTGTTTTCAAGAGTGATTATCAAGTGGAGAGACAATTGCATTGGGAAAGTCTCTCCACTTGATAATCTCTGTTGAAAAACTCGCACGTCTTGTGAAATGTGAAGGCTGCACGCGTGGGGAAGGGAGACGCAAACGCCGCACCGCATCATTAGTAGTAGTATACCTTTCTCTCCTCACCCCACCCGGCCGCCCGCCGCAACGTTCCTTCCATAGCGCTTGCCGTCTCCTCCAAACCCCCCAGCGCACTTGCATCCGCCATCCACCTAAATCCACCGCCGAGTACCTTTCTGTCCTCACCACCGCCGCTGCGCCTATTCCCCTGTCCAGCAGATCCGCTCCGCTACCTGCTACACACTTCGAGCAGACGACTGCGGCGTTGCGTGTGTCGCCGCCGTGTCAGATGGAGGCGGAGCCGCTCAACTCCCGAAGGCGGGTCGAGCCAGATCGGGAAGAGCCTCCGTCGAGCCTCGACCTCATCAGCCGCCTCCCCGACGAGATGCTGCACATCATCATCTCCCTCCTGCCCATGATATCCGCTGTAAGGACAACATTGCTCTCCAAACGGTGGCGCCACCTCTGGCGCTCCGTCCCACTTAACCTCCTCGTCGGCGACAACGACCTCATCAGCCGCCTACCGGACCAGATTCTCCACATCATCATCTCCCACCTGCCCACTATATCCGCTGTAAGCACAACCTTGGTCTCCAAACGGTGGCGCCACCTCTGGCACTCCGTCCCACTTAACCTCGAGATCGACGACCAACTCGCCAAGCAAAACCACAAACGCATCGCCGCGGTCGCCAGTATCCTCGCCGCTCACCCTGGCCCCGCCAGAAGCGTGTCAATCGACCCCTTCAGAAGCACTTGCAAGGTCGACACCACGCTCGACAGCTGGTTCCGGTCCAGCACCCTATCTTGCGTCGAGAACCTCAGATTCGATGCTGGAACAGTGATGCGCTCCTTCCCGCTGTCCGCGTTCCGCTGCGCGCCCACGCTGCGCATTGTCAGCATTTCTACTTGCTATTTGCCCGAGATTCATGCCAACTCCATGCTTCTTTTCCCCCAACTCAAAAGGCTCATGCTCTATGACGTCTACATCTGTAAGGCGACGAACATCGACCGCCTGTTCACCCGCTGTATTGTGCTCGAGGCACTTCACCTTGAGGGGGTCCACGGGTTCACCCAACTCAACATTCAAATGCCAAATCTTCGTACAATTAGTGTGGCTAGCTATTGGAAACGCAACACCACCGAACTTATTCAGTTAGACACGGTGCAAATTATGGATGCATCTTGCCTCGAGAGATTGGTCATATGTGTTCATGATGTTCCACTACTAATCCAGGTCGCCAACGCACCAAAGTTGATGGTGTTGGGCTTTGCGTCGTACCCTGGCTGCCAACTTGTTATTGGACGCATAAACTTTTTGGTAGAACAGCCTTCTTCTTGTTGAATTAACTCACATTTTTGTTATTTTTTTGACATATGTACCATTGTCCTGTAGAGGATGATGCCCATAAGCTTGGAACATTCTCTGTGCACAGTGAAGAACTTGGTTCTAAAATCTGACGGCCCTCGTCTGGATCAACTACTTGCATTTCTTAGATGCTTTCCCTGCACGGAGAAGCTATATATCCAGGTAAATTCGTTGTTGTTAACTGTTTACCACTATGAGCAAAAAGTGTAGAGTTACATGGAGTTAACCTGTTATTAGCCTAGATCAGTTGAACAATATGTACTAGAAGAACATCCACAATGGAGTTATATTATGTTGGTTCAAAACTAAACTTCTTGTCATACAATGTGTTGTATCTTGTGCATCTGTGAAGTTTCATATAAACACATGATAATATGTGATCTGTGTAAAAAAGAGAAGACATATGTAAATAGTGTGACTTACTATTTACACATCATTTGTTCTTTTTTTGTGTAGATCACATATTATCATATTTTTGGATGAAACTTCACAGAAGCACATGATAGAACACAATGTATGTCCAGACTTTTAGTTTACATTTTTTTTGGAAACTTGGAAGTGTCAAAAGAAAAATGGGGTGCACCCGCAACTAGTTGCGGATTGGAGTTTCCCATGTTGGTAACCTTTCCCCAACTTTACAATGACAATAACAGATGTAAAAAAGTGCATCTATCAAATTGGAACGTGTCAGGGGATTATGTTGTTCCACGGTCCTCAATTAACACATGATTCAACTCACCTGAGATATTCATTAGTTGATAGCTATGAAGTACTTTGTTATTGTACTGACTACTTAATTTGACTTCTTTGCAGTTTTATAGAACCGGCAATAAGGTTCATGTGCTGCATAATGAGCCAGCCTGTCCCATTGAATGCCTTGATCTCCACCTCAAAGAAATTTCGATTTCTGACTACCGAGGAAGGAGAAATGATGTTATTGTCTCCAGGTTCTTTATACAGAACACTAGAATGCTCAAAGTAATGAATTTTGGTGTAAGATATCATCACAAGAAGATCTGGTGGGATACCCAGTTCAAGCAGCTAGACCTGAAGAACACCGCTTCTAGAGATGTTGATTTTCAGTTTGGATATTTACCATCCTTAGATAAGTTCAGCTCGGACGGTGTTCTTAGCTGGTTGGTACATGACTTGTCAGTGGCTGATCCCTTTGCTAGAGGGATATATGCAAGAGATGGGCCAATTTCTGCATAGTGTTACTTTAACTCCCTATATTTTGTACTGGTCTGAACAATATATTTTATCACTCTGTTAATGTAGTTCAGACTTGATGTTATTCTTGTGAACATGGTCTAATATTCTAATGCTTTCGGGATGTATGTACTACTAGTGATATATATAGAAGCTAGCAATTGGTTGACAAAATCTACTAAAAAAAGCCTATAACGGATGTTCACATTCATTTCGTCAATGCTATTGTTCACAGAGGAAAGGTTTATTATTCACAGAGGCTGACATGTGGGACCCATGAGCCAGCAGAGTCCTCAACGTTTCAAAGGCGGCAGGGGATCAAAAAAAAGGAAGTAGCCACAAATTAGGGTAAAAAATAACTCCAACAAAGGAAACTTTTTTGTAAATAGAGGACGACATGCGGGTCACATTTTGCACGGGATCGAAAGAAAAAAGGCAAGTGACCAAATACTAGAGTTACGGGAAGTTTGTTACGTAAAAAAGCTTACGGGATTACGTGGTGCTTAGGGGGGAAATTATGTTCCAAAATCACAACAACCAAATCCAACAGAATCCACCCACGTCAGTCAGTATCAAAAGAATTTTACGTAGTAGCCAAATATCAGGAGCCAAAAATAAGTCCAAGAAAAGAAACTTTAATTGGGATGATGGACATTGGGTCCCATTTTAACGACGTGGTCAACGTTTCCAAAGTACAATCAAAGAAAAAAATCAGGGTAAAAAATAATATATCCAAGAAAGGAAACTTTTATTCTACATAGAAGATGACTTGCGGACCCACGAGCCAGCAGACCTCAACGTTTCATGGCAACATGAGATCGAAAAAAAAAGGCAAGTGACTAAATATCAGGTGCCAAAAATCCAAAAAAAACTTTTTTGTACATAGAGGATGACATGCGGGTCCCATTTTGCAACGGGAATGTTTCAAAGTTGACATGAGATGGAAAGAAAAAGGCAAGTGACAAATATGAGGAGCCAAAAATAATCCACGAAAAGAAACTTTTATTGTACATAGAGGATGACATGTCGGTCCTATTTTGCAATAGCGGTCTCATAGTTTCCAAGGCGGCACAGGACCAAAAGAAAAAGGAAGTAGCCAGAAATCAGGGGTCAAAAAATCCAAGAAAAGAAAGATTTCAATTGGGCTGCATCTGGACATCTGGGCCTTCGAACTATCCTGCTGGAAGCCTTTTGACTCGTACAATTTAAGCCCACTCCAAAACAGGAAAGTCCTATGCTTGGCAAAAACAAAAAACAAGGAGATTCAACATATAAGTTTTTTTATGTAAAAACAAAGATTTAATTTATCCCTTTGCAATAGCTCAGAGCGAAATACACTGTTTATTGTCTGCAAAATAATCAAGATATCACATGTTTCTTGTACGGGAGGCTGACATCGGGGACCCATGAGCCAGCAGCGTCGTCAACGTTTTAAAGGCGGCAGGGGATCGAAAGAAAAATAAACCAAAAATCAGTTGGTAAAAATCCAAGAAAATAAACATTTATCGTTCTAAGAGGATGACATACGGGACCCTTGAGGCAGCAGCATCCTCAACCTTTGCATAAAGAGGATTTGCAGTACGGGAGGCTGACATTGGGGACCGATGAGCCAGCAGCGTCGTCAATGTTTTAAAGGCGGCAGGAGATCGAAAGAAAAAATATGCCAAAAATCAGTTGGTTAACAAAACCAAGAAAAGAAACATTTACCTTTCTGAGAGGATGACATGCGGGACCCATGAGGCAGCAGCATCCTCAACTATTCCAAGGCGGCAGGGGATCAAAAGAAAAAGGAAATAGCAGAAATTAAGTAGGGTAAAAATAAATCCAACAAAGGAAACTTTTATTGTTCATAGAGGATGACATGCGGGACCCATGAGCCACAGCTTCCTCAACGTTTCAAAGTCGGCATGAGATCGAAAGAAAAAGGCAAGTGACCAAATATCGGAGCCAAAAATAATCCAAGAAAAGAAACTTTATTGTACATAGAGGATGACATGCGAGTCCGTTTTGCAGCGCGTATCAACTTTTCCAAGGCGGCACATGACCAAAAGAAAATTGAAGTAGCCAGAAATCAGGGGGTGAAAAAAATCCAAGAAATGAAAGATTTCAATTGGGCTGCATCTGGACATCTGGCCTTCGAACTATCATGCTGGGCCTTTTGACTCGTACAATTTCAGCCCACTACAAAACAGGAAAGTTCGGATATTTCTCAAAAAAAAATCAGTAAAGTCCTATGCTTCGCAAAAACAAAAAACAAGGAGATTAAACATATAAGTTTGTTTATGAAAAAAAAGATTTAATTTATCCGTTTGCAATAGCCCAGAGCGAAGTATACTGTTTATTGTCTGCAAAATAATCAAGATATCACATGTTTCTTGTACGGGGAGGCTGACATCAGGACCCATGAGCCAACAGCGTCGTCAACGTTTCAAAGGCGGCAGGGGATCGAAAAATCAGTTGGTAAAAAAATCCAAGAAAATAAAACATTTATCGTTCGAGAGGATGACTGCGGACCCATGAGGCATCAGCATCCTCAACGTTTATTGTTTATAGAGGCTCACATGTGGGACCCGTGAGCCAGCAGTGTCGACAAAGTTTTAAAGGTGGCAGGAGATCGAAAGAAAAAATAAGCCAAAAATCAGTTGGTAAACATAATCCAAGAAAAGAAATATTTACCGTTCTGAGAGGATGACATGCGGGACCAATGAGGCAGCAGCATCCTCAAGGATTCCAAGGCGGCAGGGGATCAAAAGAAAAAGGAAATAGCCAGAAATTAATTAGGGGTCAAAAATAAATCCACCAAAAAACTTTTTATTGTTCATAGAGGATGACATGTGGGACCGACTGCCAACAGTCCTCATCGTTTCAAAGGGGGGGGATCAAAAGAAAAAGGCAAATAGCCAAAAATTAGGGTAAAAAATAACTCCAAGAAAGGAAACTTTTATTGTTCGTAAAGGATGACATGCGGGACCCATGAGCCAGCAGCTTACTCAACGTTTCAAAGGCGGCATGAGATCGAAAGAAAAAGGCAAGTGACCAAATATCAGGAGCCAGAAATAATCCAAGAATTATTGTACATAGAGAATGACATGCGGGTCCCATTTTGCAGCAGCGGTCTCAATGTTTCAAATGTGTCTTGAGATCAAAAGAAAAAGAAAGTAGCTAGAAATTAGGGGCTCAAAAAAATCCAAGAAAAGAAAGTTGATGGACATAGAGGATGACATGCGGGTCCCATGAGTCGCAGCTTACTCAACGTTTCCAAGGCGGAGGGATAAAAAGGAAATAGCCAAAAATCAGAGGGTGAAAAAAAAATCCAAGAAAATAAACTTTTATAGCACATAGAGGATGACATGCGGGTCCCATGAGCCAGCAGGTTCCTCAATGTTTCAAACGTGGAATGAGATCAAAAGAAAAAGGCAAGTGACCAAATATCAAGAGCCAAAAATAATCCAAGAAAACAAACTTGAATGTACATAGAGGATGACATGCGGGTCCCATTTAGCAGCTGTATCAACGTTTGAGAGGCGGCAGGGGATCGAAAGAAAAAGGCAAGTGACCAAATATGAGGTGCCAAAAATAATCCAAGAAAATAAAGTTTTATAGTACATAGAGGATGACATGCGCGTCCCATTTAGCAGCAGCGGTATCACCGTTTGAGAGGCGGCAGGGGATCGAAAGAAAAAAGGCAAGTGACATAATATCAGGAGCCAAAAATAATCCAAGAAAAGAAAATTTATTGTACATAGAGGATGACATGCGGGTCCCATTTTGTAGCAGCAGTCTCAACGCTTCCAAGGTGGCACAGGACCAAAAGAAAAATGAAGTAGCCAGAAATCAGGGGGTGAAAAAATCCAAGAAAAGAAAGATTTCAATTGGGCTGCATCTGGACATCTGGGCCTTCGAACTATCCTGCTGGGCCTTTTGACTCGTACAATTTCAGCCCACTCCAAAATAGGAAAGTTCAGATTTTTCTCAAAAAAAACAGGAAAGTCCTATGCTTCGCAAAAACAAAAAACAAGGAGATTCAACATATAAGTTTGTTTATGTAAATATAAAGATTTAATTTATCCGTTTGCAATAGCTCAGAGCGAAATACAATGTTTATTGTCTGCAAATAAGATATCACATGTTTCTTGTACGGGAGGCTGACATCGGGCACGAGCCAGCGGTGGTCAACGTTTCAAAGGTGGCAGGGATCAAAAATAAAAAAATACCAAAAATCAGTTGGTAAAAAAATCCAAGAAAAGAAAACATTTATCGTTCTGAGAGGATGACATGCGGGACCCATGGGGCAGCAGCATCCTCAACGTTTATTGTTTATAGAGGCTAACATGTGGGACCCGTGAGCCAGCAGCGTCGTCAACGTTTTAAAGGCGGCATGAGATCGAAAGAAAAAATAAGCCAAAAATCAGTTGGTAAACAAAATCCAAGAAAAGAAACATTTACCTTTCTGAGAGGATGACATGCGGGACCCATGAAGCAGCAGCATCCTTGATGGCGCGTGATGCACACATCCGTTGGGAACCCCAAGAAGGTGTGATGCGCACAGCAATAAGTTTTCCTCAGAAAGAAACCAAGGTTATCGAACCAGTAGGAGATGAAGGCCACGTGAAGGTTGTTGGTGGAGGAGTGTAGTGCGGCGCAACACCAGGGATTCGGGCGCCAACGTGGAACCTGCACAACACAATCAAAATACTTTCCCCAACTTAACTGTGAGGTTGTCAATCTCACCGGCTTGCTGAAAACAAAGGATTAAACGTATGGTGTGGAGAATGATGTTTGTTTGCGAAGAACAACAGAGAACATAGATTGCAGTAGATTGTATTTCAGATGTAAAAGAATGGCCGGGGTCCACAGTTCACTAGTGGTGTCTCTCCAATAAGATAAATAGCATGTTGGGTGAACAAATTACAGGTGGGCAATTGACAGAATAGAGATATACATATCATGATGACTACTATGAGATTTAATCAGGGCATTACGACAAAGAACATAGACCTCCATCCATGCATCTATGCCTAAAAAGTCCACCTTCGTGTTAGCATCCGCACCCCTTCCAGTATTAAGTTGAAAACAGACAATTGCATTAAGTATGGTGCGTAATGTAATCAACACAAATATCCTTAGACAAAGCATTGATGTTTTATCCCTAGTGGCAATAGCACATCCACAACCTTAGAACTTTCGTCACCCAGATTCAATGGAGGCATGAACCCACTATCGAGCATAAATACTCCTCTTGGAGTCACAAGTATCAACTTGGCGAGCTCTACTAGCAACAGAGAGCATGTAAGAACATAAACAACACATATATGGTAGATCAATTAATCAACTTGACATAGTATTCAATATTCATCGGATCCACCAAACACAACATGTAGTATTACAAATAGATGATCTTGATCATGATAGGCAGCTCACAAGATCTAAACATGATAGCACAACAGAGAAGACAACCATCTAGCTACTGCTATGGACCCATAGTCAAGGATGAACTACTCACGCATCAATCCGGAGGCGGGCATGGTGATGTAGAGCCCTCGGTGATGATTCCCCTCTCGGCGGTGCCGGAGGCGATCTCCTGAATCCCCGGAGATGGGATTGGCGGCGGCGTCTCGTTAACTTTTCTCGTATCGTGGCTCTCGGTACTAGGGTTTCGTGACGGAGAGAATATATAGGCGAAGGCGCAGAGGCGGGGGAGGCCCACATGGCGCGCGGCGGAGGTGGGGCCGCGCCGCCCTATGGGTGGCCGCCTCGTCGCCTTCTTCTCCTCTTCGGACTTCTGGAAGGCTCCGTGCAAAATAAGACCGTGGGATTTTGTTTCGTCAATTCGACAATATTTCTGTGGATTTCTGAAACCAAAAACAGAGAAAATAGGAACGGCGCTTCGGCATCTTGTTAATAGGTTAGTGCGGAAAATGCATAAAAACATTATAAAGTATGAACAAAACATGTAGGTATTGTCATAAAACTAGGATGGAACATAAGAAATTATAGATACGTTGGAGACGTATAGAGCATCCCAAGCTTAGTTCCTACTCGCCCTCGAGTAGGTAAACGATAAAAACAATAATTTCTGAAGTGACATGCTACCAACATAATCTTGATCAACATTATTGTAAAGCATATGAGATGAATGAAGTGATTCGAAGCAATAGATTGCTAACAAAAAGATAATGACTAAACAACTAAATCATATAGCAAAACTTTTCATGAATAGTACTTTCAAGACAAGTATCAAAAAGACTTGCATAAGAGCTAACTCATAAAGCAATAGATTCAAAGTAAGAGGTTTCGAAGCAACACAAAGGATGATTAAGTTTCAGCAATTGCTTTCAACTTGTAACATGTATATCTCATGCATAATTGTCAACATAAAGTAATATAACAAGTGCAATAAGTAAACATGTAAGAATCGATGCACACAGTTGACACAAGTGTTTGCTTCTAAGATAGAAAGAAGTAGGTAAACTGACTCAACATAAAGTAAAAGAAAGGCCCTTCGCAGAGGGAAGCAAGGATTACTCATGTGCTAGAGCTTTTTATTTTGAAAACATGGAAACAATTTTGTCAACGGTAGTAATAAATCATATGTGTTATGCATAAAACTTCCTGTAAGTTGCAAGCCTCATGCATCGAATACCAATAGTGCCCGCACCTTGTCCTAATTAGCTCAGATTTCCATGGATTATCATTGAATTACATATGTTTCAACCAAGTGTCACAAAGGGGTACATCTATGCCACCTGTACAAAGGTCCAAGGAGATAGATCGCATTTGATTTCTCAGTTTTGATATATCTCAACTTGAGGACATCCATACCGGGACAACATAGAAAACAGATAATGGACTCCTCTTTTTAATGCTTAAAGCATTCAACAACAAATAATATTCTCATAAGAGATTCTGAGGATTAGTGTCCAAGCTGAAACTTCCACCATGATACATGGCTTTGGTTGGCGGCCCAATGTTCTTCTCTAACAATATGCATACTCAAACCATTTAATCGTGAGAAACCTCCCTTACTTCAGACAAGACGAACATGCATAGCAACTCACATGATATTCAACAAAGTAAAAAAGTTGATGGCGTCCCCAGAAACATGGTTACAGCTCAACAAGCAACTTATAAGAACTAAGATACATAGCAACACATTCATCACCACAATAGTTTTTAAGCTATTTTCCCATGAGCTATGTATTGTAAAGACAAGGAATGAAATTTTAAAGGTAGCAAGCAAACAATTTACTTTGGAATGGCAGAAAAATACCACATATAGGTAGTTATGGTGGACACAAATGGCATAGGTTTTGGCTCAAGGTTTTTGGATGCACGAGAAGCATTCCCTCTCAGTACAAGGTTTTGGCTAGCAAGGTTGTTTGAAGCAAACACAAGTATGAACCGGTACAGCAAAACTTACACAAGAACATATTGCAAGCATTATAAGACTCTACACTGTCTTCCTTGTTGTTCAAACACTTTTACCAGAAAATATCTAGACCTTAGAGAGATCAATCATGCAAACCAAATTTCAACAAGCTCTATGGTAGTTCTTCACTAATAGATTTAAACTACATGATGCAAGAGTTTAAACATAATCTACTTGAGAGCTCAAAACAATTGCCAAGTATCAAATTATTCAAGATAATATAAAGCATTTTCTGATTCCAACCAAATAGCAATCAACGAAGCAGTTTTCAACCTTCGCCATGAACATTAAAATAAAGCTAAGAACACAAGTGTTCAAAATGAAAAAGCGAAGCGTGTCTCTCTCCAATACAAGGATTGTTGGGATCCGAATTTATTCAAACATAAACAAAATAAAAACAAACAGACGCTCCAAGTAAAGAACATAAGATGTGACGGAATAAAAATATAGTTTCACTAGAAGTGACCGATAAGTTGTTGATGAAGAAGGATGCCTTGGGCATCCCCAAGCTTAGATGCTTGAGTCTTCTTGAAATATGCAGGGATGAACCACGGGGCATCCCCAAGCTTAGACTTTTCACTCTTCTTGATCATATCATATCATCCTCCTCTCTTGACCCTTGAAAACTTTTTCCACACCAAACTTAAAGCAAACTCATTAGAGGGTTAGTGCATAATAAAAATTCATATGTTCAGAGAGGACACAATCATTCTTAACACTTCTGGACATTACCAAGGCTACTGAAAATTAATGGAACAAAGAAATCCACTCAACACAGTAAAAGAGGCAATGAAATAAAAAGCAGAATCTGTCAAAACAGAACAGTCCGTAAAGACGAATTTTAGGGCACTTAACTTGCTCAGATGGAAAAACTCACAACTAATGAAAGTGCGTACATATCGAGGATCATGCATTAATTTTCGCTGATTTTTTTTAATTCTTCTACAGAGAGAAAAACGAAATTGTGACAGATGAAATCTGTTTCTGCGCAGAAATCCAAATCTAGTATCAACCTTCTATTAGAGACTTTACTTGGCACAACAACATGATAAGGAGAGGTTGCTACAGTAGTAATAACTTCCAAGACTCAACTAAACAGTAGTAAAAATAAAAACAACATGGGTTATCTCCCAAGAAGTGCTTTTCTTTAACGCCTTTCAGCTAGGCGCAGAAAGTGCAAATCAAGTAACATCGAGAGATGAAGCATCAATATCATAATTTGTTCTAATAATAGAATCAAAAGGCATCTTCATTCTCTTTCTAGGGAAGTGTTCCATACCTTTCTTAAGAGGGATTGATACTTAATATTTCCTTCTTTCATATCAATAATAGCACCAACAGTTCGAAGAAAGGGTCTTCCCAAAACAATAGGACAAGATGCATTGCATTCAATATCCAAAACAACAAAATCAACGGGGACAAGGTTATTGTTAACCGTAATGCGAACATTATCAATCCTCCCCAAAGGTCTCTTTATAGAATTATCAGCAAGATTAACATCCAAATAACAATTTTCCAATGGTGGCAAGTCAAGCATATCATAAAGTTTCTTAGGCATAACAGAAATACTTGCACCAAGATCACATAAAGCATTACAAACAAAATCATTGACTTTCATCTTAATGATGGGCTCCCAACCATCTTCCAACTTCCTAGGAATAGAAGCTTCAAGTTTTAATTTCTCTTCCCTAGCTTTAATGAAAGCATTTGTAATATGTTTTGTAAAGGCTAAATTTATAGCACTAGCATTAGGACTTCTAGCAAGTTTTTGTAAGAACTTAATAACTTCAGAAATATGACAACTATCAAAATCTAAACCATTATGATCTACAGCATTCTGAAAAATTTCAGCACTTTTATCACAAACAGTTTCAGCAGTTTGAAATTTTGCACGCTTTGCAGTAGAGTTAGAAACATTACCAACACCAATTATTTTACCATTGATAGTAGGAGGTTTAGCAACATGTGAAGCATCAACATTAATAGTGGTGGTAATAGTCCAAACTTTAGCTACATTATTCTCTTTAGCAAGTTTTTCTTTTTCTTCTCTTTCCCACCTAGCATGCAATTCAGCCATCATTCTAATATTATCATTAATTCGAACTTGGATAACATTTGTTTTAGCAAACTTAGTATCTTTAAATTCATCGGGCATAACTTTTAATTTGAAAAGATCAACATCAAGAGCAAGACTATCAACCTTAGAAGCAAGAACATCAATTTTTCCAAGCTTTTCTTCAACAGATTTATTAAAAGAAGTTTGCGTACTAATAAATTCATTAAGAATGACTTCAAGACCAGAGGGTACACTCTTATTATTGTTGTAAGAATTACCATAGGAATTACCATAACCACTACCATTATTAGAAGGATATGGCCTATAGTTGTTGTTACCATAATTATTCATATAAGCATTGTTGTTGAAATTATTATTCTTAATGAAATCCGCATCAACATGCTCTTCTTGAGCAACCAATGAAGCTAAAGGAAAATTATTAGGATCAACATGAGATCTACCATTAACAAGCATAATAACATCAATCTTATCACTCAAAGAAGAGGTTTCTTCAACAGAATTTACCTTCTTACCTTGAGGAGTTCTTTCAGTATGCCATTCAGAGTAATTGATCATCATATCATCAAGAAGCTTTCTTGCAGCACCCAAAGTGATGGACATAACAGTACCTCCAGCAGCTGAATCCAATAGGTTCCTCGAGGAAAAATTCAATCCTGCATAACAGGTTTGGATGATCATCCAAGTAGTCAGTCCATGGGTAGGGCAATTCTTTACCAAAGATTTCATTCTCTCCCATGCTTGGGCAACATGTTCATTATCCAATTGCTTAAAATTCATAATGCTACTTCTCAAAGAAATAATCTTAGCAGGAGGATAATATTTTCCAATAAAAGCATCTTTACATTTAGTCCATGAATCAATACTATTTTTAGGCAAAGATAGCAACCAATCTTTAGCTCTTCCTCTTAAGGAGAAAGGAAACAATTTCAGTTTTATAATATCCCCATCTATATCCTTATACTTTTGCATTTCACAAAGTTCAACAAAATTATTAAGATGGGTAGCAGCATCATCAGTACTAACACCAGAAAATTGCTCTCTCGTAACAAGATTCAGTAAAGCAGGTTTAATTTCATAAAATTATGCTGTAGTAGCAGGTGGAGCAATAGGAGTGCATATAAAATCATTATTATTTGTGCTAGTGAAATCACACAACTTAGTATTTTCAGGAGTATTCATTTTAGCAATAATAAAATTAAACTAAGCAAATAGAATTAAATAAAGTAAAAACAAGTAACTAATTTTTTTGTGTTTTTGATATAAGAAAGCAAACAAGACAGAAAATAAAATAAAGTAAAGCAAGACAATAAACAAAGTAAAGAGATTGATGTGAGAGACTCCCCTTGCAGCGTGTCTTGATCTCCCGGCAACGGCGCTGGATGGCGCGTGATGCACACGTCCGTTGGGAACCCCAAGAGAAGGTGTGATGCGCACAGCAGTAAGTTTTCTCTCAGAAAGAAACCAAGGTTATCGAACCATAGGAGATGAAGGCCACGTGAAGGTTGTTGGTGGAGGAGTGTAGTGCGGCGCAACACCCAGGGATTCGGCGCCAACGTGGAACCTGCACAACACAATCAAAATACTTTGCCCCAACTTAACAGTGAGGTTGTCAATCCACCGGCTTGCTGAAAACAAAGGATTAAACGTATGGTGTGGAGAATGATGTTTGTTTGCGAAGAACAACAGAGAACAGAGATTGCAGTAGATTGTATTTCAGATGTAAAAGAATGGACCGTGGTCCACAGTTCACTAGTGGTGTCTCTCCAATAAGATAAATAGCATGTTGGGTGAACAAATTACAGGTGGGCAATTGACAGAATAGAGATATACATATCATGATGACTACTATGAGATTTAATCAGGGCATTACGACAAAGAACATAGACCGCCATCCAGCATGCATCTATGCCTAAAAAGTCCACCTTCAGGTTAGCATTCGCACCCTTCCAGTATTAAGTTGCAAACAACAGACAATTGCATTAAGTATGATGCGTAATGTAATCAACACAAATATCCTTAGACAAAGAATTGATGTTTTATCCCTAGTGGCAACACACATCCACAACCTTAGAACTTTCATCTTCTGTCCCAGATTCAATGGAGGCATGAACCCACTATCGAGCATAAATACTCCCTCTTGGAGTCACAAGTATCAACTTGGCCAGAGCCTCTACTAGCAACGGAGAGCATGCAAGAACATAAACAACACATATATGATAGATCAATTAATCAACTTTACATAGTATTCAATATTCATCGGATCCCACCAAACACAACATGTAGTATTACAAATAGATGATCCTGATCATGATAGGCAGCTCACAAGATCTAAACATGATAGCACAAGAGGAGAAGACAACCATCTAGCTACTGCTATGGACCCATATTCCAAGGATGAACTACTCACGCATCAGTCCGGAGGCGGGCATGGTGATGTAGAGCCCTTCGGTGATGATTCCCCTCTCCGGCAGGGTGCCGGAGACGATCTCCTGAATCCCCCGAGATGGGATTGGCGGCGGCAGCGTCTCAATAACTTTTCTCATAATGTGGCTCTCGGTACTAGGGTTTCGCGACGGAGAGAATATATAGGCGAAGGGGCAGCGCGGGGGGGGGGGTGCCCGAGGGGCCCACACCATATGGCAGCGCGGCTAGAGGTGGGGCCACGCCGCCCTATAGGGTGGCCGCCTCGTCGCCCCTCTTCGTCTCCTCTTCAGACTTCTGGAAGGCTCCGTGCAAAATAAGACCGTGGGCTTTTGTTTCATCCAATTCCGAGAATATTTCTGTAGGATTTCAAACCAAAAAGCAGAAAACAGAACGGCGCTTCGGCATCTTGTTATTAGGTTAGTGCCAGAAAATGCATAAAAACATTATAAAGTATGAACAAAACATGTAGGTATTCTCATAAAACTAGCATGGAACATAAGAAATTATAGATACGTTGGAGACGTATCAATCCTCAACGATTCCAAGGCGCCAGGGGATCAAAAGAAAAAAGGAAATAGCCAGAAATTAATTAGGGGTCAAAAATAAATCCACCAAAGGAAACTTTTATTGTTCATAGAGGATGACATGTGGGACCGACCTGCCAACAGCGTCCTCATCGTTTCAAAGGGGATAGGGGATCAAAAGAAAAAGGCAAATTGCCAGAAATTAGGGGTCAAAAATAACTCCAAGAAAGGAAACTTTTATTGTTCGTAGAGGATGACATGCGGGACCGATGAGCCAGCAGCTTACTCAACGTTTCAAAGGCGGCATGAGATCGAAAGAAAAAGGCAAGTGACCAAATATCAGGAGCCAAACAAAATCCAAGATTTATTGTACATAGAGGATGACATGTGGGTCCCATTTAGCAGCAGCGGTCTCAATGTTTGAAATGCGGCTTGAGATCAAAAGAAAAAGAAAGTAGCTAGAAATTAGGGGGTCAAAATAAATCCAAGAAAAGAAAGTTGATGGACATAGAGGATGACATGCGGGTCCCATGAGCCAGCAGCTTACTCAACGTTTCAAAGGGGGCAGGATCAAAAGAAAAAGGCAAATAGCCAAAAATCAGAGGGTGAAAAAAAATCCAACAAAGAAAACTTTTATAGCACATAGAGGATGACATGCGGGTCCCATGAGCCAGCAGGTTCCTCAACGTTTCAAACGTGGCATGAGATCGAAATAAAAAGGCAAGTGACCAAATATCAGGAGCCAAAAATAATTCAAGAAAAGAAACTTGATTCTACATAGAGGATGACATGCGGGTCCCATTTAGCAGCAGCGGTATCACCGTTTGAGAGGCGGCAGGGGATCGAAAGAAAAGGCAAGTGACCAACTATGAGGTGCCAAAAAAATCCAAGAAAATAAAGTTTTGTAGTACATAGAAGATGACATGCGGGTCCCATTTAGCATCAGCGGCATCACCGTTTGAGAGGCGGAAGGGGATCGAAAGAAAAAGGCAAGTGACCAAATATGAGGTGCCAAAAAATCCAAGAAAAGAAAGTTTTATAGTACATAGAGGATGACATGCGGGTCCCATTTAGCATCAACGGTATCACCGTTTGAGAGGCGGGGATCGAAAGAAAAAGGCAAGTGACCATATATGAGGTGCCAAAAATAACTCCAAGAAAAGAAAGTTGATTGCTCATAGAGGATGGCATGCGGGTCCCATTTAGCTGCAGCGGTCTCAATGTTTCCAAGCCGGCACGGGATCAAAAGAAAAGGAAGTAGCCAGAAATCGGGGGTCAAAAAAATCCAAGAATAGAAAGAATTTTGGTTCATAGAGGATGACATGCGGGACCCATGATCTTACATCGTAAACGGCTCGATCGGAGAGTGTCGAACGAGATGGCGCGATCGAGAAAAAAACAATGCTAGAGAGGCTGCCATCTGGGCCCTACATCCCTGGCGGTGCGGATTTGCGTTGACTCGGCCGGCGAACCCGAGATTCGTGATGCACCACGTCCCGGGCCACCATACGCGACGTTTTGGCTGCTTTCGTCGGGCTAGGTGGCCTCAAAACGAGAAAAAAAAAAGTTTTGACATGCACCACGGAGAGACCAAAAATCGTCGGCCATGGTGCACCTGCAACCACGGCGTGACTTCAACTTCGTCGGCCATGGTAACTTTTCTTGTAGTGTAGGTGCGGGTTATGGTCGCATTGGGTAACAAGTCCTAGAATACCCTTGTCCTCAGATACCAGGTTCAGATGTTACAAGTGTGGGACTCACATGTATAAGGGACATTTCCTCAGATTCAAAATTTCTAGCACCCCGCCAATATGAAAGATATATTTGGAGACATTTCAGACAGGTGGGTCCGCCTCTGCTAGCTGTCTCAATGAGGCAATCTGTGATACAAGTGGGTTGGACCTCATGGGATGAAGTTGGGCTTCCTCTATGTGGAAGGACCTAGCCCATGAGATGGTTGTACATCTTTTAGTTGTTTTTTTATTCTAAACATATCCAGGTGAGGCCACACGCAGTCTGAATGTCTGATCAATAGAATTTCCTGGAAAAGAAAGCTGCATTTCGTCGAACGTTTGAAGTGGCCGATCTTGCAGTTTGGCCAGGAGCTTTATTCGAAGTCTCCTCATTCAGGTTTATTATTTCTTGATAGAAGACCCTAAATGGCCCTGCTTTTTTCTGAATACAACATGTCTGATTAGACCTGATAGGATACCAGCTCAGCCATAAGATGTGAAATGAAAACTACGGCACCAGTTAACTGCAATATTACAAGACTACGTCCACGCAGGGACTTCAAAGAACATATCTTCATTTCAGGTGTCAAACAACAAGTAGTGTGAAATAGTTACAATAGGAGTACCCAAAACAAAATGAAAAGTACTAACACAAGCTTTGTGATGTCTACGTGTGCTTCTATTCTTGTAGACAGTGTTGGGCCTCCAAGAGCAGAGGTTTGTAGAACAGCAGCAAGTTTCCCTTAAGTGAATCACCCAAGGTTTATCGAACTCGGGGAGGTAGAGGTCAAAGATAGTCATCTCAAGCAACCCTGCAATTAAGATACAAGAAGTCTCTTGTGTCCCCAACACATCTAATACACTTGTCGATGTATAGGTGCACTAGTTCGGCGAAGAGATAGTAAAACACAGGTGGTATAGATGGTGGTAATATTGCGGAAGTAAAGATGCAGTAAAACAGTAAATAAGCGATGTTTGCAGTATTTGGAAACAAGGCCTAGGGATCCTACTTTCACTAGTGGACACTCTCAACATTGATCACATAATAAATAAATTACTTCTCCTCACTTGTGCTACATACACTCTCTTGTTGGATAACAAACACCATTCATTGTGTAGGGCTACAAGAGCTCCCTCAAGCCGAGTTAACAAGCTCCACAACATTCGGCATTTATATTTAAGTAACCTTTAGAGCATAATAGATCATTGCAATTTAGACCGAGTACTAACATAGCATACACACTGTCACCTTTAAGCTATGAAAGGGGAATAGATCACATCAATACTATCATAGTAATAGTTAACTCCATAATCTACAAGAGATTACAATCATAACCTACGCCAAGTACTACATGATGCACACACTGTCACCATTACATCATGGAGGAGGAATAGACTACTTTAATAACATCACTAGAGTAGCACATAGATTAATAGTGATACAAAGCTCATCATATGGATCTCAATCATGTAAGGCAGCTCATGAGATCATTGTATTGAGGTACATGAGAGAGAGATTAACCACATAGCTAAGAGCCTCGAGGAGAACTACTCCCTCCTCATCATGGGAGACAGACGGCGATGAAGATGGCGGTGGTGTTGATGGAGATGGATTCCGGGGCAATTCCCCGTCTCGGCGGCGAGCAGAGACTTGTCCCCGAACTTGACTTTGCGATGGCGGCGGCTGCGTAACCTTTCTCGTCCCGTGGCTTATGTTTTTAGGGTTTTCGAGTCGGAGAGACTTTATAGGCGGAAGGGCAGCCTCGGAGGGGACTTGGTGGTCCCACACCATAGGGGGGCGTGCCCCCCTGGCCGCGCCGCCTTGTGGGGTGGGGCCCCGGCTCCCCTCTGGTGCCTCTCGGCTCTCAAGCTTCCGGGAAAATAAGGTCCTGGGCGTTGATTTCGTCCAATTCCGAGAATATTTCCCTTGTAGGATTTCTAGAACCAAAAACAGAAAACAGGAACTGGCACTTCGGCATCTTGTTAATAGGTTAGTTCCGGAAAATTCATAAAAAGGATATAAAGTGTGAACAAAACATGTAGGTATTGTCATAAAACTAGCATGGAACATCAGAAATTATAGATACGTTGGAGACGTATCAAGCATGGTTCCTACTCGCCCTCGAGTAGGTAAACGATAAAAAGAATAATTTCTGTAGTGACATGCTACTTACATAATCTTGATCATACTATTGTAAAGCATATGAGATGAATGAAGTGATGCGAAGCAATAGATTGCTAACAAAAGATAATGACTAAACAACTGAATCATATAGCGAAACTTTTCATGAATAGTACTTTCAAAACAAGTATCAAAAAGACTTGCATAAGAGCTAACTCATAAAGCAATAGATTCAAAGTAGAAGGCATTGAAGCAACACAAAGGATGATTAAGTTTCAGCAATTGCTTTCAACTTGTAACATGTATATCTCATGGATAATTGTCAACATAAAGTAATATAATAAGTGCAATAAGTAAACATGTAATAATCAATGCACACAGTTGACACAAGTGTTTGCTTCTAAGATAGAAAGAAGTAGGTAAACTGACTCAACATAAAGTAAAAGAATGGCCCTTCGCAGAGGGAAGCATGGATTACTATTTTTGTGCTAGAGCTTTTGTTTTGAAAACATAGAAACAATTTTGTCAACGGTAGTAATAATTCATATGTGTTATGCATAATACTTCCTACAAGTTGCAAGCCTCATGCATAGAATACCAATAGTGCCCGCACCTTGTCCTAATTAGCTTGGATTTACATGGATTATCATTGCATAACATATGTTTCAACCAAGTGTCTCAAAGGGGTACCTCTATGCCGCCTGTACAAAGGTCCAAGGAGATAAATCGCATTTGATTTCTCGTTTTTAATAGATCTCAACTTAGGACATCCATACCGGGACAACATAGAAAACAGATAATGGACTCATAAGAGATTGAGAATGAATGTCCAAACTGAAAACTTCCACCATGATACATGGCTTTGGTTAGCGGCCCAATGTTCTTCTCTAACATATGCATACTCAAACCATTTGATCATGATAAATCACCCTTACTTCAGACAAGACGAACATGCATAGCAACTCACATGATATTCAACAAAGGTGAAAAAGTTGATGGCGTCCCCAGAAACATGGTTACCGCTCAACAAGCAACTTATAAGAAATAAAACACATAGCTACATATTCATCACCATAATAGTTTTTAAGCTATTTTCCCATGAGCTATATATTGCAAAGACAAAGGAATGAAATTTTAAATGTAGCACTGAAGTAATTTACTTTGGAATGGCAGAAAAATACCACATAGTAGGTAGATATGGTGGACACTAATGGCATGGGTTTTGGCTCAAGGTGTTTGGATGCACGAGAAGCATTTCCTCTCAGTACAAGGCTTTGGCTAGCAAGGTTGTTTGAAGCAAACACAAGTATGAACAGGTACAGCAAAACTTACACAAGAACATATTGCAAGCATTATAAGACTCTACACTGTCTTCCTTGTTGTTCAAACAATCATGCAAACCAAATTTCAACAAGCTCTACGGTAGTTCTTCATTAATAGATGCCAAGTACATGATGCAAAAGCTTAAACATGATCTATGCGAGCTCAAAACAATTGCCAAGTATCAAATTATTCAAAACCATATGAAGCATTTTCTGATTCCAACCAAATAGCAATTAACGAAGCAGTTTTCAGCCTTCGCCATGAACATTAAAGCATAACTAAGAACACAAGTGTTCAAATGAAAAAGCAGAGCGTGTCTATCTCCAATACAAGGATTGTTGGGATCCAACTTTATTCAAACCAAAACAAAAACAAAAACAAAAACAAAAACAAACAGACGCTCCAAGTAAAGAACATAAGATGTGACGGAATAAAAATATAGTTTCACTAGAAGTGACCTGATAAGTTGTCAATGAAGAAGGGATGCCTTGGGCATCCCCAAGCTTAGATGCTTGAGTCTTCTTGAAATATGCGGGGATGAACCACGGGGCATCCCCAAGCTTAGACTTTTCACTCTTCTTGATCATATTATATCATCCTCTTCTCTTGACCCTTGAAAGCTTCCTCCACACCAAACTTAAAGCAAACTCATTAGAGAGTTAGTGCATAATCAAAAATTCACATATTCAGAGGTGACATAATCATTCTTAACACTTCTGGACATTGCACAAAGCTACTGAAGTTAATGGAACAAAGAAATCCATTCAACATAGAAAAAGAGGCAATGCGAAATAAAAAGGCAGAATCTGTCAAAACAGAACAGTCCGTAAAGACGAATTTTTCCGAGGCACTTAACTTGCTCAGATGGAAAAACTCAAAACTAATGAAAGCTGCGTACATATCTGAGGATCACGCATGAATTTTCGCTGATTTTTTTGATTCTTCTACAGAGAGATGGACGCGAATTCGTGACAGACAGCAAATCTGTTCTGCGCAGAAATCCAAATCTAGCATCAACCTTCTATTAGAGACTTTACTTGGCACAACAATGCATGAAAATAAAGATAAGGAGAGGTTGCTACAGTAGTAACAACTTCCAAGACACAACAAAACAGTAGCAAAATAAACACATGGGTTATCTCCCAAGAAGTGCTTTCTTTATAGCCATTAAGATGGGCTCAGTAATTTTAATGATACTCTCGCAAGAAATAAGAGTTGAAGCAAAAGGGAGCATCAAGAAGCAAATTCAAAACACATTTAAGCCTAACCCACTTCCTATGAAAAGAAATCTTGTAAGGGAACAAGTACTGAAAGCACATAGCAACAAGCATAAAAAGGCAACACAAGTTCAACTTCAAGATTCTCAACATAAAGAGGGGAAATTTAATATTATTAAGATGCATATAACCATGTTTCCCTCCCTCATAATAACTTTCAGTAGCATCATGAACAAACTCAACAATATAACTATCACATGAAACATTCTTATCATGAGCCACATGCATAAAATTATTACTCTCCACATAAGCATAATCATTACTATTAATTGTAGTGGGAGCAAATTCAACAAAATAGCTATCATTATTATTCTCATCACCATAATCATCATATATAGGAGGCATATTGTAATCATAATTAATTTTCTCCTCAATAGTAGGTGGACTGAAAATATCATATTCATCATTGTAATCATCATAAATGGGAGGCAAAATATCATCAAAGTAAATTTTCTCCACCATGCTTGGGGGACTAAAAATATCATGCTCCTCAAAACTAGCTTCCCCAAGCTTAAATACTTCCATAGCATTAGCAATAATAGTGTTCAAACAGTTCATGCTAATAACATTGCTACAACCATTTTGCAAACAAAGTTCCATGGGTTTTTAAATTTTCTCTTCAAACACATCATGTCCTAACTCAAGATAAATACTATAAAGATCTCTAAAATTTTTGTTGTTTTCCATTAAGCCTAACTAGTGAAAAATAAAAACAAGAGACAAAAAGATAAAATTGCAGAATCTAAAGGAGATAGCTTCGAGCACTCACACACCGGCAATAGTGCTAGGAAATAGCTTAGTAGTCGGAGGATGTGAATACCTTTTACCTTACCTCCCGCAACGGCGCGAGAAAATAAGCTTGCCGTGGGAGGCAATTCTCTGTGGTGTAAATTTTCTTCAGTTCCCCGGCAACGGCGCCAGAAAATAGCTTGATGTCTACGTGTGCTTGTATTCTTGTAGACAGTGTTGGGCCTCCAAGAGCAGAGGTTTGTAGAACAGCAGCAAGTTTCCCTTAAGTCAATCACCCAAGGTTTATCGAACTCAGGGAGGTAGAGGTCAAAGATAGTCCTCTCAAGCAACCCTGCAATTAAGATACAAGAAGTCTCTTGTGTCCCCAACACACCTAATACACTTGTCGGATGTATAGGTGCACTAGTTCGCGAAGAGATAGTAAAACACGGTGGTATAGATGGTGGTAATATTGCAGGAAGTAAAGATGCAGTAAAATAGTAAATAAGCGATGTTTGCAGTATTTGGAAACAAGGCCTAGGGATCCTACTTTCACTAGTGGACACTCTCAACATTGATCACATAATAAATAAATTACTTCTCCTCACTTGTGCTACATACACTCTCTTGTTGGATAACAAACACCATTCATTGTGTAGGGCTACAAGAGCTCCCTCAAGCCGGAGTTAACAAGCTCCACAACATTCGGCATTTATATTTAAGTAACCTTTAGATCATAATAGATCATTGCAATTTAGACCGAGTACTAACATAGCATACACACTGTCACCTTTAAGCTATGAAAGGGGAATAGATCACATCAATACTATCATAGTAATAGTTAACTCCATAATCTACAAGAGATTACAATCATAACCTACGCCAAGTACTAGATGATGCACACACTGTCACCATTACATCATGGAGGAGGAATAGACTACTTTAATAACATCACTAGAGTAGCACATAGATTAATAGTGATACAAAGCTCATCATATGGATCTCAATCATTTAAGGAAACTCATGAGATCATTGTACTGAGGTACATGAGAGAGAGATTAACCACATAGCTACCGGTAGAGCCCTCAGCGGAGGGAGAACTACTCCTCCTCATCATGGGAGACAGCAACGGCGATGAAGATGGCGGTGGTGTTGATGGAGATGGATTCCGGGGGCAATTCCCGGCGGCGTTCCGGAACAGAGACTTCTGTCCCCCGAACTTGACTTTGCGATGGCGGTGGCTGCGTAACCTTTCTCGTCTCGTGGCTTATGTTTTTAGGGTTTTCGAGTCGGAGAGACTTTATAGGCAGAAGGGCAGCCTCGGAGGAGACCTGGTGGTCCCACACCATAGGGGCGCCCCCCGCGCGCGGGGTGGGGCCCAGACTCCCCTCGTGCCTCTCTGGCTCTCTGGAAGCTTCCGGGGAAAATAAGGTCATGGGCGTTGATTTCATCCAATTCCGAGAATATTTCCTTTGTAGGATTTCTGAAACCAAAAACAGTAGAAAAACAGGAACTGGCACTTCGGCATCTTGTTATTAGGTTAGTTCCGGAAAATGCATAAAAAGGATATAAAGTGTGAACAAAACATGTAGGTATTGTCATAAAACTAGCATGGCACATCAGAAATTATAGATACGTTGGAGACGTATCACTTTGCAACCAGATAGAACATGCCACTAACTAAGAAGAGCAATTACTATGCTGGAACAAGTGGAACCTTCTTAGCAAACATCATCCTGTTTGATTCTTCATCGCCACACGAGGCACGACCCACATTGGCATCTGTGTGCTTCCCCATGTTTGCATGTTGTACTTGAAGGACCCTCCCACTGGTTTTCATAAATTAGAAATGTGCAGCCCGATCCAATCCGCTTTTGCACGTATTCTGAGAGTTACGCAATCATCCGAAATGTAGACCCAGCTTGACTTCCCCACCAAATCCAAATCTTCAGTAAGATTACCCATTAAGGGGTGGTTCAAACCCAGGAAGAGAGAATCATCTCCGAGGTCCTCTACCTGAACCCATCCTGACGGCTGGTCAGGCCCTTGGAATTCTTTGTCCAAATCTGGCATTCGGAAAAAAAATTCACCGAAGAGATGGATACAATGTCAATCTCTGGTGAGGGAAATGAAGAGTATCGTCTTTCGCATTGGCTAGAGTGCCCCGGATATGTATCCATATCAGTGATGGATAGTGATTATGATCAAGAAATGCCAAAGCCAGGAACCAGCAGCGATAATCCAGGCGGCTGTTGAGTTGGCCGTCAGCGTCCCCATCGTTGTTTATTACTGGGGGCCTCAATACCAGTGGATTAGCTTCCCATCCTGCCCAAACCACACAACAAAGCCAAAGAATAATATGAACTTAGAAGGTTTTACTATCACATTACCAGAACGAGGAACTGTGCACTGGTAGTGGTAGTGGTATATATCGAACTAACTGTATGAACGTGGTTCCCACACAAATACATCGCCAGTATAGGCTGTGACCATGAAGATGCGCTCATAGCTCCATGCAGCATCAACATTCTCTCGCGGGGCGAGACTTGTGTTTGTAAGGACAGTCCACCTATTGGACTTTCCAATAAAAGAAGAATTTGTCGCAAGTATGGCAATGAAACGACTAAACAAGGCAATGAGCTTGTAGATCCACCTGCCGTTGATGAACTCAGGAGCCTTGGCAATATGAATCTTTCGCAGTTCGGTGATTGCGAAATCATGTGTAAAATGTGAATGGCCCATAATATGGTGGTTTCTCAAACTGTGCAGTTTGGATTGACGGGATCGGATACATGAGTACAAATTCACCAAATACCACTGCACCGGATTATCGTGAGAAACTACGGCTATCCAGTCGCGCTTGTAGCCAACCTAGTGGCAATCGCTCTCTGGGAGTATGATGCGCACTGGCTCAGAAGGGTGATCTAGCGGCATCAAGGTGGCTTCCATCACTTTGTTTCCATCACCACTTTTGTCATTTGGCCAAGTACACGGATTGGTGTGCAGTAAATAAGGAAGATCAAAGTTGAAACATCGCGGGATTCACGACGCAAGCCGTGTCAAGGAAATGTGCAGATCTGGGACGGCATAGGACATATGGGACATGCACATCGGGCCGGATAGAGAATAGATTACCTCAAGAATGTGATCCATCATCTCCGACCAGTCGCGGACACGGTTGGCTCCTACATCGCTGTCCATGGTCAGCTGAGGGAGGTGAGGCTTGTCTAGCGCCGGTAGCGCTGCTGTGAGCTCGAAGACTGTGGAGATGTTGTGGGACGCGTACGAGCGGCGTCGCGAGTTTGAACCTTGGACGGATAGCTAGACCGATTAGGTGAATACGGCGGAGCGGCGCGCGAGCGGAACACCGAACGGCGGGGGTAAGCCAGAGAGAGGCTATTGGGCGGTTAATGCAAAAAAAGGGAAAATCCTTAGAACCGCTTAAGATTTTGTTCTCTGTTCTCTCTATGCACGAGGCAGAAGCAAATAACTGATAGAGGGCGGCTTCTTTGTCGGTCGGCAACGAATTATATGACGGCCATTTCACTATTTACTAGGGCTTGAAAGGCATTAACACGACGAGTCAAGTCTATGCTCACTAGAGTACTCCATTGCGACCTACGTTCTGTAGCGGACTACGAGGAAATTTATTTTTACTTACCATTTTTATATGTCGTAGTACCATTCGTAAAAAAATCTCCTCCTCTTACATCTACCGTGTCGCGTGCAAATGGTCGCGCGCGGGTAAAATAAATCTCCTCCTTTTACATCTGTCGTGCCGCCTGCAAATGGTCAAACACTGCAAATTGGTAGTAAGAGAAAACTTTTTTTATTTTCGCACTTACCAGTTTTACAAAAAATATAAAATAAAACCATGCATGGGCCTAGATAGTGTTATACTCCTATATAATATCTTGTCTGTCTATGAAGTTTCATCCGAAAATATGACAATAGACGACCTACACACACAAAAAATGATTTTTATAGTATAGGACACTAAATATTCACTTATGTATTCTCTTTTATTTGCACGTGCCAAAGTTCATGGATCCCTCATGTGTGGTTTTCGTAATATATTCCTTTAAAATAATTAATGTAAGCTTCCAAAAAATAGATATGAATATATTCCAAAAAAAATGTGAACCTCCAAAATAAGTTAATCTCCATAGAATGAAGCAAACTTGCACATAAAATTAAGTGAACTTGGAAAAAATATAATGAAGTTCCAAAAAAATAGTGAACTTCCAAAAATTGATGTTTAACTTTTGAAGAAAAAAAAAGAACTTCCAAAAAAATAGTGAACTTTCAAAAATGTAGTGAACTTCGAACAAATGAAGATAACTTCCCCAAAAATTGAGATAAATTCCAAAAATTGAAGTGAACTTCCAAAAATATTAAGTTAGCTTCAAAAAATAAAAAAAGTGAACTTCCAAAAAAAAGTGAACTTCGAAAACATGGACAGAGCAATCAGAAAATGAAAAGTGAAATTCCAAAAAAATGAAGTGAACTTCAAAAACAGTGAAGTGAACTTCCAAAAATGAAGGGAAATTTCAAAAAAAAAAGTGAACTTTCTAAAAAAAAATGGAATGAATTAACTTCCAGAAAGGTTGTGTGTCAGGTTGACGGAAGGTGTGGTGGAATGGAGAGAGTTGAGGTGGTGTGGGGTCTCCATGCATGGAATGTGTGGCATGGTGTATGAGGTTGGCGGGTGAGGTGTGTGGTGGGATTTAATTTGTGTCGGTGGGTGGGGTCCAACTATACCGGAGTCTGTGAAACATGTACGTGGTCCATGAAAGGCAGATTGGGTGGGGTTAGCGGGAGATATATGGGATGTGTGGTGGTCGGCGGGAGGTAGGGTGGGGTTAACGGAAGGTGGGAAGGTTGGGGTCGATGGGGTGGCCGAGGTAGGGTGCGTGGGGTCGACGGTAGGTGGGGTGGTCTAGGGTCGGTGGAAGGTCGAATGGTGTCACCGGGAGGTGGGCAGGTCGGTGTGCGAGGAAGGGTCTGTGGTGGGTTTAGCGAAATGTGCTGTTGGGGTTGGGTTATCACAAGAGGTACGTGGGTTGGGGTGGGGTCGTGGCGGGAGGCGTGGTACGGTACCTGTGGGGTCAGAATGCAGTGGGGTGTGTGGGTCGACGGAAAGCGGGGTGGGTGAGGTTGGCAGGAGGCAAGCTGCGGTGGGTGTGGGGTATGGATGAGGATAGTTTATTACTAGCGGAGGTGGGTTTATTTATCAGTTTAGTGGGTGAGTGGGGTTTAGAATGTCTTTAATTAGCGAGGGGTTTGTAGAATTCATAGCTATTATACAACTTCTTAATTAAGGTGTTGTACTATAGCCTCACCGTATATAGAGAGATAATTAATATCTATTATATAACCTCTTGGTTTATTATTAGGGTTTAGGGTTACGGTTAACTAGGGTTTATGGTTTAGGGTTTAGGGGGGATCATTTTTTGCATATCTCACCGTCATACGTACACACGTGCGTGGATGTTATTCTTTTAGGAGGAAAGAAATATTTACTTTTTGCATCGTGTTGCTAAGGATTTGAACCAGTGTTTGATTTTCAAGTTTGATTCCATGTGGAATTGTTATTGCATGCATGATCTAGATGGTATGTAAGATTCAACCAACATATCAATATGTGATAGGAAGAAACAAGGAAATTTTATATATTAATGCAACGTAATTTTACAAAATTAAGATCTTTTGTCTTATGCTCACGTGTTTCGGTGAAGGCTTTGAGGATAGCTATATGGTAGGTTGTCCTAATAGTTATTGCCTCTCCTGCGGGCATTACTAGGCTCATCCATAATTCTGTAGGTAGTTGGAGTCCAACTCTGCATTTGGCTAACACAGTACCATTGTAGTACATATACTTCATCACTCGGGTCTGGGGATCACACCCATATTCGAGCAACATAGCACGAAGTATGTCCGCGAGTACTCCATCATAGTCATCCAGACTTGATTCCTTCACCTTAACGTTTCATCCCAAACGTGAACTTCCCATGTCTGGCTGTGGATAAGAAAGGATACAGTATTAGTAATAATGCATCATAATAGTAATAATAAAGAATTTTCGCACTAAAGATATGAGTGTATTATTCTCAACTCAATAGACATCATATTTTTATAGAATCATTTACCACTTCTATTTGACTCCTACAGGTTCTCCCATTAACTAGGTTCCAACCTAAGGTCAAACCTTTTGCTCTGATACCAACTATGGTGACCCTGCATACCATTGTATGTTGTAGTATGCCAGTCGCTGACATAACATGTGCGAAATACCATTCCGCAAATATTACATCCCTCAGAGTGATACAACAGAAACATAGTTGGTCTTTATTTTACTCACTTAATATTACAAGCCATATATGTACATCACATTGGAGCTCCTCCTAGGTCTAGAGAGGATAACTCGGTAGTTCTAGATGAACCTTACTAAGTTATAAACTATAGGTAGTAGCAAACTAAGTACCATCACTACTCGAGCAGCTATATACTATAGAGTTCGGTGCTGCTCGACTACTGCTACACTATGGTGCCTAAGCTTCTTTCTCTTCTGGAACCTCCTCTTTACCGTAGACGATAAGGAAGTCCACCCCCTCTACTCCTTCAGATAGATCTGGTTCTTCATAGCAGATCCCATCTGCTCCTTTAACTCCTTCGTTGGCCTCCTCCAAATGATTCAGGAAATCTAAGCAGGAGATCATAAGAGGGATGAGTACAAGCGTACTCAACAAGTTCATTATAGGAAAGAGGTGGTCGTTGCACTATCTAAAACACTAGACCAGAAAGTCATAGGCCAATGCAGGTTTTCATAAGCATTTGTTCAAAAGGTTGCTTTCATTCTGAAGAGCTATGTCTGTCAGCCTTCACCGGGTGTCTAGAACTTCATGGAGTTTCTTTCCGGCCATGTTCACAGTTCCAAAACCCCGAACAGGGAGTGACAAGCCACAATTTGATACACTCTGCAGAGGTATGTTGCTTTACCCATAAGAGATCTTAACCTTGGTGCCAACCGGGCAGCTTTCCCTCCACACTTCCGTGGTGTGAGGCCCGGTATAAGGTCCTAGCCAATCATTGCATTTCCCCGTGACCCCGCACACCCACCCTTGTTACAGTTCCGGCCTTGAGTCCTCGCCGGTCTGTTCCGACCTCGACTAATACCCCATCGGTCAGCATACCCACTTAGGTATCATCCAACCTCGGTACCTTCGTTGGTCATGTGCAACCCATCATAGACCACATTACCGTGAGGACTTAAAGGTTCCCCACCCTTCCGGTTGTTCCCATCAGGACACAACTGCTATGGTAAGTGCATTCGTTGATGTGCGAAAGGAAGAAATACAACTGACTACTTCGTCCCACTCCAGATCTTATGGTTAACACGGATATCACGGCACAAGAATCATTGGACGACATTTGTTGTTAATCCTAGATGGATATAAACACATTGCGATGGAACCTCCACCATACTCATACCATGGTTCCATTGCCAACCACATAGTCATATTCATAGTTGTCAAAATAATACTTTGCTTTTAATGCAGGAGTGATAAGTATAGTACTTTGCAAGTAATTTGGTAAAAATACTCAAAGTGACATGAGCAAGCGATGAACTTGCCTGATGACTGCAAGGTAGTGAAGTTGGATTGTTTAGACTTACCTTGGTCCTCTGTTTCTGAAAGATAGCATCATTGTCCGGTAAGGGCAATGGTTAAAGATCCAAATTATGCATGTTTTTTGGGTTTTAGTGTTGGTCCCCCCCCCCCCAGTTCATGTTTATTTTAATTTGAGAGGTTGCGAATAAGCAAGATTTATTGATACTCCTTAAGATTTATTAAAATAACTTTTGATGTTGTTAATAAAGAGTTCTTTCAAAGAAAATAATTATTTTCTTTCATTTAACTATTAAAAATAAGATGTGTGGTTTAAATTCTCTTTTTTCTTATTTAAAGGTTTAGATTTTCTTTATACAATTTTCCTTCGTAATATTTCTTAATAATTATTTTTAACTTTTGGTCAAATTATTATGGAACCATTTATTTTGAATAGATCACAATTTTTTAAGTGGTCTACATATTTTTATTTATTTTTTTTTAGAGATTTTCGAGGTTTTTTAGATTTATTTCTTAATTGAAAATAAAACCTAGTGGTCAAATGACCAATTTACCCTTTGGTTCCACTGGTCTTGCCGACCTGTTTGTTTGGTTGGACCAGCCCATCGGGCTCTGCCCAACCGGCTCTCTCTCTCTCTCTCTCTCTCTCTCTCGCTCAGACGAACCCTAACCCTAATCCCCTCGCCTCTCTCGCGACGCCAAATCGCCTGCGCCGTTGCTAGCCTCCTCCGACCATGTCCGGTGGTTCCAGACGGTGCGGTTGGTCGCAATCGACGCTCTGGTGACGCTGCACCCTCCTATCCGCATCGATCTGGAAAAGGCGGTCTCCTCTGCTCGCCACTGACCCCTACTGCAACTAGGGTTTCGGTGCTCGCGGCGATTCGCGACGAGCTGGCGTTCGTGGGCGCCATGTGTTGGAGACATGCCCAAGAGGAAATAATAAATTAGTTATTGTTATATCTTAGTGTTCATGATAAATTTTTACATCCCATGCTATAGTTGTATTAACCGAAACATTGATACATGTGTGTTATGTAAACAACAAGGGAGAGTGGATTTAGTGATCAGAGGGGTACGTGAGCACGGTCTAGCCATCGTTGGATCAGCGTTGAGATTCGTTTTCTGCCGTGAGGCGATCACACGGCGTGAGTACTTTTTCTGAGTGGCTGCGTGAGTACTTTTTCTGAGTGGCCTGAGTACTTTTTCTGCCTTTTTCTGAGTGGCCTGAGTACCTTTTACTTGTCTGTAGCACTGAAAATGGAACCAAACCTGCCAAACGTGCGCTAATGCTCGAGTCTGAATGTTTCCGGCCGAAGCCGGCCGACATGTATGAGAGCCATATTTGTGGCACTTGGCGGCAGCACGGCCACTTGGTTTGTTGGGAAGTGGGGACATACAGTTCGGTAAACCTTCAGCATCACCCCATGACCCGTCTAGAATTTTAACCAAACGCATAACCAGAATGATGATCAAACTTCTTGAAAAAAGAGGAAAAAATATATTTGCCCCATCCTTTAATTAAGAGAAATAGAGTTGCCTAACAAATATGTGAAAAAACCGGTAGAAATGCAACCAAGGATAATCACTTTTTAAAACTGGAGGGCTTCACCCTGCATTAATTAAATAAATAACGCTGATAACGAGCAGATACAACGTGCCACGGTGCCAGCCGTGGACAAGTGAAGTATACTCAAAATCCAGAGTACTACTAGCTAGCTTTGCCCGGACCGAATCCAAATGCCAGCCAGGGTACTCAAAGTACACATCAGAATATGCAGAGACGGTGTGCACTGCACTGCACTTTGACAGCCGTTCATGTCCACGCGGCGCGTGATCCAACACACAACAAGGAGCAACCGACAGCGAGGGAAAAAAGAGAGAAGGAAATTGGTTTGTTAATTGAGATCCTAGATCTCAGCAGGCTCCAACAACCACTCGGTTGCAGTCTGGCAGCGAGAGAAAACAGATTATCAAAGAAAAAACAGTCATACTCCTCCCATCTACTGCTGCTGCAACTCTGGATCTCAGGATTACCAACACAACATTACCGCTGATACAGTCGATTTCAGGATTGAGGAGTATCAGTGAACTCGGTGATAGCAAGAACAGTGCACCACTAGTATATATCGTACCGAAGAATGGTCAAAATGCAATGTAGTTCAGTACAAAAGAGAGAAGCAAAATGTATGTATAATCTCCTCCACCTCAATGGAGCACCACCAGGTAGTACATCATCCATCCACGATTATTGCTGTCACTCTCCTCCCACTAATCAACGAATCGGCACGCTAAGAATGAATCTAATCAACACGGATCAAAAGAACGCGGCCAATCACGGAACAATGTATCCTCTCCTACTAGACGCTGCAGTATATCCAGATCGGCGGCCGACGGAGCAGCAGCAGCCATCGATCGATCAGACGAGCTCGAGGCGCGCGGAGTAGTCGGCGTACCTGGACCGCCGGATGTTGGCCTGCCGCTTGCGGTACACCACCACGAAGAGGCCCACCACGGCCACCGCCGAGAACACGCCGACCACGACGCCCGCCTTCTTCCCGCCGCTCATCCCCTCGCGCCGCTGGTTCTCCGCGGCGTCCACCGGCTGCGGGTGCGCGTCACTGGCGCCCGTGCCCGTGGCGGACTTGACCTGCATCGTGGCCGGGGCGGGCGCGGGGGCCTTGGGCGCGTCGTCGTAGTCGTCGGCGTCGTACGGGGCAGGGGCGGGTGCGGGGGTCGCGGCGGCGGTGGAGTGCGGGGAGGAGGAGGAGGAAGCCGGCGCGGGGGCGGTCTCGATGGGCGCGGGCGGGGACGCGGCCTTGTCGTCGTCGCCGGCAGGGGCCAGAGCGGGGGAGTGCGCTGCGGGTGCTGTGGAAGGGGCAGCGGACTTGACGCCCGCTGCATCGTCGTCGGCGGTGGAGTCGGGGTGGAGGAGCGGGGACGCGGCGGCGATGGGGGAGAGGACTAGGTGTGGAGAACTGGAGATGAGGAGAGATGGATAGGAACGAGAGGATAGAAGAGATTGGACGGCGGGACGGGGAGTCGCTCGTGGTGGGTTAGTGGGGTCGTGGAGAGCGAAAGATTCTACCAAACGGAAAAACAGACGACGTTAGACACGTGTCGGATATGCAGGGCGTGCTCACGTACCCATGTGATCACCGAGCTTCTTCCGAACAACAAGGAGTCCCTAGTAAGCCTCTTGTATAACTAGCTTGTTGATTAATAGATGATCATGGTTTCGTGATCATGAACATTGGATGTTGTTAATAACAAGGTTATGTCATTGGGTGAATGATATAATGGACATACACCCAAAATAAGCGTAGCATAAGATCAAGTCATTAAGTTCAAATTGCTATAAGCTTTCGATACATAGTTACCTAGTCCTTTGACCATGAGATCATGTAAATCACTTATACCGGAAGGGTACTTTGATTACATCAAACGCCACTGCGTAAATGGGTGGTTATAAAGATGGGATTAAGTATTCGGAAAGTATGAGTTGAGGCTTATGGATCAAGAGTGGGATTTGTCCATCCCGATGACGGATAGATATACTTTGGGCCCTCTCGGTGGAATGATATCTAATTAGCTTGCAAGCATGTGACTGGTTCACAAGGGATATCATATCACGGTACGAGTAAAGAGTACTTATCGGTAACGAGGTTGAACTAGGTATGGAGATACCGACGATCAAACTTCGGATAAGTAAAATATCGCGTGACAAAGGGAATCGGTATCGTATGTGAATGGTTCTTTCGATCACGAAGTCATCGTTGAATATGTGGGAGCTATTATGGATCTCCTGGTCCCGCTATTAGTTATTGATCGGAGAGGAGTCTCGATCATGTCCGCATAGTTCTCGAACCGTAGGGTGACACACTTAAGGTTTGATGTCGTTTTAAGTAGATATAGAATATGGAATGGAGTTCGAATATTGTTCGGAGTCTCGGATGGGATCCAGGACATCACGAGGAGTTCCGGAATGGTCCGGAAAAATAAGATTCATATATAGGAAGTCACTTTCTAAGTTTGGAAATGATTCGGTGCATTTATGGAAGGCGCTAGAATGTTCTAGAACCTTCTGGAAGAAATCACTATGGAAGGTGGAGTCCCGGTTGGACTCCACCAACCCTAACTTGCCAACCAAGTGGGAGGGTGGAGTCCATGGTGGACTCCACCTCCTTGGCCGGCCAAGCAAGGGGAAAGGGAGAGTCCCTATCCTTCTAGGTTTCGTCCATATGGAAGGTTTTGAATTGGGGTCTAATTCAAACTTCTGGGGCAAACCCTAGGGATTCCACCTATATAATGAGGAGGAGAGGGAGGAGGCTGCCCACTAGTTGGCCGCACCACCTAGGGCACCCAAGGCCGGCGCCCAAGTGCCCCTCCTCTCTCCCAAACCCTAGCTACTCCCTCCTTCTTCTCCCGCAAAGCTTACGGCGAAGCCCTGCCGGAGATCACCACCACCGTCACCACGCCGTCGTGCTGGCGGGATTCCGAGGAGGATCTACTACATCCGCTGCCCGCTGGAACGGGGAGAAGGACGTCGTCATCAACACCGTACGTGTGACCGAGTGCGGAGGTGCTGCCCGATTGTGGCACCGTCGAGATCTTCTACGCACTTTTGCAAGCGGCAAGTGATCGTCCACATCCACCACGAGATTTATCTCGTTAACGCTTAGCGATCTTCGAGGGTATGTTGATCTTCACCTCGTTGCTACCATCTACAAGATTAGATCTTGGCTTGTTGTTCGTTCTTGTTGTAGGAAAATTTTTGTTTTCTATGCCACGAATCCCAACACCATGGTGGTGCTCAGCGACTCGCCGGAGTCGTGCTGGCGGCTACGATGCTGGGCGTGGCTACGGCTTGGTCGCGGTTTGGCGGCACCGTGGCCAGGATGTGACGTCGTGCCGTCGTGAGCGCATCTGCAGTGCTGCTGCTTCTAGGTACTCGCCTCCTGTCTCCTCCCTCTTCTCCTCTTCCTCTCCTACCTCTGGAGTTACTGGCCAGGCCTCCCTCTCTGGGATATTGGCCATGCCATGCTGCTGCCAGTGTTGTGCTTGCTCTGCTATGGTTACTGCTATGCTACTGGTCGATTAGATGCTTGCTTGGCCTGCTCTAGTTGTTGATGTTGCTCTATTCCTCTCTTACAGTCATTGTTGTTGCCTCCCTGGCCTACTGCTGCTAGCAGTTCTTGGATTAGCAAGTGCCAGTCCTGTCTGTGTGATATTGTTGTTGGGCTCTATCTAATTCTAGGACTCTACTTGGTTTGCATGATGCTCATATGCATAAATTCCTTGATGATATGATTCTGGATACAATTATATGTTGATACTGTTATTGCTAGTGAAGTAATTGTTGGCTATTTGCAGCTGCTCAATATCTCTGATGAGCTGCTGGTGCTATGGCTTTTGTATGCATGCTCTGGATGATCATTTGATCATCAAATGCTAGTCATTTAACTTACTGGATTCTATATCTATGCATGTTGCTTCATATCATGTACTACTGCTTGGTTGCAGAGCTTCTCACCATGAACTGGTTGTTGCTTATGCTTGTAGAAGCATATTAATGGATGCGGTAACATATCTGATGCTTGCATAGCATCCCTATTGCACTAGCAGATGATTATTTCAATTATCTGTGAAGCTTTATCTTGGTCCTGTTATATTTGAGATGAACTGCTAAGGAGTAATGATTCTTTTGTTGTAACTACTTGAGCTAGATGGATGCCAACTACTGTTGGGAACCCTAGCTCCATTTTGAACCCTTTTTGGGTAATGATAAGTGTGTATGCTTGGTGGTTTGGATGGTTTTGTGGTTGAGGTGGCCTTATCAGAGACAATTGCTGGTTTCTGTAGCTCCCACTTCTGTTGGCTTGCTGTGGATGGATATTTGCTTGCTGGGTGATCATCTTTGATTTCCAGTAGCTTTTGATGTTGAAATATACTTGCAGATATACTATTCTACCTTTATATGGTGGTTTTGTAAAGAGCTGGTGCTGTCTAGGTGATCTTGGGAAAGTATCTAGGATGGTTTCCTTCCTAGTTCCATTTGGAATATGCTACTGTTTAATTGGTTGGCACAACCATGGTGGCTGGTTTGGTCAAATCCCTGGCTTTTGCCATTTTTGCCAGGCTCACTTGGTCTATGACCAAACAGGGTCAATCCACCCTGTGTGAGCTTGTGTTTGACAAGGCTATGCAATTTATGAACAAAACCATTTGGTTTGTTCATGATTCTTGGTATACCTCACTCCAGCTCCTAGATAATTTGCTGATGTAGAGGATTTCTTCTGGGTTGTGATGTTGGGCTTGTGCTGGTCCTTCTCCTCCTTACTGGTTGGTCCTGGTGCTACTTCACCATGTGCTTGTTCAACAGTTACTTGTTCTTTTGGAAGAAGAACTAGAACAACTTGCTGTTCTTGCTGTTCTTGGCTACTGGTGGCTTGTCTGTCGTTGGTTTCTAGGGTTTGCTATGCTGTGGGGTTTTATATCACCTGGCAGCTTCCCCTATGGTCGACAGCAAGATGTTGGTGTGTGCTGACTAGCCATTTGGGCTATGTGATGTGCAACATGCACTCTGCCTTGTGAGCTGTTTGTGTGTTCCATGTTGGAACTTGTGGCTGGTGGATCAGCTCGGCTGGGGTTTTGGTATTATCCTTACTCTGATATTTCTTTTGATCTCCAAGTGGCTTTGCCACTTGGGAAATCTGTCTATTTGCTTTGTTTTTTGTAGGTATTCAAAAGGATCAAGCCTACTGGATGATCAAGATGATCAAGACAGTAGCTAGGTTTTAGAATAGGTCACTTCATTTACTTGTAATTTTCCTTTTTATTGTTATTATTCAATTATGATTTGGTTTATTGTAATATAATGGAATATTGTAAATGACAATGTATCTTGTGTTAATGATCAATAAATCTCAAGGTTTCTCTATTGAGCTATTTGTAAACTATATCTATTATTTTATTGTTTGAATTATATCTATATTATAATATTGTTTGAAATATTCACTATCTTATTTATTGTGTATAGTTTAAGTTTGATTATCAATTCAAACTTGTTTCAAATTCAAATTCTCAAATGTGAGTATGAATCCAATTATTTCCACTCTTTCGAAACCCTAATTCTAAAGAGATCATGTCCAAGTTTATCGCACTCTCGAAACCCTAACCCTAGATGGTGTCGAAAGAGAAACTTGTTCCCTCTTAGGTTTTTATGCAAATAGGCGCGAAATGTTTCCCAGTTTTGCGATGCAATGCACATCCCTTTTCTAATTCTACCCCGCAAACATCTGGAAACCTGGGGTGTTAGACGTCCCAAGCCTACCGGCGATGGGCCTTGCTTCGTTGCATCGTTAGCCTTTTTATTGTATTTGGATCACAGTATAATATAATAGAGCTGTGCGGCGAGGTGGGTGTTTTCCGGCGGTGAGACGGAGGTCGTGGAACCCAGGAGGGATGATCGGCGAGGTTGATCATGCAGTTGGAGCACAAGGCACCAACGGCTGGGTAGTATGCTCGCATCGAGGGCATGCTCTAGGCCGGTTGGACTTTGTAGGATTACAATTATATCACTTACATGAGTGAGTATGTAAATGATATAGAAAATGTGGAGGATCCAACCTCATATAAGGAGGCTATTAAAAGTTTGAATTCACCAAAGTTCCTAATGGTGCCAAAAGAGCAGGTTGCAAATGGGTATGTAAACCCAAGTACAAATTGATGACTCCAAAGGGAACGTCGAAAGGTTCAAAGAAAGACTTGTGGCAAAAGGGTTCACACAGAGAGAAGCAATGTATTACAATGACATCTAAAGATTCTATTAGGATCATTTTGTCTCTGGTAGCTCATTTGGACTTTGAATTGCATCAAATGGTAAGAAGACATTTATAAATGGTGACCTAAATGAAAATGTTAACATGACTCGGCAGGAAGGTTTTGTTGTTGAAGGAAAGGAATATTTGGCATGTCCCTTGAAGAAATCCATCTACGACTTGAAGCAAGCTTCAAGACAGTGGTAGCTCAAGGTCGACAAGATTATTTGAACATTTGGTCTTATGAAAAACGTTGCGGACGGTTCACAATATTATTCATGTATGTGGATGATATATTGTTGGCCTGCGGTGATAAGGATAACTGCATGAGACCAAGAATTTTTTTCTTCCAATTTTGATATGAAAGATCTCGGTGTAGCTTCATATGTCCTAGGCATTGAGATTCATCGAGATAGGTCTAAAGGTGTATTGGGACTATCACAAAAGGCATACTTTGAGCGAGTACTAAATAAATTTAATATGCATAAGTGCTCTGGCTCACCTGCTACAATAGTCAATGGCGATAAGCTTGGAACATTTCAATATCTGGGGAACCAAACTGAAACTGATAAGTTGAAGTCGTTTCTTCAGGTGTCGGCAGCATCATGTATGCATAAGTTTGTAGGCGTCCTGACTTGTCTTTTGTAACCGGGATGCTTGGCAGATTCAAATCAAATCCAGGACTAGACCACTAGAAAGGCCGCAAAGAAAGTCTTGCATTATGCGAGAAACAAAAGTCTACATTCTTATATATAGAAGGTATGATAATCTAGAAGTTGTTGGCTATTCAGATAATATTTATGCCGGTTGTGTGGATAGTAAGAAATCCACGTCAGTTTATATATTCACACTTGCCGGGAGAGCTATATCATGGAAAAGCTCCGAAAAAACAATAATTACTTCATTTACAATGCAAACAGAGTATACAACATGTTATAAGGCCACTGGGAAGGTTGTATGGCTAAATAATTTTATTTCCGAGCTTAAAGTTGTCGAAAGCATTTCAAGACAACTTTTATTGTACTACGATAATGAATCCGCAATTTTCTATACGAGTAACAACAGGTCAAATGATGCTGCCAAGCACATTGTCATTAAGTATTGTGTAGTAAAACATAGAATCTAGGATCAAACAATTAATCTTAAGCATATAAGTGCGACACTTATGCTTACGGATCCGTTAAGGAAAAGCTTACTGCCGAGTATTTTTCATGAGCATGTTGCTTGGCATGGGATTGCCGAAAGCCTTGCGATTCTAGAGCAAAGGGACCACTATGAGAACCACTCCCAATAAGTATAATGTTATCCATTTCGAGATAGGCCGGTGTGCCATAATTGTTAAGGTTCAATGGCATTTTATTGACCGTTGTAACACCTCTGATTGGTTTATTATTCTTGTGGAGAATGCGAAAATAAAGTTAAACCTAACGATCAAGAGGGGAGAATGTTGGTTAACCTATCAGGTTTAATGGAAACAGAAGACAAATAAGTGTTAGTCAAAATAACCTTAAGGAGGAGGCCCACAAACCAACGTTCTTGACCTCCTCGTACACAACTAACGCGCCCTAATCGGGGGTACCAAAACCAACTCGATGGCTCCGTCCCCCGTCACCTGCGCCATATAAAGGATGGAGGCCCGGGCAATGATCGATTGACATAGTTCACGATCTGATTCTTATGATCTCCTACATCCCTACACCCCTACCGATCTAGGGAGGCACATGAATGAGCGACCGGAAGACCAAGCTACACTGCATCGGTGACATGCCAGTGCCGCTGGAGATCGGAGGGAACTAGAAGGATCTCCAGATCGTCTGCTTCATCTACACCACCACTGCATCAAGCCTGCCTCATGGAGGCATCGATGGGATCATCTACTCCTCGTAATGATCACCTCTACCCTCTATGTTAATGTTCATTAGGTGTTCTTAGTGATGCAATTCGTGATTCTGTACTAGGCATAATGTGTTGGGTCTAACAGTGTTGACAATCCATACCTCCCAAGACGTCCCAAGCCTATCGACGATGGGCCTCGCTTCGTTGCATCATTAGCCTTTTTATTGAACCGTAGAACCCGGGAGGGACGAGCTCGATCATGCTGTTGGAGCAAGGAACCAACGGCTGGGTAGTATGCTCGCGTCGAGGGCATGCTCGAGGCCAGTCCGACTTTGTAGGCTCACGATCGTATAAAAACCTTAACAAACTTAGGACTTCCCGGATGAAAAAAACACACCATACGCGGCGCCCGGGTTTGATCTATACGGCCGGTAGACGACCGCGCGCATGCAATCGACGCTGCCGCCTCCCTAGCGACCTGTCCGTCGTCGCATTTTCTTTGCATGTTCGTGTGAGGTTCATGCGATCGAGGAGATACAGACGAAAAGAGAAACTTAGCTATCAGGACCAGGAACGATAAAAATTACAATGGTTCCATGCGTCCTAAGCCATTTGTCCTACACATGTTTTCAATGATTATGGGAAAATTTGCTCTCACGCATGGCATGTTTGTATATCAGTTACTGGATATTTACTCTAGAAAATTCGATTACTATGCTAGACTAGTTGAATGCCCGTGCGTTGCTACGGCCCATCAACATCATCACACATCTCTCTCTTGTAACATGCACAAAGGTCATATTCATCATTGTTACTAAGTTTATATAATTTTCAACAGTAAGAATACGAACACTCGTCAATGGTGCATGTCTTATCATTTAATCAGGAAGCATGTCAAATAGAAATAGCAAACTGATAGTTAGACATTGCTGCAAAAGGAAATACCCAAATCGTAGGAAAATGGTATATAACTTGTATAGAAAACCATTATATTCTGGTTACAACTATTTTTTCCTATCTTTCATAATCATCAATGGAGAATGTCATGTCTGGCAGCACATCGAGTGCGTGCTATAATATTAGCGGCACACGAGGCCAAATTGATCCAACTAAATGAAAAAGTGAATGTTTCAAAGCATGATGAGGAAGCATACGCATCCTGGAATGGCAAATCTAAGTTGCTTGATGTTCATCATTCTTCTGGCGATGTAGCCGTTTATTCTCTCAGAAACCACTTGATTGACAAACAGTAGAACAAGGCACATATCCAGGGATCAAGATTAGCAAGAACGCCTCAATCAATTGCGCTATGACCGAGCTCCCTAGCGGTAATCAAAATCTTCAACAATTTTCAGAGCCATCAAATGGTTGGTAACTCGGTCGACGTTGAACTGGAGCTTCACATTCTTAAAACAACATGAAAAGAATTGATTTGTCAGTGCAGAGTGAAGTATATATATTAAAATTAGATCCACGAAGTTTGGAATGCTATAGTCACTACATGGATCAGTAATCTTAGCAATATTTTGATACGATCGGTAACTTCCATTTCTTTAACACGCATTCACCTTTCAATTGCATGAAACCGGCAGACTGCACCCACCTTTTGTCACACTCAGAGACCAACAAGACTGGAATTGGAGGCAATTAGATAGCCCGTCCTTCTCGATGAAACGGTTTAGGTACTGGAGCTAGACAAGCTTGGTTTATACCCTACATAAAGGACCAATGAATGAAAATCAGTTATTGTTCAATAGATAACCTTCAGAGGAGCTGTGAACTGGACCACAAAGAACTTCGTTGACAAATTTTCTTATAACAAGGGCATGGCAAAATAACTGTACGGATATTCACATGTTGTCATTTTGAGAATGCCCATCCCAAAAGAAAAGGTCGAAGGGCTCATCATCAACCAAATTCAACATTTAGCTCTCACAAAAATCTGAGGGATTAGCTTCAAGTTGTCCCTCCTCAAGTAATGTATTAAACCTTACACATGTATATAAACTGCAAATAATATAGGCACATAGCTTGTCAGACATCATTCAACCGTTAAACTATATCTAAAATTCACAACAAAATAGTTGATCTTAAAATAGTTAAGTTAATATAACAGCATAATCCGTGAGATTTTGCAAAGTCTTCAACTAACCTTTTCACATTCACTTTATAAATTAATCTTATGAGGATACCACGAAGGTATGTTCATTTTCTACTATAATGAACGCCATGGTTAGAATTTGCTTGCTTTTGACTCCTCGATGTTGTATACAATAAAAATAATAACCAAAAAAATAAATAAAGAATCATACATACCAAGAAGCATGTTTGATAAGCCAAATTCAGAAGAAGGAAAAAGTATGTTCTCGAAGTCCACACATTTAGCACAAGCATAAAGGTAGAGTACCCATTAACTTAGCAATTTTCCAAAGGCTGAAGGAGACATTGCACAACCTGCTTCTTCTGTTTGCTTTAAAATATGAGTAGAGGAGAAGGATCAACATAAGATTAATTAAATTTTCCAGGAACTCTAGAGTCTTAAATTTTGAAGCAACTTTAAGATTATTTCAGAGACATACACGGTGTATGTACTTGGCTAACACAACAAACACAAACAAACCTGAATTTTGTTTCCTTGTGTCGCTTTTCTGAAGGTCGTTCTCAAAAAAATTCATGGTGGGTGGAAAAGGCCTGAGCAACGGAGATGGTAAATATCAAGGGTCGACCCAACAATCAACAAAGAAAGTGAAATTTTCTATATGAATATCAGAAAATGATTCTGAATTTGTATCCAAGAACTTGTGCTTATACTGTGAACTATGATCATCTCGGCCATGAGCCGCCAAAGTCTGAAACTTCCATCAGTGAACATGTGAAAATGAGTGAGATGATCAACAGTTAGAACCATTTTGTGTGTTAGTTGAGTATAACAAATTAAGAATCTAGAACTAAATCCGCGCTTGCGTGATCAATTGAAATGGAAAAGGTGTAAAAAACAAAACCGAGTGGGTTCAGTTACCTACATCCGGCTGATGGCCTTGGCTCTTGAATTTTTCTCAGCTTCTTCATGAATGCAGGACCATCATGCTCATGATTTATAGTTTATTCTCGGAAAGGCTTTAATCGAGACAATGATTACTTGACTCTCTCCAGCTGAACGGAATCATCTGTGCAGTAAAATATATTTGCTCCTTCCATATTGCAAGAATATGAAATATATATATAATATTTCTAGAAGTATCACAATAAGTGCACGATAAAAAATGGCATATTAGTGTTTATATGAAATCTGATGCAGTTGGTACTGGAAGAAAAAAGAAGATCACCCTGTAGCCTTATGATGCCTATATGTCCGGGATTAATCGAATAGAAAAACATGATGATCTCATCGTGTAACCAATTTAACCAAGATGAATATGATTAGGACTCAGATAGAACTCATGAGTCTACATCCAAGTCAGAATCTTGTAGGGTACCTAGTTAGCAAGGCTATCTATCAACATCGACAAGCTGACAACAATATATAGAACTCGGGAAGCAGGTGGGCAATAATCTACGGCAAATTATTCGCTTAAGGGAAATAATCTATATTTTTAGTGAGAAGATGACCATATTCAATAGGAGACATGGACCTCTTGTATGGTCAATGTCGTTTACAATACCTACAATCTAAACCAAAATCTGAAATGAATCGCAGGAAAGGCCCGCAGGAACACGCCAATCGTAACGACTGAGCAAACCCTTAACTGATCCACATAGAACTTCACGAGTGAGCCGGCGACAGGAGCTGGGCGAGGTGGTCACGGCAAACAGCTCCGGGTCGACGCCGGCAATAGTATAGTACCTCGGGTAAGCGACCACCAACTTGTCCTCTCTGCCTTCCCGCCACCATTACTGCATTGCGGCAAGCTCCTTCCGCTGGCGCCCCTCGCGCCGGCTGGGCCGTCGCTGAGCGCCACCTCCCCCCGTCTTGGTAGTTCGCGTCGGACACGAAGGCTACCACAAGAGCTCCACTACCTAATCCGCACTTGGCTGCTCGCCGTAGCACAGCCGGCCATCCGAGCGACCACGAGCATGGCATCCGGTCACATACGCATTTTCTCGTAACCATCCCAGTAGGAGGGGCAACTGAGCGTCAGAGGCCCGACCGGTGGTGGACGGCGAGGTGCGTGGCAGAAGCCTAGGCGGCGGCCGGCGTGATTGGATCAGGGAGGAGAGAAAGCGGATGAGTGGAGTTCTTTGTGTTTTCTCATGGGGTATTTCCTATCGGTGGCAGAATGCATGCACGAACAGTGCACGTTTATTGGGCAATTTATTTAATCCCCTAATTAATAGCCTGAGTTAACGATCGAAAATTTGACGGTGGCTTATATTTTCTCTCCCAATCAGCACATGCCTTGGTGCCTTTATGATATTGAGAGGTTTTTGGCAAGTAATTTGTTTTGACATTTATTTGGTAGGTGACGGTGCTAGTGAGATCTACGGCAAATTATTCGCTTAAGGCAAGTAATTTGTTTTGACATTTATTCGCGCATGGGGTCGACGCCGTCGATGCAAATTATTCAACCCCTTTTCTATTTGCATTAGAGGCAGATTAAAGCATCCCCACCGGCAGTCTCGATAGCGATTTGGGGTCAGCGCTGTTTTTGAGCTTACACCGGTGTGCTCAATAAAACGATGGCGCGTTGTCGAGCCCAATAGAAGTGCCGGTAACCCCATGCTGGCTCCTTCGCAAAAGGCGTGGATCGCACGCGCCAGCGCCTCGCGCCACTGGAGGTTTTGCGGGTGGAGCCGCCTTGGCACTGACAGGAGGTGCCGGGTCGTATTAAAAACGACGTGTATTGGACGGTCGTCATCAATTGCATCGCACGGGAACCGAGGCGGCGACGAGGACAACGGTGGCGACGAGAAGGCGACTGGCCACACAGCGTCTACCCACCTTCCCCACGCGCTTTCAATGCACGTTCGCCGCCGCCCTTAAAACCCCACCGACGGCGACGTGTTTCTCTTCTCCCCCGTGGTCCAACCCTAGCCGCCGCCACCACTCTCTCAAACGCCGCGTGACACACCCACCACGTACCACACCAACACTTCGTGATGGCGCACAATGCCTAGGCCGGTCGCAGCGGTGGCGGCGTGCTCCGGTCGTTGCAGCTGAGCTACGACGAGGCCAACGTCCTCTAGTAGTAGAGCATCCCGGTGTCGTTGCAGTTCAAGCTACCGCAAGGGTGGCACCTCTCCCACACCGTCTACGCCGTGCCGCCGCCTGGACCGGAGACACACGCCCTCATCGCCGAGCAGTGTGCGCACATGACGCCGACCGAGCGAAGCCAACCGGCCAACGTGCAGAACAGCCTAGCGTGGCCGCGGCGTTTCCAGGAGCTCGCGCGCTCGGTCGGCCGCGATACCGGCCGCGATACCGTATTGGCCGGCGGGCCTAGTGGCAAGGACGTGACGATCGCGGATTATGGCTACCGGCCGCGTATCCATGACGTCGACCCCATGCGCGTACAAGCCACTCGCGCTCGGTCGGCCGCGATGCCGACCACTTCAACCGCATTGGTAGGCGGGCCTGGTGGCAAGGACGCGATGATGGTGGAGTACAGCTAACGGCCGCGCATCGACGGCGTCGACCCCATGCGCGTACCCCTCTTCTACCGTAGGCGCAAAGCATGGCGTCGGAGGCGCCGCCGCTACGGAGGCCACCGGTGTTTTTCAATATTTTTCATACATTATTTTTTTCGGGCTTCCGTATGGGGGCGTCGGTGGGGAAACAGCATCCCCAAATGAAGAATGCTATGTCGGCGCTCTACATCCGGCAGTGCTAGCATCTTTGTCGGCGTCTATTTAAAGGTCACCATTAGAATTGTTTTGGCGAGCAGCTGTATGTTTTGTGGATGTATTACCGCGCGATTGGATTGTCTCCTATTTGGTGTCCAGTTTTAAGGACAATATTTAATGATGATATGCATGTATCTCGGAGGGAATCGATACCATGGAGGAGGATACGGACGGGAGCTGTATCCCTCTTTTTTTTTTGAAAGCAAAAGCTAGCGCTGGGGATGCGGGATTTAAAGCCGTAAGAATGGTTCTAGACGGTCTGGTCGTACCGATCGTCGCATGAGAAGGGCACAGGCAAGCCGCGTCCTTGAGGAGAGCAAGTCAGATGGCTGGCTAGATATTGAACGGAGATTTTGATGTAGGACATTAAATATTTTTGATGACATACAGATTTAAATATAATAGTAAAGAGATTCTGATTGATTGGTTTCCCAAAATCCCGTGATTGTTTCCCGTTAAATAGATTCCCGTTATTTTCGATCTGGGAAAGCATATTTCTGGGAAGTTAATAGATTCCCATGAGGATTTTCGATCTGATTTTGTCGTTTGTTTTGGTAAGTATATGACGGATGGCTGGATATGAAGCGGGAGACGTTTAGTAAGATTAGATGGTCAAGATGTCTTCAATCTTTGACATCAAATATTTTTGATGACGTACCAACTCGAATATAATAGTAAAGATGCACACATTTGATGTTTGGATTAGCCTGTACTGTAGAACTTCGGCCTAACTCCCGTGGTGGAAGGCGTATTATCCGCAGCAGCTCGCCGTGGTTATTATGTATGATGGAGTGACAGCTAAGCTAGAATGCATGAATGCAATAGTGTAGAACTCATCTTGATTACCATGGTTGAGTACGTACGTACACGTGCGCTATGGGAAATGACGTGCTGCGGGGCAGGGAGATGGAGGCCAGGGATCCTGGGAGTTCGACAGCCGATCGAGGTCATGCGGAAGCAGGGCACCGACGGCCTCGCGTGGATGCCGATCCGACGGTGTTGTCATGATCCTATGAAAACCTTAAGAAACTTTCGGACCGATAAAACTCAGCATACGCGGGAGCGACGCCGCCAGGGTCGTCCCTCCCCATGCCAGCGAGGCTACCACGGTGCCACCACCCTAGTCCATGGCAACCTGTAGTCTCAGGCTCTCAGCTCATTGATTCATGACACTCCTTCTACAGGAAAAATCTTCCATTTGAAAGCCCACTATGGTGCTGCCCTCTCAATTTTGGAAAGCGTCTTTTTTTTGTTTGCATGTTCGTGGCAAGGTTAATGTGATCAAAGAGAAAATGCGATAAGTAGTTGCACATTTGATGCTTGCATTAAGATGACATATATAATAATGGATGACCTTAACTGATAAAATTTCTCAAACTTTCTGCGACATTGACACACCAATGAAAAGCGACATATAATGGACGACCGTAACTAATAAAATTTCTCCCTAATCGCACCAATTGACACTACTAATGGATCTTGACCGACGATACGTCCGGCGCCATAGCTTCATCTTGTTTCTTACTTTCTTAATGCTATTACGACCGTGGCTCTGCAAAAACGCAAACAAAGACCATATTAGAATACAGAATTATATACGTACTAATTCATCTAGGAATGATATAGCTGACATAAGGATTTAATTTATCAGAGAATAATTAGCTACCTGATTAGCCCCATTATGAAGCAGCTCCTGGGGCAGGTGCCCTCACCGGTGGCACGGGTCCTGCTCTCAGATCCATCAAAATATTCAGAATCCTCCCATAATTAAAGACATGTACAAAGTACAGCAACAAAAACCAGTATTTACTTACCCGAGCAACTTCCAAAATCAGCGGGACCGCCGCTTTTGCAGATATCCACCATGAGAGCGGCGAAGTTTTCTATATTCATGTGTGCCGACAAGACCTGGTCGAAGCCACCGTCATCTAAGTGGCAGAGGCAGATGGGCGTGTCTTTCAGGAGCGACTTAAGGCCGTCGCAGCACTTGCCTGGGTATGGAGGCGGCGGTGCGCTTTGGTTGGTGAGGAAGTCCTTGCATGGCATCAGCCCCATTATCGATGGCAGACACTCTTTCGGCTGTGGTGGCATTGGTGGGCTTGGCGGTGGTGGCGGCGTAGGCGGACACAAAATCGAACCGAAAATCGGAGCGAAAATGGGACACAATATCGGTGACAAAAACGGCCACAAGCAGGCCGGTTGTACCCTCGGATTCGGTGGTTGTGCTGTGGTGGTGGAGGAAGTAGGGGCTTCGGGCCTGACGGCCGCAGAAGGCTGTGGCATGACCGCGATCATGGCGATGGCGAGGAAGAAGGCGAGGAGGTGGCACTTGGAGGGCGCCATGGATGGATCTCTTTGTTTCTGTGTGCGTGCTGTGAATGGCCTCACCAACATATGGTGCTGATCAATTTATATAAGGGATGCATGGGTTGAGATCAGGATACAGAGATGTGTTCAGTTAAGATCGATTTCCTATCCCGTCACATGAGGGGTGCGTTTGGTACGTACGTCGTCATCTCCACCGGTCTTTCGGCTTCCTGTTTCACATAGTTCGGAATGAATCTGGTCATTATCTACTGGTAAAGTACTGAGTTTGTTAGCACGTAACCGCATGTGGGTCTTATGCATCCGTGATTTAAGCGGGAGGAGCAGCAGCTATTTGGGGAAGCAGAGGGAAACCGAGCAGGCCCTTAATTAACCCATTCACGTGTAGTCAGCAAAGATTTTTCAAGAACTCGCAAGACGTCGGCTCAAATTATCGCCGGCACGGACGCCGACATTGCTGTATGGGGTACCAGCAGCGCATCCTCTATTTGGGACGTTGATTCCACACCGGCGTCTCTCATACGGCGGCCACCAAATTTTTTTTTACTGTTTACAAAATTTTGAAATAACATATCAATCACATTTTATCCATACTATATTCAATTATTCATACAATCACACAAATAGTACTTAAATTATTCATACAATATACAATCAAACATATGGAAATTAAATTATTCTTACAATCAAACAAATAGAAATTAAATTATTCTTACAATCAAACAAATAGAAATTAAATTATGCATTGTTGGCGGCTCCTCTCCTCGCCTAAAAATGTGCAGCTAGATCCGCCTGAAGTTGAGCATGAACACCTACATCTCTAATTTTATTATGCATGTGAAGAAAAGTGGCAAATTTTTGGGGTACATGCTCCACCTCAGCAAGAGGCCCTTGATAATCAAATGGTTGATCATCATGCACAGATTCGTCGCGCTCGCAGGCGTTCATCACCTCCCACATCTGAGACTCAGACCAAGTGAGAGCTGGGTACCTGACAATGGCGAAACGCTGCTGAAGCACCCCAAAAGCACGCTCAACATCCTTGCGAGTTGCTTCCTGTCATGTTGCAAAATAAGCGTCCATCTCCGAAGCTGGAGACGGGATTGTGTTCACAAATGTAGCATTCATCGGTTAGATACCATCAGCTAGATAGTACCCCTTGTTGTATGCGTGGCCGTTTACCTAAAAGTTCACGGCAGGAGCTTGTCCCTCAACTAGCCTGGAAAACACCGGAGATCGCTGCAACACATTGATATCATTGTTTTTTCCTGCCATGCCAAAAATGCATGCCAAATCCAGAGGGCATGGTCTGCCACCGCCTCAAGAATGACACTGCACAGTATGCCCCTTGTAGATCCCCGGCCAAGAAAAAGGGCAATTCTTCCTGCCCCAATGCATGCAGTCAATGCTTCCAAGCATTCCAAGAAACCATCTTGCTGTATTTTTTGCCAGGATCCGAGTTGTATCATCTGCCCTTGGTGCTCTCAAGTAGTCTTTAGCAAACATCGCTATGACGGCTCGGCAAAACCTGTAGAGAGTCTGTGAACATGTCGACTCCGCCATCCGTAGGTAGTCACTGTTTGTATCTGGAGGAGCTCCATATGCAAGACAACGTATTGCAGCAGTGCACTTCTGAATTTTGAGGTGAAGCCCCACAAATCTGTGCAATCTTGCTTGACCATGAAGTAGTCGGCGTACTCCTTGAAGCCGTAGATAATCTTCATGAACAGATCCTTCTTCATCCTAAACCGGCGCCAAAATTCCTTCGGCGAATGAGTCACGTCGTCGTTGAAGTAGTTGGCGTCAAGAAGCATTGCCCCGGCGTGCCGATGTCGGTTGATGTTCCTCCTCTTGCCTGGCTTTGAGCCGCCGCGCCGAGGAACAGCGAAGAAAGGGCTGGCGAACGCACAACATGCTCGTCAGAATTAGTTGCTGCTGTTTCTGCCGAACAGCCTCAGCGTTCTGCTCCTCCGTGAACAGTTACACCATCATCTCATTGTCACGGTCCATCGCGGCAATCCGACGTACACCTTGCGGGCGGGGCAGTTGTGCCGCGGTGGCGGCGAGCTCTGTTCCGAGCAAAACAGCGGCTGCCGGTCGAGGGGGCGGCGGCCATTTTGATGGACGGCGGTTCCTGGACAGGCGGTGGTGTCTATTGCAAGCAGCGGGCGAGACGGCGACGGCGACGGTGGCGATCTAGAGGGGTGGGAGTCGGCTCGGGCTTGGGTAGGAGGTGGGGAAAGCGGTGTGGCTGGCTGCCAGGCGGATCCCACACTCGCTTTCTGATGTGCCGTGAGGCGCCGACGCGTCCGATCCGCGCCCACAACGAAGGGGCCGGCACGGGGTTGCCGGCGATTCTATTAGGCTCGAAAACTAGCCGGCGCCTTTTGGGGCGCACCGGTGCGAGCCCAAAATCCACGCTGGCCCCCAAAACGCTATCGAAGCCGCTATGGGACGCGCCGGTGGAGATGCTCTTACTTCATGACAAACAACGGAATGAAAAATACAAAGAGGAATCACCACCTAGAATCAGCTAAGCTGATGGTCTCAGTAGGCAAAAATTTAATTTGGCTCTCAGGTGCTTATACTCCCTCCACCAAAAAAACATACTACCTCCATTTCAAATTTTAAGGCTTATATTATGTTTAGAAAGTTAAACTGTGTTAAGTTTGACCAATTTTTACCAAAAGTTCTTAACATGCAAATACAAAATTAATATCATTATATGGACAATGAAATATATTGTGTGTATAGTACCTAAAAAATATTATATTTATTGATAGATTTTTCTAAAAGTTTAGTCGAATTTTACTTGATTGAACTATTCAAAAAAGTATAAGCTTTAAACTTTGAAATGGAGGTAGTATTTTCAATTGTTAAAAGTTCCACAAAAAAATCGCACATACATCTCAATTTATATGCATTCGGCCAACAATCTTTACAATTATATTCCACTTAATCGTACGTCATACAACGCGTTTGGTGAAGGAGATTGAGAGCATCTGAAGCGTCTAATTAAACAACGCTCACCAAGCGACCAAGCTACACCATCCAATATTCCGATTGACCTCGTCCATCCGCCATCCCCGCCCATTGAAAGCTATGGCAACTAACAATTATTCCGGAAGTACCTATGGCTACAACTAAAAATAGGGGATTTCCAGTTTAAAAAATTAGCAGATCCCTACAATCATGGGATTTTTTTCCTTCGCACGCTCTCCCCTCTGCATCTCTCGCACCGACCCGCCGCCGTCCTCATCAATCACGCTACTGCTCGGAGACCCTATCCCGTCCTCTCCAGCAATCCCCTCTTCTTCCCTTCCATGCCACCTCTCCCCTTCTGTAAGAGCATCTCCAACAGGCGCTGTAAAATCTCGCGCGCTATACCGGCGATTGGGCGCGCTGTATACCGCTCGCGCGCGGCATAGCGAGGCTCTATTTTGCAGCGCGCGTTGGTATGCGAAAAACGCACCTCCGCCAGAGGCGCTATTTTGCAGCGCGCGCGTCACAAAATGCTAATCCGACCGATTTTTTTTTTTGAAAATTCATCAAACAAACTATGAAATTTGATCGAAAATACGAATATATCTAAAGTGCGACGATACAATGCGACATTTAAACGAAAATACAAAATAAAACTACTCCTCCGACTAGTCGTCGGACTCCCAGTCGAAGTCGGAGCTGCTCAGTGTCGTCTCCGACACCGGCGTCGATGTCGTCGTCCACTGGAAGTCGGAGGAGGAGGACGAGAGGACGACGGTCGACGGCCCTGCGGCGTTCTTCTTTTCCTCCTTCCTCCTCGCCGCCGCCTCGGCCCTCGCCTTCTTCCTCGCCGCGGACTCGGCGTGGCGCTTCTCGCGGCTCGCCTTCTTCTTCGCTTTCATCGCCGCCTTCTCCTCCTCCTTCTGTGCGTAGAAGGCCTCCGTGGCGGCGACGTCCTCGGGGACGTCGCGCCCATTCGACGCGCGCAGCGCCTCGTCGCGCTCGGCGATGAGGAGGCGCTGCTCCAGCTCCCGATGGCGGCGCTGCTGTTCGTGCGTGATCATCGGCGACGGCGGCGCCATCTCCGCCTGCTCGCGCGTGAAGACGTCGTGGAAGTTCATCGTTCGGCGCGAGCGGCGAGCCGCCACGCGACGGCGTCGTACGCCGCGCCGCCTCGTGTGCGGTGTCGAACGTGCCGAGCGGATCTGCTCCTCGCCGGAGCGGATTTCCGCGTCGAACCGGCCGCTCGGCCGCGCCCGGACGGCGTGGTAGCCGGAGGAGGGCGGCGGCGCGGAGGCATCTCGCGGAGGCGGCGCGGCGGAGGTGGAGCGGCGCGGGAGGAGGCGGAGCGGCCGGAGGTGGAGCGGCGGGAGGAAGAGCGAGGAGGAGAGAGACGCGTGGAGGAAGTGGCAGTTGGCCGCGCTCGCGCGTGGCGTGTTTATACGCGCGCGCCGCAGCGGCAAGTTTCCCGCGCGGGATAGCGCGAGCGCGGGCGGCAAAATTTTTAGCGCGTGCGCCTTTTTCCCGCCTCCGCTGGAGCAGCGCGGCAGCGCCCGCGCGCGGCAAACCGGTGGTTTTTTTACCGCGCGGGGCTTTTAGCGCGTCTGTTGGAGATGCTCTAAGGGCACACCATCACCACCGACCACCACTTGCCACCCTCAACACTCGACACCCCGGTACCGGTGGCCAAGTCCGGCACGGCGGGTAACGACCTTGGGCACGCCAGCATGGTGTGGTGGGTGCTAGACTCGGTGTCATTGTTGGCCGACGTCATCGGGTTCGCGGCATAGATGCTCCGGAAGTTGTGGCTCACGCGCATGTATCGGGCAGTGGATTTGGCGGCGGCGTTAGATTCGTGCAGGAGGAAGTGTTGGCGCATTCGACGCAATGGACCGCCGCTGAGCCATGGAGGCTCGAGGGCACCGTCGAGATCCCCGTTGGCATCTATTGCATCTGTGAGATCCATAATCCATTAGTTAATCCGACTGAATTTGGGATGGGATTTTATAGCACACCTCCGAATGATCAAGGATGTGATGGATTTGTTTGCTGCAATTTGCAGGGAGGTGGTCGGGATCGGGTGCCAGAGGGAAGAAGAAATTGCTGATGCCACCACTGCGGAACCGCTTCCTGACATACTATATCTGCAGTCTCATCGCTTGATTTCTGTAATTTAACAGAAAAATTGTGTGGACATCCAGATATGCACTGATGCACCCTGGTGATGATATATTCCATAGAAAACCATTGTTGAGATAGAGACATAGTTTCAAGTCCAGGTAAATGCTTCTCTTATAGTTGGTGTTAATACATATTTTGCTCTCAGCTCTGTTCGTGTAATCTGGTGATCTTTCCGTTTGCTTGCTCTTTATATTATTGGCTGTGGCACGCATAATCACCTGAGAAACTTTAGATATAATTCGAGTTCAAGGAGGATGGTAGTAAGCACATGGTTGGAGATTTATAGTTCTTTCGTGATACAAATGACAGGTAATTTATCATGGAGAGGTTGCCGCCAAAGTGCTCCAGAAGCTATGGAGTCGAGAAAGACACCATCTGAGTCATCGCTTCCAACCATGGGTCTCTATTTTGCTGTGTCCCAACTGGAGGCTACTCACCGAGGACACTATGCCTTTTGGCTTCTGCTGTCTCATGTCATACGGACAACTCTATTTTCTGTTAGGTGGCATCGTTTGCTCTCCATTTTTTGAATCCAAGGCCCGTTGCTGGTTTCATGGTTCCTTACGTGCAGGACATGTGAATATCTCTTCGAGATACAGGTAGAGGGCGCAATGCAAAAAATCCATGCATTTCCTTCAACACTTTGAAATGGAATGCTGAAGTTCTCCATCCATCGAAAATATGCATAGTAGCTAATATTTCTACATGTGTTTTTAGGTTTTTTTATGTAATACCTTTTAGCTCACTATTGTGGCAATATTTGACACTAACTTGATGGACTTGGCTGAACAAACTGGCTGATTGTTGTGCTTTTAGTTTTACTAGCAGGAATGGGCGCGGCGGCACGCCGCGCCAACCATGTCATATCAATTGTTATAAGATCTTTAGGGATTCATTGACGTTGTTAACAATAAAAAGTGAATTGCTAGATTGCATCTATTTTACAACACAAAACTGAGCTGGACATATGGTTTTAGCAAAGTATACAATGGTTTGGTTAAAGAAAGAACGTGTAAAGAAAACGTGAGTCTCACTTAGATTTTTCTATCAACCTGCTCTTCTCTCAGCTGAGCTTAAACGGCCAAAATTATGACTACATCTATAGGTTCATTACAAGTCATGTGCGGCCAAAACTTATTGCACTTGCATTTTGCATAGGAGCTCAGTTGACATAATTTAGAACAACCAATCACTTGAAAGAAGCTCCATATTGAAGATTGGAAGGTCCCACTGCAGATGTAGTTTTTTTTTTGGGAAATGCTAATGAAATTATAAAGTTATTGCGTGATCTCTTGAGTTATTATTACATACATATAGTATATATTAACCATTTCGAGAAATCGGCAGAAGTACTATCCAATATTTACGCCTTCCAAGATCATACAGTAACATCTATGTAAGAATAATCATATCTGTCAGACTGTGGAGACTGGAACACCCGCAGTAAAGAAACGCAGAACGTGCAAGAGCGCTATCCAATTCCTTCGTCTGAGGAAAACGCAGAACCTGCAACAACACGAACATAGGTTCCTATCAGGGCCAGGCCAGGAAAAACCGGGCCCTGTGCGAAACTTTATTATGGGCCCCTGTATCTCTAGGAAAATAGAACTAATAAATAATTATACAGTGTGTATATGCCTCTTATAGACGTTTAAATTGAAAAGTTAATGTCTAGATTCTAAACTTGTGGTAAGTTCATCTTAATATCTATTTTAAGAGGAACATATAGTTTCCAAAGCAAGTCTGACCACATCTAATGATTTTGATACATTTAAACTGTTTAGATTTTAAAAATAGAAAAACAAATTTTCAGAATCTCAAAAGCTTATAGCATATAAGGCCATTCCAATAAGTACATGTACATAGATAAATCTATTATAAGAACTATCCCCATAAGATCAATAAAATCAAATTTACATCACCCTCTGCAAATTAAAATGGCAGCTACTATTATTTAGATATTTCAAGTGAAGTGCAATTTTGGGATCACACGCATCTATCAGAATTAGCAAAAAACTATAAAAAAAAAATGCTTGCCTTGAAGGCTACAGAAGCAATAATCGAACCTGGAACCACAAGGTTCCACAACACCCATTCATCAGGTGGCAACCGACTGGGCTGTAGTTATTTGGTGTTTATGTTCCGTATTTCATCTATATACAAAGAAATTCCAATATTTTGGGGCCCCAAAAAATTGTAGGCACTATGCGGCCGCACGGGCCGCACTCCCATGGGCCCGGGCCTGGTTCCTATGAAACTCACTTAGTTTACCAACACTACAAAAGACTAATAAGTGACTGTGTACCGATAACTTCTAAGACAAAGAAGCATGCCAACCGGCTGTTACCCTCTCCAAATCTGGAGCAGTTTGTCTTCCAAAAGGATTTAGTACTTAGGAGAAAAAATCCACCGAAAGGACCAGCCCAAATAGCATATCTAAGGTAAAAACAAACTCGTTGCAGAATCTCTTTCCACTTTCTTCATTACCTGAATCTAATTGCAGTTTGTATGATCAGAAGATCAGAGAATTCAAAGATCAAAGTTTGGTCGATAATGTGCTAACACTCGATCATGCTACCAACAAAAGGAAGCCAAATTAAGCATGCAACTTAACTTATTGTGGTCGTGCAACTTCTGTACCATCACCTTCGTACTCTATCTCTGACCAGATTCAATTCCTCTAGTTCAGTTTTAAGTCAGAAATAACAAAACAAAATTAGGAAAACCAAGAGGCGCAAACTAAGGTAAGTTTTCTCAGGTTTCTCAGAGAAAATCCGATGCAATCACCGCTGGCCTCAAAAAAGAGTGGGACTTCCTAATCTGCAACGTGCTTCTTTCTCCACACAAAAATAAGAACACCGTTGCAGGTTACCTCCTGGGCTAAACTGGGAACTATGTGGTAACATCAGCATGATATCCACAGTACTTGAATTCATGGGATTAAATTACTTGGAAATAGTAGAAACTTACACTAAACTGGATTATGCTTTGTAGTATCAGTGCTGAGAACCAAGAAGATTTTAGCAAAAGAGACCTAAAAATATGAGTTTGGACACTGAAACTGTGTACGTACTTCGAAGATGTCTCGGTGAGTGTGCGAGGAGGTATGGATCTGATAGTGCCATCGTAATGTTAATTACACGACACAAAAATACATATCTTGGTATATTTATTGATGAAATATAACAGCAGTTTATTAAACATCGAAGTTTATCTGAGAACCGTATTTCTCCCACTTCAGTAAAGAAGAGCATACGCCCTGAGCAAAGAGAAAGTCTATAAATGCCAAGTACTTGCTAGCAGATGGAGGATAGAGAATGCAAATTAACGGAACAATTGGACCTATCTAGGTGAACTTCAATTCTATACAAATATTAACTTGTTGTCAACAATGGCCATATTCTGAAACTTAGGGAAAATGTTACTCGCAGTTTTTTCTCTCATATACATGATTAATTCAGACATGAAGGTAAATAGTACATTACAACATTTGTTGTTTACAAACATGAAAACTTACAGATCTAGACTTGCACGTCACCAACCGAGTCATCTGGTACCACGAAGGTAGGATAACAATTCTGCAGTGAAGCACAAACAGGGAACAACGACCACGCCAACGGAACGACATAGATATAGATATAGCAAATATCCTCACTGAAGGTTGAAGCCAAGTTTAAAAAGACGAAGGGAACCTGAAACAATATTCAAGGCTTAGCAACTGCCAAGTTCATATACTTTGCCTCAGTCTTAGGTAAGCTCCAACCTAGGAAAGAAATATAGTTCATCTAGACAAAAAAGTTAACCCAATAAAAAACCAAAATGTTCATTTTCTTAAGAACAGATGTAGTGTATCAAAAATCATTTTAAAATTTCAACAGAAAGTTTGCTTCCTATGCACGAACTACCAATGTTGTTATTTAGTATCAAAAGTCTGGTGTTATATTCCTTGGCCATGTCGTAATGACATTCCATGTCATATTGAGAAACAAAATACTGGCATGCTATTGTCACAAACCCACCATAAACACATGTACCCTATTTTTTGCCCAATCATCTCCAATGGACATTGACTAATACCACCTGACTAATGAACAATTAGGTCTTTCGGTAAACCACCTGATTGGGAGTGTTTGTTGTCGAAGAGAAAAAATGCAACTAAATCCTTGAATGATAGATCCACGGTTACTATACCAATTTTAGGCTGCCTTTGGCATGGAAACATGCTTGGTTCTTCTTAATATGAATATCAAGCTTATTTGGAAAGGTAGGTTTCCAGCAGACTACAAATATTAACGTCCAGTTCCTAGTATGACCATAGGGTGGTCTACTGATGCAAACTCAGAGCACACCGATCTACATCAACACCCTGCCTGACCGATCTTAAGCTCAAAGAAAAGATGTACCAATACTTATTACAGTCCATTCTCTAATTCTGCCTGATCGATCTCATTCTCTATGCATAACAACCAATAAGCAAAGTTGTGTAACAGTCTACAATTACCACTTCATATACAGCTGACACCAAAACATGTTGCAGCTAGATAATATGCCTATATAGGGCATAAAAGTTGTATCGTGATTCTAACATGGTTATTTCTGGTTTAATTACATCAAGAAACACAAATCATTTTAATTTAGGAGAAACTGAGCACGATCGCAGTCCTTAATTTAGCACTGTCCCAAAATAAGCATTGTTCTGCGGCTTGAATTGGCAAAAGTAGTCGAGGAAAACAGAAGCAAGTATTCGATTTATCAACAGAATATTAGTACGTTAGCGTGAGGATTACCTCAAATTTAGGCTAACTAACCACATATACTTGGGGAAGATCCTAGTATTCAATTATAATTGGCAAAAGTAGTCGAGGAAAACAGAAGCAAGTATTCGATTTATCGACAGAATATTAGTACGTTAGCGTGAGGATTACCTCAAATTTAGGCTAACTAACCACATATACTTGGGGAAGATCCTAGTATTCAATTATATGCACATCTTTTGCAGTTGGGAGATTGGAGAACCTGTCATATGATTTATCATCAAAATCTCCATCTGTAGATTATCAATACAGAGTCATAGTTAACGGGCTAGATAGAAAAAAAGGAAAAACCTCTTATGGTTGCAATGCTTCCAACATCAGAATTAGGGATAGAGAGCACAACTTGAAAGCATCAGAACAAATCTCTCTTATCCAAAATTATGATGAACCAATCTACAACATGGATAGTCATACATAGTCGATCTACATTGTCAAATGATTATTTAACCATTACCATGTACTAACATCAGGAATGTGTTCTAGGTTAAATCTCAAAACGATGTTTGCATACATGACAATTGCAAAACTAAATCATGAGCAATTCATGGACCAAAGGCAAAATGGAAAGGCCGAGAGGCAGTACCTTTCTTATTGACAGCTTGCTGAATACATCCTAGAGAACCTTGTAGTTACGGATCATATTGTGCTCTGTCTTTGCATCAAATTCACCTAAAAACACGCCAAAAATAGGCATCACGATGATCTAAGGCAGCACACTCTAAAACCAACATAAGACATCAAAACTCTCGTAATAACCTCGTGTATCAGCACCACTCCAAGGTGAACCATATCCAGCAGCTGGAGCTACACAACACTACCTACAGCAAGATAAAAGTCACCAAATCAAAATCAACAAAACAATCTAGAACCAGATGTATTTACATGTACTGCCAATTTACTATTGCCATAGCTCTCAAAATCTCACAAACAAACCTGAAGAAATTAATTCTTTTAGTTCTTATGAGCATAACATCAAACACGTAGATGGCATGAGCTTAGTCAGAACCAGTCACAAAAATTTGAGAATCTGGATGGGCTCATCCACCAACGGGAAGAGAAAGAATCAACACATGGTAGTAGTAATAGTAGAGAGATCAGCTAGTAGCAGGGAAAGCCCGAGAAAACAGCTAGTAGGCAACTTACAATATTTTGCATGGACGCAGACGTAGAGCCCAGAGACGGCGGCGGCGTATCCGCGAGCAGGCGGCATCAAACGGGTGGAGAAGGGGTTGATCCACATGATGGCGACTGTTGAGGCTCCGGACAGCGAGCAGTGAACAGAGGCAATCGGCAACAGCAAGGGGCGCTTGTACTCGGGGAGCTGCGCCGGCCGGAAGCGCCGGGTGGGCATGGCGGCCGCCGTTCGTCGGAAGGCTGATTTTTTGCATCGAGAAGGACAGGGAGAGGCAGGCACGGCTAGGTCTGAGATGAGTATGGATGGACGACTCGTCGCCGGCGACCTCCGCTCAAAGGCTTGTGGACATCTAGGCTGCCCCCGGTGACACTGGTGGAGATATTCATTGGGGATGAAGACATGGTGGAGGATTGTGGAGGCAGAAGAATAGGATGGGCCATCTCGATTGTTCGCGCAGCACCGCTTTGACCAATTCTCACTTCCAGACAGTAGTGCCCACGGGCCCAGCACCGCTCCATCTACCTTTCGGCTACGTCCACCCAAACAACTTACCAGAACAGTCTGCCACCAAAGTACATAAAGGAAAATAACATAGTCCAAATCGCTACGCAGCACCAAACCGCACACAGAAAAACCCCAACGAAAATAAGATCACACAAAAGAGTTACGTTTCACCACCACAGTAATTCAAAAGAGGCCTCAAAACTCTTACAAAAAAGATGTGTGTTACACTTTAATATAGTAGTTATTTGTTTGTATCCTCACCCCTGGAATCTTTTTCTTTCATTGCATTGGCAGTAAGGTGTTCTTCATGTGTCTCGGTCCTTTTGGCAGGGTGAATGGATCCTGTACTCCATAAGGACAGCTTGCAGAGACAGCTCACAGAGACATCAACCCCATCGGGATCCTGGTCGTCCTGCAGGTAAATTATGCAATATACTCTAGACAAATTAATAATCAGTGTTAAACATCATGTTTTATATTGTATTGTTATTTTCAAAGAAGTGGATGAATAGGTGAGTAAGCAACTTGAAGGTGTTCACATTAAGTGCAAGTATTTTTGCTTAGCTGCCTAAACCATTGTTGTTGTCTTTGTACAATGCTGAAATTTAAACATGCATATTGCAGGGTACTCATGTGGTGAAACTTGACTATAGATATCCATCCAATTATTTGATGTGAGATACATGGATTAAATGGGGAAATGATTATGCGGGGTTATGCAAAGGAAATCTACAGAAAGACAAGGTTTTGTTTTTATTTCCAGGTTATTCTATTTTCTACCACAGATCTACTGTTACACACTGATTATTTCTGCACATATTTCTTAAAGAATTTTCATTGTTCTGGTTCTGAACTCATTTTGTTGGGCTGTTTTTATTTTTATTTTTGCTGGGTTCGAGGAAAACCCTCTATGGCCGGTTTGCTAAACTTGAATCACTTGGTTGTGTAATCATGATGTTGGCTAGAGAATTTCATCACTGCCTTTTGATAGTTTTGCAAAATAAAGAATACTTAATGCTGACATCCTAGAGCTTTAGTAATCTAACTTCATGTTGTTAGGACATACATAATTGTCATCTTATTCCAGTTCTGTATATGCTTTCTCGTTAGAGAAAATAATTTTGAATTGTTTTGCTTACCATATCTCTCTCACATTTGCATCTCCTACTTTCATGGATTTTTGGCATTCCTATCATACAAATATAGTTGTCCAATCCCTCGATCATAAGTGTAATTTGGTCCTCTTCAAGTATAATATCATGCGCTGATCAAACTTTTTTTACTTTGCGTCTCACACTAATATTGTTAACTATGTTCCTTTTATTTTTCTGGTTAAAATATTTTCTAATTTGTGAACAAATGATCTGCTATTGCGCTTGCTATTAACATTGCCCTAATGGAATTGCAACATTGTATAGTTTATCACCTTCATACTATTGCTTAAGACATTTTATTAGCTCCCATATTGTTTCTGTTTCCGTTAATGTCCAGCTACAGTTTCTTTGCCTTGCGGGTATGCATCTTTGTCGTCCACGTGTGGTAGGTTAGTGATGGATGGCATGCTCACCGCCACCTTTTACCACTTCGAGTGACTCATCCTGTTCTGTATTCCTCCCCACGGTAACAAGTAAAGTGAGTTATGAAAGTTCAATCCCTCTCCCCTTTCTCTAGACTTTGTTGTTCTGTTTAGTTAAAATATTTATATAGGCTTACACAGGGTTAGGTCACATGCTTACCTATGGTCAGAACCCAATTTTAAATGACAATTATTTTTCGTACTACGAGTGGGATTGCTCTGAAATTTTCGGCAACCGTGTCCTAAGTTATCCTTCATTTTTCAAAGATGATTATTGGATAGAAGTTTAATGTTATGAAATTGCATGGTTGCCAAGAATCTGAGGCTCTCCTGATATGGACAATTTTGTTTCACGAAATAAGTAAGTTTGCTCTGCTTTTTTCAGAAATTTTCTTGAGCATTGGAACAAGCTGCATCTTGAAAAGGTAACAAATTTATACATATAGGTAGCAATAGTAGTAGTTAACCAAGGAGCATTGCCATGAACATATTAAGGAAAAGTGCCCTACATCTGGTCATTCGTTAAATTTAAGATATAAGTATATCCAACTAATGTTTGTGTTGCAACCTGCCTGCATTACATAATTATTTTTTCACCAGGGTATTACATAATTTTCATACACTTTTAGACTCTATTCTAACTTACTAATATTTTATGATCATGTAATGGGGAATTTGCTTGAGATCCAGTAAAGGTCGCAATAGAGTTAGTGCTCGTAGCGCAAGGTGCTCCTTTTATGTATCTTAGACCATCTTATAAAGTTGATACTCCCTCCGTTTCTGTTCTTAGCATGTTAATTAAGAAAAGTGCACTTCGATATTTGTGGTGGATGTTACCCTTGCTAAGCCCTTTCTTATTCTCTCTCATGAATTCACGGTGTGCTGTTGAACCATGCACGTACAACCAATTATATCAGCATGCGCGACTAATATATTGGGGGCATTAATTGCGGGACCGCGTCAAGAAGAGAAAGAAATCCTACACAATGAAGGAAAGAGTGGCGCTGCATGTTGAAGGTGCAGAAAAAAGAGCATAATTTGGCATAACTACGACTCGAATAAAGGAGGGAAATTTTTGGAAGACCAGCACCAAAACCGCACCTGATGTCGCCCGTGCATTGTTCTTTGATGAAAAGTTGAATTTCGTTTTACGCATTGAGCTTCGTAGTGGAGGGAGTATCATCTAAATTTTCTTTAGAGTGAAATGTCACATGGTAGTATCCTTAATGGAATTATCGAGCATTGCGCATATCAATGTCACATGGTAGATATGCTGCTTCTTACTTACTGTGATGCTAAACCTAAATTTACAGTGAAATGCTATGCTCCTTAATGTATGTTTCATTCCGCTAAGGTTTCATTTTTGTCGTACATTTATCGAGATGTAATTCATCAAGGGATATGAAAAATAACACACCACTCCAAGGATTATGTACTCAGTGTAGTGTTATGAATGTATGTCGGGTACTTCTTGTGTAGTGTGTTAGTAAAGTTCAATACATTTGTCATACATTTCTTGGAAAAAGTATTATGCATGTAAGGATGATTTGTATGGATGCACACAGTACACATACCCAATGCGTTATCTCATGTAATCTATATGTGTTCTAAGTATGTACCGATGAGCTGAATTGAATACACAAGAATTAGACAGAAGCAAGTGAGTTGTTCATCTTAACGTTTGTGTGAAAGTGAGTAATTCATCTTAATTTTGTGTGTGGCTGGATAAAAATGTGATTCACATCCAGTTTGCAGTTTTTGTTACGTAATATGAAATCATATGATTATGTTGTTCTCTTGTTAGAAATAGATATTGGAGTACAAAACAAAACATAGTAGGTTTAAAACAATCCTATCACAAGTGGCCACTTTGTCAAAAAATAGTACTCCATCCAATCCATAATAAGTGTCATAAACTTAGTATGCAAAAGTTATATTATAATTTAGTATTAAATATTCGACACTTATTATGAATCAAAGGGAGTACTAAAATGTCACGCATGCCCACATTCTTATTTCTACTCTATCTCTCTAGCAAGACAAACATTGATTAAGATGAAACAATTATACGTGGATTTGGATGGTAGTGATAACCACTTTTTAAAATTGAAGCTAACTATTCCGCAAAAAATGATTTTATTTATGTTTTGATCAACATTAATTGATACATCAATCTGAGCTAACTATAACCATAATAATGTGGGTCCGTAGGATATTTGCACAGATTCTTTGAAGTTTGAAGGATGCTTGTAGTGATATTAGTGAGAATCGAAAACATATTCTCTACAATTAATTTTAATCGTAAGAGATGTGTAAAAGAGCATGGGATGTGCTATAATTGGGCTTGTGACTTGTCTGATGACACAAAATAATTAGGAGTCGTAGCAACGCACGGGCATTCAACTAGTAGTATCTTATGATCTCAACTATGTAAATATTTTTGTCATTGTTAGAAGACTACGCCAAGGCCTAATATTGCCCCATGATGCTCAGCCTATGGAAGTAAGCACCGAATAGTAAATTGCTCGGCAATTCCTTTCCTCCTCGTTCGGCCGCAGACATTTGGAGCCTGTTTCGTTGCTCGGACGTTTTCGTTATATCTGGGGAACATCGCTTTGTAGAAGTTGTAGGAGTTAATGCGGCCTAAAAGTCACTTTGTGCAATTAGATTGGTTGCCAACAAGTCCTCTTGAGCATCGTAGAAAAAGCCCAGGCCCCATCATTTGGTTGAGCCCTTTTTGTGTTTCGCGTTTTCAACCTGCGTTTGATTGTAATCCGTTTTCCACGTACCCTTACCATGTCCGCTTCATGGTGAGCTTACCAAAGCAATGAGCAGTGCACATAAGGTATTCGACAAAATCATTTCAAGCATAGCAACGTAAACAGAGTTCTAGTAGTGGATTAGATTGTTGCACCACGAGTCCACGAGCAACTGCTCATGATGCAACACAAGTTCATCAATCGAGGGGTTACTACATACCTCCTCGTCATACCTAGCTACCACAAAAAATATACAGACTTGGCATCAGTTTTCGTCATACCTAGCTACTTCCAAAATATACATCATCGTCAAGATGATCATCACCATCATCAACACCAGAACGAGCAGCACGACAAGAACCCAATATTGAGGCTCCTCAAAGGTAATACTTCTTCATGAAGGCAGTAAACCAGGACATCCTGCACTCAGGGCTCATTGCAAGGTACCTGATGGCATGTGCCTTGTGCTCCATGAGGTGGCTAAGAGCATGGTGGATCACAGTGGGAGAGATGGGTGATTGTGGAACACGCCCGGCGTAGATCATCTTCATCTGAGCATAGTTCACGATGGGCTGGTTGATTAGATCACCATCCCTCGAGTGAGTCTGCAAACAAGATGTCGTGGTTTTGATCACGGCAGATGCCGGTGGTGTCTTATCGAGGTGGGGGGAGTGAGGCCTATCTAGACGACGACGGTATACGGAAAGCGGGATTGGTACACAACACACGGTGATGTACCTAGGTCGTGGGGCCTCTCTGTGGAGGTAAAACCCCTACTCTTACATGTCTGATGTATAAGTGTATTACATTAGCGCTCCTGAAGTTGTACATGCGAGCCTCTATCCGGCTATTATTTGCTATTGGAGGGCTGAGGAAATAAGCCTCAATGGGTTTCATGTGCGTGCGTGTGAGCTCAGAGAGAATGAGAGATAGAGGGGCTCCCCTGGTGCATCTTATAGAAATGATGCCCCGGGGACAAGGGAGGCCCACTAGCACAGTAGATGACATGACTATTGGGGTCTTGTCACAACGTGTCTGTCATACTGGTGCATGTAAATTGCATGCATGAACTTTGTAGTTTGTTGGCACATATTTCCACATATTTGTAACATATATGATGTTATATCCATGTTTTATATTAATTTTTGGGGATTTACCAAAGATCCAATTTATTTGGGTTATAACTCTATAGAACAGGAAAACTCTGTTTTGTGTATTTTTTTGACTTTCAGGGACCATAACGAAGTCAAATTGAGCTAGGATTTGGGGATATCAATATTTCATCAAGAGAAACATCTGGAGCGCTTGTATCTCATGGGATGGGCCAAGAGGGCGAAAAGAGGCGTGGTGGCGCCCCCAAGGAGGGAGAGCGTGCCACCCCCTCGCGTTTCCTCGTCGGTAGTCTGATTCGTTTGACCTTATAAAACCCCTATATATATATATGACTTCCTGAGGCTTCTTCGAGGAGAGCGCGGCGGAAACAGAGAAACACCGAAACAGAGCTAGAACCAATGAAGATTGGAGGGGGGAAACTCCGCCAGAGCAGCCGCCGGAGGGATCTCCAACATCTCCACCGTCATCACCATGATGAAGAGGGAGTAGTCCACCTCTGGACTATAGGTTTGTGGCAGTAGCTTGATCTATCTCTCTCTTGTTCTTCATAGATTGTAGTACCATGTGAGCTGCCCAACATGATTATGGTCATATATGTAATTTCTATGTGGTGGATCTTTATTCTATGATATTGATATATGAGATTGCAATATATTATGTGTAATATGTATTGATACATTTCATGTACCCCGTTCTTAACTTCTTGTTCTTATCCAATTTGTATGCAAAAACATGTATGGGGAGAAGTGTGCATTAGATGGAGTAACATGGTGGTGGTGATTAAATAGTGACAAAAAAATCATGATCTACTATGGTATTTACCTTTATTTTCCTCCATCACTAGGGACAAAGTGAATACATGTGTTATGTTTATCATGTGCCATTGTGATAATCTTGTTTAAGCCTATACTCTGTTGATTCTCAATTCAAGATTGGTTGGAGTTTTCCCTTTCTTGAGAAGTATAAGAGGGATGTGTTGAATCATCTCTATGTTAGGACGTAATGCCCATATGAATACTTATGAAACACATATTGAACTTCCACCAATATTAGTCCATTGATGACTTGTTATTGTCCACTACAACTTAAAAACAGAGTAGAAAATTGAATCCATGAACCCCGGTCCATTTTAAATCACTAGAAACACCTTCCCAACACTTGTACCTTGCTTTACATTTTCTACTATTATTTAATACAAAAATACAAAAAATACTCTCTCTACATGCACACACACACACAAATCCAAATACCCTTAGCCTTTACTTGTTTTTATTTAGTTTACTTAAGTTGTTTACTTACTTTGTTTATTTCTTACTTGTATTTCCTATTACTAATACGATACCTTGTGCTTGACAACCACACGGTGGAGTTGGGGACACAAGGCAAGAACTTTATTTTGTAGGTTGCTAGAAGAGGAGAAGAATTCAACTTCTAAGCAAATTCCCCGATAGTTCGATATAAACCCTCGAGTCACCCTTGTGGGGAAAATACACTTGCTACAAGACTCTGCACTTGGAGTCCTAACGAATTGGTACACACAGATTGTTTGCATCAAGAAAAAAATTCTAACGCTGTTGCTGGGGAATTGCAAGAAGCTACATCATAGTGGTTGTTGCGTGGTGAAGCACAAGTCAAATCCTACTGCAACTGCTAAAACAACTTTCTAGAGTTGTGAAGTGCAAGTAGGACATCACAACAACATCTTCAACAACACCAACTTTGTGCAAAAACCCAAGCTTGGGGAGGTTGCACCACCGTGAGATTTTCTTTATCCTTTAGATTTCCGAAGTGATTTTCTTCGTCTCATTTTTAGTCTTTATTTTTAGTTTCTCTTTAAAAAACATAAAAATTAGTATTAATTTTATTTGCAAATTTAAGCAATATGAATCAACCTGGACAAATTCCCCTATCAACACCAGTACTTCTTTTAAACAACGCTTTGGAGGAACACTAAGAGATGCTTGGGAAAGAATAAACAAAATGCATAATGAGGATCCTATTCACTGTGGTGAAAACAATATGAATCTTTTATTTTACTATGGACTAGATGGATGGTATAAAAATGCTTTAGATATACCCATAGGGGGGAGTTACACTTTATCCTCACCTGTAGGGACAACCCTTACTCTTAAAAACATCTTTGGCACTTACAAAGGAAATGATAGGGAAGTAAATGGTATAATTAAAATACTTAACTCGGCAAAAGAAAGAATTGATAATTTTATAAAAGAACTTCCTAACAAGGAAGATTTCGAACACTTAGAACACCTTTCTAAAGGCACTGTCCCAGAAATAGAAGATAAAATGGCTACTATCCTGATGAGGCGGTTCCTCGGCAATGCCCACCATGAGGGGCTTGGGTTTTAGAGAAAGGCGACGACGGAAGTTCCGGGAGTGAGGCGGTACACGACGTACCCAGGTTCACGCCCCCGTGGTGGAGGGTCGCTACGTCCTGCTAGCAATCCACTATATGAATATATGTATATAGGGGGCGCCATAGGCGGAGTTGTTGGATCTAGTCTAGTTCTAATCCGCGGGTTGCGGTGTCTAGGCGTGTTGCCTCTAAAATTATGTTTCGATTGTGTGTCCCTAAGGGGTGCCCCTGGCTTTATATATCAGCCAAGCTAGGGTTTACAAGAGTCCTAGTAGGATTCATGTTGGAGTCTTCTTTCCTTGTAGTCCAAGTTGAGGCGCGTGCAGGTCCAGCTTGTCGAGTCCTCGTGCTGGTCCACCTTCATAGTTTGCACCGGTATGGCAATGTCGAGTACCGAAGGGTTATGCACGTCGGTAGCCCCAGTGTCGGCAAGTGAAGCTTCGGGCAGAGACTAAAGTTGTCTTTGCCGAATGTCTTGATCATCTGTTGAATCTTGTGCTTGATGTAGAGTCGAAGTTGCTTGTCGGGTGCGCGAAGCACTCCGATGGGAGTAGCCCCATCTATGGGCGGGTGCAGCAGCCACGCATAGACTCAAGTTGTACTACTCGAAGATCTTGATTGTTGATGCCGATGTCTTCAACTTTATTCTTCCTTGTTGACGAGGTTGTCGTATTTTTTTTATCGGGTGCGCGGCAAGCGCTCCCGATGGGAGTAGCCCCGAGCCTGTAGATAAATATGAAATAGTTATGTATAGGGTGTAACAAATGCTAAGTCAAATACTTTTTCAAGTTCCGAGAACTTGATGCCGATGACTCGATGATGCCATAGATAGAGGAGTTGATGATTCAGATGATATCCCAGGGGAGCCGATGATTGAGATGATGGCCCGAGGGGAGCCGATGATTCGGATGATACCCAGGAGGAACCGATGATTGAGATGATGGCCCGAGGGAGCCGATGATTGAGATGATGGCCCTGAGGGGAGCCAATGATTCGGATGATACCCAGGAGGAGCTGATGATTGAGATGATGGCCCTGAGGGGAGCCGATGATTCGGATGATACCTAGGAGGATCCGATAATTTTATCGGGTGCGCGTCCGATAGTAGCCCCCGAGTCTGGCCGATGCTTGCAACCGTGAGTAGACTCAAGTCGAGCAACCCGATGTTTACGTTTCTTCAGGTGCCTTTGACACATTGTTGTTTATTTCAAGGGGCAATCCTCAATGCACCTTTGAGCATCGTTGATGCCATTGTTCGTAAGTTTTTCGGTAGGTACATATATATGCACTTTTACCGCGTTAATGCCGTTGGCAAATTTTGAAGGAGCAAATCTTAATTGCCCGTTTAAGCGTATGTGTATTCGTTGGTCAGCAAATTGTTTGAGTGATCAGCTCGTGTTGCAGGTCTTGCTAAACCCGTTGTATGTGCAACTTTGCTTTCAACCGATGCATGTCTTGACCGTGAGTCATTTTTGTACGTGTTTCATGATCCTTGCTATCTGCGGCACTCTTTGAGGCATCTATAGCAAAAGGAAAAGGACAAGGTCCCCGTTGCTTCACGATCCTTGCTATTTGTGGCACTCTTTGAGGCATCTATAGCAAAGGAAAAGAGCAAGGTCTTCGTTGCTTCATGATCCTTGCTATTTGCGGCACTCTTTGAGGCATCTATAGCAAAGGAAAAGAGCAAGGTCCCCATTGCTTCATGATCCTTGTTATTTGCGGCACTCTTTGAGGCATCTATAGCAAAGGAAAAGAGCAAGGTCCCCATTGCTTCATGATCCTTGCTATTTGCGGCACTCTTTGAGGCATCTATAGCAAAGGAAAAGAGCAAGGTCTTCGTTGCTTCATGATCCTTGCTATTTGCGGCACTCTTTGAGGCATCTATAGCAAAGGAAAAGAGCAAGGTCTTCGTTGCTTCATGATCCTTGCTATTTGCGGCACTCTTTGAGGCATCTATAGCAAAGGAAAAGAGCAAGGGTCCCCATTGCTTCATGATCCTTGCTATTTGCGGCACTCTTTGAGGCATCTATAGCAAAGGAAAAGAGCAAGGTCCCCATTGCTTCATGATCCTTGCTATTTGCGGCACTCTTTGAGGCATCTATAGCAAAGGAAAAGAGCAAGGTCTTCGTTGCTTCATGATCCTTGCTATTTGCGGCACTCTTTGAGGCATCTATAGCAAAGGAAAAGACCAAGGTCTTCGTTGATTACCATCCATTGCAACACTCGTATTTTCAGAGGCTTTTAGATGATAACTTCAGGTAGAAGAAGTCTCCATTTCCTCTTGAATTCCAATACACCAGCGCTCCCGATGGGAGTAATAATTCCAGCACACCGGCGCTCCCGATGGGAGAAATAGTCTTCATATCTTCTTGAATTCCAATACACCAGCGCTCCCGATGGGAGTAATAATTCTAGCACACCGGCGCTCCCGATGGGAGTAATAGTCTTCATATCTTCTTGAATTCCAATACACCGGCGCTCCCGATGGGAGTAACCGCAATAGCTCGAAGATATTCCAGGCCCCAGTAATTCCAGCGCTCCCGATGGGATCGCATCGGGTCGATATTAAATAAGATGATATCCATTGAATATTCCAGATGATGAATCCACCAACCCGAGAGTGCATCGGGCGGAGATATATCCGGAGCCGAAGTAGATAAGTCCATCGAGTAATCATAGATGATGGAGAAAATAAATCCACTGATTTGGGGAAAATAAATCCACCGAGTAATCGAGAGTACTGGAGGTAACGATGTAATGGCGCCTCCCCAATCATCGGGTGTGGCGAAAGAAAGAGGAACACTTAGTTCTGCATGCGGTCGAAATAGTTGCACGGCCAAAGATATCCATGCGGCGGGCGTGAAATAATTCCACGGACAGAGACAGTCCATGCAGCAGGCGCAGCCGAAATAATTCCGCGGACAGAGACAGTCCATGCGACGGGCACAGCCGAAATAGTTGCGCCATCCAAGATACAAACGCGGTCGATGAAGAGGACGCAACAGATACGGACGATCCGCGGCGAGTGAGCATCCGAATATATTGAGTCCGTAATGCCGGGTCCATGACAGGCGAGCCCCCGAGCGCGACAAGTGCACAACAGCTGGCGCAGTGGCGGGGCGCAGTCGACCAGGCAGAGCAGTTGAAGCTTTGTTTCAATCTGATATTTTTATATCGGATGTTCGTCGCAGATGAACTTGGTGGCTTGATCCATGTAGGGTAGTAGCAGTCCAAGATAATTCATGCGGTGGGCGCAGCCGAAGTAATTGTGCCATCAAAGAAAGTCCACGCGGCAGGCGTAGCCGAAATAATTCCACGGACAGAGATAGTCCATGCAGCAGGCGTAGCCGAAATAATTCCGCAGAGATAGTCCATGCGGCGGGCGCAGCCGAAATAATTGCGCCATCCAAGAAAGTCCACGCGGCGCCTAGCTGACGTGGCCGATGAAGAAGACGCGGTTGACATAGCTGATCCGCTGCGGATGAGCATCCGAATATATCGGATCCGTAATGTCGGGTCCGCGGCAGGCGAGCCCCCGAGTTCGGCGATTGCGCGACAGCGGACGCGGTCGACCGAACAGAGTAGTCGAAGCTTTCTTTCAATCTGATTTTTTTTTGTCGGATGACGAGTTGATAATGACCGGTCCGATGGCGCGACGGGCGGGGTCGCGCGATGCAGTAAACACGCCTGTATGCACGAAAGTTCCAACTTGACGGATGTCCCCTTTTTTTTCCTTCTATTTAGAGCTTGATCAACCTCCATGCTCCGTCAGCCAGGATTTTTTTTCTCTTATCAAACTTATACTTGATTTGTCTCTGATGACTGCTCTGCGGTAGATCTTTTTTCAGTTCTCACGTAAATTATTTCCTTTGGATCTGTGAGCTCCTTCTGCTGGTGGCCATCGATTGATGCACCCAATAGTATTGGCTTCAAGTACGTATGTACGTCGCGTGGTGGCTCCAGTCTCCAGGCTTTGATTGAAGTGAAAGCTAATTGATGTTTCTGTCTTGCTTGGATAAATTATGACCGCCCGACTTCAAGTCAAATTAACAGACGCGCTGCAACGCGTAAGAGAGCTGCTGCTCAGATCGGATTCAACTTTATTTTATGTTCAGCCGATGAATAACTCTGCCTCTTCCGTGCGTACATGAGTGAACATGCCAGCAATAATCCATTGCGGAACTCAATCTGACGTATTTGATTCCCGTCGTGCGCATCCGATGGTTTTGCTACTGCCGTGGCGATTTAATCTTGCTGATGATATTTGATGAAGAATCCCGACGGATCTCGCCCGGATGACGAAATCCAGTCGCCGCATTCCCACAGACGGCGCCAATTGACGAGGCGGTTCCTCGGTAATGCCCACCATGAGGGGCTTGGGTTTTAGAGAAAGGCGACGATGGAAGTTCCGGGAGCGAGGCGGTACACGACGTACCCAGTTCACGCCCGGTGGAGGGTCGCTACGTCCTGCTAGCAATCCACTATATGAATATATGTATACGGGGGCCGCCATAGGCGGAGTTGTTGGATCTAGTCTAGTTCTAATCCGCGGGTTGCGGTGTCTAGGCGTGTTGTCTCTAAAATTATGTTTCTGATTGTGTGTCCCTAAGGGGTGCCCCTGCCTTATATATCAGCCAAGCTAGGGTTTACAAGAGTCCTAGTAGGATTCATGTTGGAGTCTTCTTTCCTTGTAGTCCAAGTTGAGGCGCGTGCAGGTCCAGCTTGTCGAGTCCTCGTGCTGGTCCACCTTCATAGTTTGCACCGGGTATGGCAATGTCGAGTACCCGAAGGGTTATGCCCACGTCATATCCTCTATATATTAAATATTTGTGAAAAATAATTTACAAAAGATGACAAGCAACTTCTGAGTGCGGAAAAAAGGGTAGCATACTTGGGTGATATATTTAAGGAAGATGCCTCAAGTAAGTTTTTACTAAAAACCCAAGCCAAAAAGCTAGCACAACAAAAAAACAAAAACAAAAAAGAATTTACAAACAAAGAAAAAAGAGTTTGGGTAGTTAAAGCGCAAAAGGAGCAAAGACATAAAGAACCAATGAAAAAAGAGGAAGAAAATACTATGCTTATTGGTAATAAAGAGCCAGCAATGATTACAAATGATACACAAATAGAAGAAATTAAAATTTTAAGTGAAATAAAAGAGACTCTACTTGATGTTGATCAATATAGATTGCATGAACTTATTTATATATTATAATAAAATCTAATGACCTATCTATTAATAATCGTCAAGAAGTATTTGGCTCTTACATAGCAAACTATGTAATCAAAGAAAAGATAGAAATATACAACAATGAAGCTATGATAACACCAAAGCTTGGGGATGTTTGGATTCCCAAGATATTAATCACTATTGGCACAGAGACTGTAACATCCCATGATTTTGGGTTACAAAAAGAGAAGAGGCATATGTGTGCGTTGCATTCATGCATAGAAAATCAAGGGAATTTTCGTGCTTTCAAATAAAACTTTTTACGGAGACTAAAGTTTAACTTGAGTTGATGTAATTGAAGTAGATCATCAATTCAAGCGCTATAAACCACAACGTGATCTCTTCTAAAACCTTGTTTTGGGTAGAGGTGATTTGATCTACTCGTTAGATCAAATGGAACTAGAACTATTACAGCAACATTTAAGTGAGGATCAATTGCTAGATCTTATAAAAGATCATAATATGGTATTGCTTGCTACAACATATGGATACCTATTCAACTATAAAGCAATGAATCAGAAAGAATTTAGAAATCATTCTTGACTTATCTTTTCCATGTCTTAAATGGATCGATGTTCCTACCATTATCTTCATGATATTTATTCCACTTCATTCTTGAATTTATGACAAGAAGATCAACACTAGTATGGTTCCCTAGTTTCCACTTATTCTATTATATTCTTCTCTATCCAAATTAATATACATCAAAACCTAGAGAAGAGAGAGATATCTATTAGAGAAGCAATGCAATGTCAACACTTGAGCTAAAACCCTATGATATAATCCATTTCGACATTGAGAAGTGGTGAGGTAACATAAGAACCACACCCTTGAAATTAAGAAGTAAAGTAGAAACCAATCTGAACCAAGCTAGCCAAGTGGGGACTTAAACTATATACCAAAATAGACCTTGTGAGCCCATCTTACACCCTAGAGTAATCATGCATATGCAATAGTATACAAGTTGAGTGTTACACTCTAGTTTTTTAAGCAAGCACTTGATCTTGTAGGAGATAGCTATACTTTATTAATGATACCTTAGAAAGCCAACATCATGATCATCACAATTGGGTAATGATCATAAAACCTAAGAACTTGAAGTAAGAAGCTATTGAAAATAAGTACATCATGTATGTTTCATGGTCATGCTTTGGAGATATATAAGTCTAAGTTAAAACTTATTATGATAAGCAGACATCATCCATCATAAGAAACAACAAGATGCTAGCAAACAATCTTAGTTCATGTACAACACCTTTAGTAATGAAGGAAATGCATTACACCAAAATCATTCCCTAGTCTTACGATGATAAGATTAAGTGTCCTAACTATCTAGCATGAGGTTTGGGTACTCATGCTGAAGGTGCATGATGACATAGGTATGTCTAAGGGGTATGTCGCATATATACCTCTGGTTTATTATTGGAACAAAAGGCCCATGGACTTGAAGCTTTGGAGGCCCAGAAGATTAAAGATATTCGGCTTAGGACAGTATAGTTATTATGGAAACTTGTATAAATATCGGGAAAGGCCCAGAGCGACCCAATAGTTTGTACTTGTGCGACACGTTGTAACCCTTAGCTTCGCCTCCTATATAAAGGGGACGATGAGGTCAAAATAAAGATCGAGTCATTAAAAAACCTAGACACCTTGTTTGATTGACTTGGACACCTTTGTTCGGCTGATAACTTTCGAGATCTACTTTCCCTCTACTTTCTACAAAACCCTAAGTCTACAATCTGTACGCATTGACGAGTTAATACCTCGTCGATTGGCCCCGTCTGTGGAACTGGAGGTAGAAAGGTCCTGATCTCGATGGCATCATCAACATCATCATCGGCTGCAAGCAACGCGATGAAAGGAGGTAAACAGATCCAATCTGGTCTTTGCAAGCAATGCTCGGGGGCTAAAACCCGCAAGTCCAATATAGTTTAACTCGACAAATATCGCAATATATTCGCCTTGGCTTCGCATAAGTCTCGCAGGCAAAATACAACCCAAAAAAACCATTGACATCTGACACTCGGGGGCTCGGTCGAAATTCGAAGTGCTGAAAAAATTGGGTTATCATAGTCAAATTTCTCCTTGGCTACTTGAAAGTCTCGCGAAATCATTAACATAGTAAGACAGTCTATCTACATTTTGGCGGGATGAGCCTCACGCACAATTCAATATAATTATACAAAGTTACATAGGAACATTACATCCATCTATCTACATTTTTGTGGGTGGAGTCATCATGAGGACCACCCCTGTAAAAATCAGAGTCCATCATAAGAAGCTTGTCAATTATTTATTCGGCAAGACCTTGTACCGTTTCAATATGACGGTCAAGGTTTACTCTCCTATTCAAGAATCTCGAAAGGAAACCCCTCACAATGTCGTCAAGATCAATCTTCGAATGACGAATCTTCACCCAGATAAGAGAAAACTTCGCCCCAACAATCATCTGCGCCTTCACAAGGTCTTGAATATCTTGTACATTCTTAAATTTCTCTATCAGGTCAGTGAATTCATCCGGTCGAGGATTGCGAGGAAACATAGTTTTATAAACCATACCCAGTGTATCGCAGCATAGATCAATAAATACTCGTGTTTGGGTAGCGCGATCTTGAAACTGGACAATACGGCGACAGTCTCTCATTATAGTTGTCAAAAACTAACTAGAAAGTAAAAATATGGTCGACATCAATCATTCCGCAAGTTGAATTTTTTCATTCATCATCATGAGATATTACAAAAAGGAGTTCAAAAGATGCAGCCCACAAGGTGCTTACATGACAGCTGAGAGCAACAAAAGGATAAATATTTACAAACGAAGGAGTACAAGATTGTCTACTTGACCTTCATCTGAGAAGTGCTGGCAGAGGCAGAAGCTGTCGGGTCGAGGATGGTGATAATTTTCTTCAAGAAAGTCTTTGCACCCTTTACAAGAGCGGTCCATTATCGTTGTTCAACCCTCGAATAGCCGCAACCTTGGCACAGTCAACTTTCTCGCCACTAGATATCACCAGCGCGATGGTGCCTTCGACACCAATCTTCAGACTCGATTGTTGATGCGCCAAAACTGGATCACCTTTGTCTGTGAATCTCTTGGCGAGAAGCTCAAACTTGTCTGGCAGCGCAGCTTTCGGGAAGAAGTGCGGGAATATGCGTTCGAGTGCAATTCGTCCCGCCCGCAAGCAGTCGCGCGCCAAAGTGCAGTTCATTTCCAGAATTGAGAGAGTATCCAGGAGGGCATCATCTTCCAAACCCCGGTTCCTGGTATACATCTAACCAATTTTGTCTGCTGAAAAAAGAAGTACTTTTCAATATAAATATGAAGGTGGTTTAAGCAAACAAAAAAGGGCGGCGAAACGAAAAAAGGAACATTACTCGAGAATCTGGCGGGATTGTGTATCGAGGCGCGCAATAATGGCGGCTTCTCGTTTGCTCTTCTTTCTCGCGCAAGGCTGTCTCAGCAACGCTAAGCCTGTCTCGAAGGTCTGCAATACCCGCAGCTTTTGTTTGAGCTTCCTCGCGAGATTTTTCGCTAGCTTCGAGCTTCTTTTCTAGTTCTTTGGCGCGTTTTTCAGCAATGTGTAAGGCTCCTGAACAAAAGGAAGGATTATGTTGTAAGTAAAACAGCATAGGAGCATTAAGTAACACGTACAAGAAAATTACTTCTTAAGGAGCTTCATCATGGAACCCGATAAACCGGCTACCTATGTCGACCATCTCCTTCATGAAAGGCTGCAAAATAGTTGGAACGCAAAAGAAGAGCGTCAGAGAGATAGTGTTTTTTGAGTAAAAAAAAGGTAAAGGAAAGCAGAAAAAGATACTTACATCATCAAGAAAGGAGTCGATAAACTCCCGGTGGCAACTGCCCCCTTACCAGCGGCACCTGTCTTTGGTCTTTTCTTCGAGACTCGGGGGCTTCGCGGTGGATCCGAGGTTTCCAGGGCAGTTTTCGGGTCCTCAGAGATGACCAGCGTATGGGATGTACTCGTGTTTGCTGGTCTGGAAGCATCGAGGTTTGGATGCTCTACATCATCCCTATCCATATACAAAATATTTCAGCATACATAAAAAGAAATCAAGTCAAAAAAGTTGGGTGGAAGAAAAATAAACTTATGAGCTTACGACGGTGGCAGAAGCAAAGGGGCCAAACTCCGCTTGTTCTTCATGAGAAGATTCTTCGGTAGCTGGCTGAGATAGCTTGGATGCGCCAAAATCCTCTTCATCATGTGTTCTCTTTCTCTTGCGTTTCTCTGTAGAAGCCGCAGGAGGAACGGAATTTGTTTGGGAGGAGTCAGAGGCGTGTACTGACTCCGAGATTTTTATCAGGTGAACCCGCACTCTTTTTAGATTCCGCGGGTTCATTGTCGCGAACTGAAGTTTCTTGCGAGTCATCAGTGATGATTGCTCACTCAGGCATGTCCCCACCTTCGGGAGTAGGAGGAAGGGAAGAAAGTATTTGATGGTTCTACACAACAAAAGTGTGAGTTAACATAATGAAGGTACAAAATAGGCAGGAAAGGTAAAAGCAAAAAATTTGAGAAGGACACTTACAGCTGGAAGGGCGTGGGCACCACTAAATGGCTCCACAAGGCAGGAGGCAGGAACTTCACTCTTTTTGCTAAGCGAAATAAAGCGGCGCACCAGTTTCTCCAAGTCCTTCACAGAAAGATCTTTGGAAATTCTAGCAGCATCGCTGGCACCAGAATAAAGCCATAGAGGACTTGCACGAGCCTGGATGGATTGCATGCGCATCCGCAAAAAATGCGCTATGATTTGCACACCCGATAATTCTTGCCCTTGAGTATTTTGTAGAGCCTTGATCCGAGCAATTAGAGACTCTGTAGCTGCTAATTCTTCGGGAGTGACTTCAGCATCCCAAGATTTACGCCTCAAGATTTCTTGAGACATATCAAAGGGGGCAAGGCTATATGGTTGGTTGCCAGTTGATTCATCCTCGACGTACAGCCACTTCTTGCGCCAACCTTGGACGGAGTCGGCAAATTTCAGATCAAAATACCCGGCTTACGGGCGCACGCAGATACAAACACCACCTACGTCGTAGATGGCGTTTCTCGAGTTGTTCCGGTGGAGGTAGAAAATGCGTTTTCATAAGCCCCAGTGGGGATGGACGCCAAGAAAGCACTCGCAAAGAGTGATAAAGATAGAAATGTGGAGAATCGAATTGGGAGTCTGCTGGTACATCTAAATCCCATATATGAAAAGGAGTCCACGAAACGGAAAGGCCACGAGCAAGGAAGTCGGAGAAGATTACCCGAAAACCTTCGGGAGGATGGGGAATAGCATCATCCCCTGGGATCTGCATCGCCTCATCATTCATCAGCAAGCCCATCTTCTCGAGCTTGCGGTGGTCCTGCGTGGTGAATTTTGATCTCTCCCATCCAAAGACTTTCTCCTTCTCCGCTCGAGCGGAGGCACCGGCGGCGATGTTCTTGGTGCGCTTGGTTCGCGGAGGCATGGCGGCGAAGCAGTAGCACGGAGGAAGAGAGGAGGAGTTTGGAGCAGCGAGCGTGAATGGTGGTGAGAGCTAGGGCAATGGCAGAGGCAAATGAATCGTGCGGCGGAGTGAAGGGGAAAAAATGAGATCTAGGGTTAACCTTTATAACCTGGAAGATGAAGTGGTGGAACTGTTGGATATACGCGGAATAATCCTGGCCTTGCACATGTGGCAGCATGGTAAAGTTAATTACAATTTATTCTGGAAATGAAGAAGTTACTATGCGCGTGCCAGGAATGTTGGAGAACGTGCGAGCCCTACTTCGTGTGACGTGGGAGAAGAGCAGGAATTTTGGACCCACAAAACAATGGTCCATCAGTAGTCGTGTCTTCCCAAGGCGACAACACATGGACTTCGTCAGCATCGACGTCACGTTTGAGAAAACATTCGAGTTACTAGGACAATATATGGCAAGAAATATAAAATATGGAGCCTATGTCCAGCTGCAAGCACCCGACCATATGCTCGGGGGCTACTCTTATCAGCAGCATAATAATAAGACAAGGTGAATGATGAAAAAGTATAGATTTGGTTAATAGAAAGTTGAGCCTACACCCAAGTGCAAACACTCGGCTGTAGCCTCGGGGGCTACTCCCATCGAAAGTGCTGGTCGCGCACCCGATAAAACTTGATAATAAAAGATAGGAAGATAGCAAATTGATGTCTACGTTCCCCCTCCTTTCCTGTAGACAGTGTTGGGCCTCCAAGTGCAGAGGTTTGTAGAACAGCAGCAAGTTTTCCCTTAAGTGGATCACCCAAGGTTTATCGAACTCAGGGAGGAAGAGGTCAAAGATATCCCTCTCATGCAACCCTGCAACCACAAAGCAAGAAGTCTCTTGTGTCCCCAACACACCAAATAGGTGCACTAGTTCGGCGAAGAGATAGTGAAATACAGGTGGTATAAATAAGTATGAGCAGTAGTACGGCGCCAGAAAAGTGCTTGGCGCGTAGTTGATGATAGTAATATTGTAGGAAGTAAACATGTAGTAACGCAGCAGTAGTAACGCAGTAAAACAGTAACAAGCAGTGATAACAGTATTTAGGAACAAGGCCTAGGGAATAGACTTTCACTAGTGGACACTCTCAACATTGATCACATAACAGAATAGATAAATGCATACTCTACACTTTTGTTGGATGATGAACACATTGCGTAGGATTACACGAACCCTCAATGCCGGAGTTAACAAGCTCCACAATAATGCTCATATTTTAGTAACCTTAAGTGTAAGATAGATCAAAAGACTAAACCAAGTACTAGCATAGCATGCACACTGTCACCTTCATGCATATGTAGGAGGAATAGATCACATCAATATTATCATAGCAATAGTTAACTTCGCAATCTACAAGAGATCATGATCATAGCATAAACCAAGTACTAACACGGTGCACACACTGTCACCTTTGCACACATGCAGGAGGAATAAAACTACTTTAATAACACATCACTAGAGTAGCACATAGATAGTAGTGATACAAAACTCATATGAATCTCAATCATGTAAAGCAGCTCATGAGATCATTGTATTGAGGTACATAGGAGAGAGATTAACCACATAGCTACCGGTACAGCCCGAGCCTCGATGGAGAACTACTCCCTCCTCATGGGAGCAGCAGCGGTGATGAAGATGGCGGTGGAGATGACAGCGGTGTCGATGGAGAAGCCTTCCGGGGCACTTCCCCGCTCACAGGGTGCCGGAACAGAGACTCTGTCCCGCATCTTGGCTTCGCGATGACGGCGGCTGGAACTTTTCTCGTATCGTGGCTCTCTCCGTAGGGTTTTAGGTCAGGGACCTTTATATAGGCGAAGAGGCGTCGGAAGGTCGAAGAGGCGGCGAGGGGGTAAGGCGGCGCGGGCCAACCCTAGGCCGCGCCGGCCACCTCCTGGTGGGCTGTGGCCCCCTCTGGTCCTTCCCGGGTGTTCGGAAGCTTCGTGGAAAAATAGGAACCTGGGCGTTGATTTCGTCCGATTCCGAGAATATTTCGTTACTAGGATTTCTGAAACCAAAAACAGCAGAAAAACTGGCACTTCGGCATCTTGTTAATAGGTTAGTTCCAGAAAATGCGTAAATACGACATATAATGTGCATAAAACATGTAGGTATCATCAATAAAGTAGCATGGAACATAAGAAATTATCGATACGTTGGAGACGTATCAGCATCCCAAGCTTAGTTCTGCTCGTCCCGAGCAGGTAAAACGATAACAAAGATAATTTCTTAAGTGACATGCCATCATAACCTTGATCATACTATTGTAAGCATATGAGATGAATGCAGCGATCAAAACAAAGGTAATGACATGAGTAAACAAGTGAATCATATGACAAAGACTTTTCATGAATAGTACTTCAAGACAAGCATCAATAAGTCTTGCATAAGAGTTAACTCATAAAGCAATAAATCAAAGTAAAGGTGTTGAAGCAACACAAAGGAAGATTAAGTTTCAGCGGTTGCTTTCAACTTATAACATGTATATCTCATGGATATCGTCAACATAAAGTAATATAACAAGTGCAATATGCAAGTATGTAGGAATCAATGCACAGTTCACACAAGTGTTTGCTTCTAAGATAGAAAGAATAGGTAAACTGACTCAACAATAAAAGTAAAAGAATGGTCCTTCAATGAGGAAAGCATCGATTGCTGTATTTGTGCTAGAGCTTTTATTTTGAAAACATGAAACAATTTTGTCAACGGTAGTAATAAAGCATATGAGTTATGAAAATTATATCTTACAAGTTGCAAGCCTCATGCATAGTATACTAATAGTGCCCGCACCTTGTCCTACTTAGCTTGGACTACCGGATCTTTGCATGCCATGTTTCAACCAAGTGTCACAAAGGGGTACCTCCATGCCTGTACAAAGGTCTAAGGAGAATGCTCGCATTTTGGATTTCTCGCTTTTGATTATTCTCAACTTAGACATCCATACCGGGACAACATGGACAACAGATAATGGACTCCTCTTAAATGCATAAGCATGTAGCAACAATTATTATTCTCATATGAGATTGAGGATATATGTCCAAAACTGAAACTTCAACCATGATTCATGGCTTTAGTTAGCGGCCCAATGTTCTTCTCTAACAATTTTGCATGCTCCAACCACTAAAATGATAGATCCTTCAGACAAGACGGACATGCATAGCAACTCACATGATATTCAACAATAGTTGATGGCGTTCCCCAGAAGCATGGTTATCGCACAACAAGCAACTTAATAAAAGATAAAGTGCATAAGTACATATTCAATACTACGATAGTTTTTAAGGCTATTTTGTCCCATGAGCTATATATTGCAAAGGTGAATGATGGAATTTTAAAGGTAGCACTCAAGCAATTTACTTTGGAATGGCGGAGAAATACCATGTAGTAGGTAGGTATGGTGGACACAAATGGCATAGTAGTTGGCTCAAGGATTTTGGATGCATGAGAAGTATTCCCTCTCGATACAAGGTTTAGGCTAGCAAGGTTATTTGAAGCAAACTCAAGGATGAACAAGTGCAGCAAAACTCACATAAAAGACATATTGTAAACATTATAAGACTCTACACCGTCTTCCTTGTTGTTCAAACTCAATACTAGAAATTATCTAGACCTTAGAGACCAATTATGCAAACCAAATTTTAGCATGCTCTATGTATTTCTTCACTAATAGGTGCAAAGTATATGATGCAAGAGCTTAAACATGAGCACAACAATTGCCAAGTATCACATTATCCAAGACATTTTACCAATTACTACATGTAGCATTTTCCAATTCCAACCATATAACAATATAACGAAGAGGAAACTTCGCCATGAATATTATGAGCTAAGAACACATGTGTTCATACGAACCAGCGGAGCGTGTCTCTCCCACACAAGGATGAACTTATTCAGAGAATGAAAATAACAAAACAAAAATAAAAGCACACACAGACGCTCCAAGTAAAGTACATAAGATGTGACCGAATAAAAATATAGTTTCACTAGAAGAAACCTGATAAGTTGTCGATGAAGAAGGGGATGCCTTGGGCATCCCCAAGCTTAGATGCTTGAGTCTTCTTGAAATATGCAGGGATGAACCACCGGGGCATCCCCAAGCTTAGACCTTTCACTCTTCTCGATCACATTATATCACCCTCTTCTATTGACCCTTGAAAACTTCCTCCACACCAAACTTCAAGCAAACTCATTAGAGGGTTAGTGCATAATCAAAAATTCACATGTTCAGAGGTGACACAATCATTCTTAACACTTCTGGACATTGCACAAAACTCCTGAAAGTTAATGGAACAAAGAAACTCATTCAACTTAACAAAAGCGGCAATGCGAAATAAAAGGCAGAATCTGTCAAAAACAGAACAGTCCGTAAAGACGAATTTTAAGATGGCACCAGACTTGCTCAAATGGAAAAACTCAAAACTAATGAAAGTTGCGTACATATCTGAGGATCACGCTCGTAAATTGGCAGATTTTTTCGAATTTTCTACAGGGAACTGTGCCCAGATTCGTGACAGACAGCAATGCTGTTTCTGCGCAGCGATCCCAAATATAACATCAACTTTGACATAGAAACTTTACTTGGCACAAAAACATGATAAGGAGAGGTTGCTACAGTAGTAAACAACTTCCAAGACTCAACAAAACAAAAATTGCTGTAGTAAAATAAACACATGGGTTATCTCCCAAGAAGTTCTTTCTTTATAGCCATTAAGATGGACTCAGCAGTTTTAATGATGCACTCGCAAGAAATAGTATTTGAGGCAAAAGAGAGCATCAAGAGGCAAATTCAAAACACATTTAAGTCTAACATGCTTCCTATGCATAGGAATCTTGTAAATAAACAAGTTCATGAAGAGCAAAGTAACAAGCATAGGAAGATAAAACAAGTGTAGCTTCAAAAATTTCAGCACATAGAGAGGTGTTTTAGTAACATGAAAATTTCTACAACCATATTTTCCTCTCTCATAATAACTTTCAGTAGCATCATGAGCAAACTCAACAATATAACTATCACATAAAGCATTCTTATCATGAGTCTCATGCATAAAATAATTACTACTCCCAACATAAGCATAATCAATTTTATTAGTTGTAGTGGGAGCAAATTCAACAAAGTAGCTATCAAATATAGGAGGTATATTGTAATCATAATCAAATTTATCCTCCATAACAGGTGGTAACAAAAGACTACTATCATTATAATCATCATAAATAGGAGGCAAAGTATCATCAAAGTAAATTTTCTCCTCAATGCTTGGGGGACTAAAAATATCATGCTCATCAAAGCCAGCTTCCCCAAGCTTAGAATTTTCCATAGCATTAGCAACAATGGTGTTCAAAGCATTCATACTAATAACATTCCCATTATCATGCATATAAAGTTCCATGGGTTTTTAATTCTCTCTTCAAACACATCATGTCCTAATTCAAGATAAAGTTCATAAAGATCTCTCATATTTTTGTTGTTTTCCATTATGCCTAACTAGTGTAAACAAGAAACCAAATGTCGCAATTGCAGAGTCTAAAGGAAATAGCTTCAGTACCCACAACGGCGCCGGAAAATAGCTTAGTAGCCGAGGTCCGGAGTGTGAGTACCTTTTACCTTTCCTCCCCGGCAACGCGCCAGAAAAGTGCTTGATGTCTACGTTCCCCCTCCTTTCCTGTAGACAGTGTTGGGCCTCCAAGTGCAGAGGTTTGTAGAACAGCAGCAAGTTTTCCCTTAAGTGGATCACCCAAGGTTTATCGAACTCAGGGAGGAAGAGGTCAAAGATATCCCTCTCATGCAACCCTGCAACCACAAAGCAAGAAGTCTCTTGTGTCCCCAACACACCAAATAGGTGCACTAGTTCGGCGAAGAGATAGTGAAATACAGGTGGTATAAATAAGTATGAGCAGTAGTACGGCGCCAGAAAAGTGCTTGGCGCGTAGTTGATGATAGTAATATTGTAGGAAGTAAACATGCAGTAGTAACGCAGCAGTAGTAACGCAGTAAAACAGTAACAAGCAGTGATAACAGTATTTAGGAACAAGGCCTAGGGAATAGACTTTCACTAGTGGACACTCTCAACATTGATCACATAAGAATAGATAAATGCATACTCTACACTTTTGTTGGATGATGAACACATTGCGTAGGATTACACGAACCCTCAATGCCGGAGTTAACAAGCTCCACAATAATGCTCATATTTTAGTAACCTTAAGTGTAAGATAGATCAAAAGACTAAACCAAGTACTAGCATAGCATGCACACTGTCACCTTCATGCATATGTAGGAGGAATAGATCACATCAATATTATCATAGCAATAGTTAACTTCGCAATCTACAAGAGATCATGATCATAGCATAAACCAAGTACTAACACGGTGCACGCACTGTCACCTTTGCACACATGCAGGAGGAATAAAACTACTTTAATAACACATCACTAGAGTAGCACATAGATAGTAGTGATACAAAACTCATATGAATCTCAATCATGTAAAGCAGCTCATGAGATCATTGTATTGAGGTACATAGGAGAGAGATTAACCACATAGCTACCGGTACAGCCCCGAGCCTCGATGGAGAACTACTCCCTCCTCATGGGAGCAGCAGCGGTGATGAAGATGGCGGTGGAGATGACAGCGGTGTCGATGGAGAAGCCTTCCGGGGCACTTCCCCGCTCGGTGCCGGAACAGAGACTCTGTCCCCCAGATCTTGGCTTCGCGATGACGGCGGCTCTGGAACTTTTCTCGTATCGTGGCTCTCTCCGTAAGGGTTTTTAGGTCAGGGACCTTTATATAGGCGAAGGCGGCGTCAGAAGGTCGAAGAGGCGGCGAGGGGTAGGCGGCGCGGGCCAACCCTAGGCCGCGCCGGCCCTCCTGGTGGGCCTGTGGCCCCCCCTCCTTCCCGGGTGTTCGAGCTTCGTGGAAAAATAGGAACCTGGGCGTTGATTTCGTCCGATTCCGAGAATATTTCGTTACTAGGATTTGAAACCAAAAACAGCAGTGGCACTTGGCATCTTGTTAATAGGTTAGTTCCAGAAAATGCGTAAATACGACATATAATGTGCATAAAACATGTAGGTATCATCAATAAAGTAGCATGGAACATAAGAAATTATCGATACGTTGGAGACGTATCACAAATCAATACAGGATGGAGCCGAAGAATTTCGGTTGTGGGCATACATCTTCGAGTTTCAGGAAACTCGTCATGTACTCCCATCGGGAGTCAAGATATTATTTGATGAAATACATCAACTCGTAGAAATGGAGTATTCCATCAGCCGAACAAAGGCACTCGACAATATATTCTCAGAGCGCGTATGTCGCGATAAAAACTCTGAATGTCGTGACTCGCAAAAGGGTCACGAAGGTAAGACCCCAGGATCCGTCTTGTGTGGCGTGGCATCGCACCCGAATGCGCTCTCCCACTTTATCCACATCAACATGTGTGAAGAAAAATCCTAGCGGACGCGTTGCGTACTCGACAAAATAGCTGGAATTCAGTTTTCGGTAAGTCCTGAAGCGGCACGTACTGAATTACACCAGTATCCCAGGTTCGGGACTTGAACTTGAAGTAGGTTTATGTGGGTATGCCACAAGAGCAATTAACTGGTACCTGATCCGTCAGATGAACCACCCTCGTTTACCATTATCCCTGTACAATATAGACATTGAGTAAGAATTGAACATAATTGAAAGTATTATCAAACAGATGAAAGATGGAGATTTTGCCCGACTCTACGACTCGAGTAAAACCTCGGGGGCTACAGACATATGTATGCCTAAGGGGTATGTCGCATATATACCCCTGGTTTATTATTGTAGCAAAAGGCCCATGGACTCGAAGCTTTGGAGACCCAGAAGATTGAAGAAGTTCGGCTTAGGAAAGTATAGTTATTATGGAAACTTGTATCAATATCGGGAAAGGCCTAGTGCGGCCCGATAGTTTGTACTTGTGCGACACGTTGTAACCCTCGGCTTCGCCTCCTATATAAAGGGGACACTGAGGTCAAAATAAAGATCGAGTCATTAAAAACCCTAGACACATTATTTGATTGAGTTGGACACCTTTGTTCGGCTGATAACTTTCAAGGTATACTTGCCCTCTACTTTCTACGAAACCCTAAGTCTTTAATCCGTAGGCATTGATGAGTTAATACCTCGTCACATGAGACATTCAACTTGTAGGATGTCAAATACATAAACCATAGAACCTCTAAAACAAAGTAAAAAAAGAGATACTCTGAACTCCATCCTTATGAATACCGTTGACATGAACTACATATCTCAAAATTTTATTTTATGTTCTCAACTATCTTTTACTTTATTGAAGGTCTAGCACATATGTTCCCTACTTACTTTCTATTATCCAAGAGTCAAAAGAATCAAAATAAGAGTATCCAAGAAAAAGTAGAACAGAAACAGAAGAGTCTTCCATAAAATTCTATAGGTTCATCCAAGCATGATATATGGTCTATAATACTTTTCATTTGTTTGAACACAAGACCACTTATTATTAAGAATGTTTTGTAGATTATAAAAGATATCACTTTATAGCTCACTTGCTTATTGTTATTCTCTAAGGATTGAACCTTGTGAACTTTGTGTGATAATGAAAATAAGCAAAGAAACAAACTCCAAAGTTCATGTTAGTTTTATCACCTTAATTTATTCTCGAGGACGACCATAGGTTAAGCTTGGAGATGCTGATGCATGTAAAATGCATGCATTAACTTTGTGATTTGTTGACACATATTTTCACATGTTTTCAACATATATGATGTTATATCCATGGTTTATATTGATTTTTGGGGATTTACCAAAGATCCCCTTTATTTGGTTTATAACTTTGCAGGACGGGAAAATCCTGTTTTGTGTATTTTTGACTTTCAGGGGCCTTAACGAAGTTAAATTAAGCTAGGATTTCAGGGATGTAATTGTTTCATCAAGAAAAGCATATGGAGCGCTTGAACCTCACGAGATGGGCTAGGAGGGAAAAATAGGCATGCTGGTGCACCCAAGCAAGGAGGGTGTAACATCCCAAAATTTCAAATCAATAAAGAGAACCATTTCCCATTATTCAAAAATTGGAACCAACAAAAACTTAAATTGAGTTATATGGTGTGCATAGTGCTCATGCATGAATCTCCTGATCTTGCCATGAATGTTTGTTTGAAGCATCTAACAATGTTTCTAAACCCTAACCATGTCTAATTGGATCAAAGAGAAACAAAGAAAAAGAAAGGAAAATAAAACTTGCATCACATATGAGCCTATGGCCATTTTTGCAAAACCTTAACCTAGGCCATTCTACTTTGTTTAGAAGGTTTGGAAACATTACCAAACTCATAATAATCACATTTTAATCAAATAAATACAAAACAAATCAAAAGAACTATCAAAACTAAGTTACATATGATAATGGTCAATTCTGACTTTTATATCAGGGTACCCACTTTGAGCCCCTGTATTAAGAAATTTCTAAACTAAACCTTCTCAACTCTTTGCACCTCATCCAAGAACTCATCAAGGTGATCACTTTTGCTGTTGACCAACTATACAAATTCCTTTTCAATTGCTTAATATAAGAATGCAAAGTTGTAACTATGAAACAGAAACACGATCACCTCAAATTTGATTCTCACCAAATCAGCTCCATTTTGCAAACCAACACCACCAATGGAAGCCAAACATTATTTGAATCACATCCATGAAAAAGTTTGGTAAAATTCGAATTTAAACTTCATGCGGCCATTGTGTCGAGCACCTTGTGTGCACTAATCTGCCAACTCCACACACTCTATAATCCAGAGGTTTTTAGACTAAACCATCCATGCTTGTGTCATCCACAGCCTCCTCTTGCACCCCTTGAACAATGCCAAGCACCAGAGATGATGATTATGGATGAAATCATCAAGGACACCACCATGCCGTGTGCATCATGCCACCCTCATGTCAACCCTTCTCTCCACTCACTTCCAGCTGATCTCACCATGTCCTTGACTCTCCTCTCACTCCCCTGAACCTGCTCGTGCCAACCAACGACCAAGGAGAGCAAGGCAAAGGCCAGGCCAGGACGTGCCCGCGTCAGCATTGTGACGCCAGAGCGTGCACGACCGTGTCCACGGGCACGCCAGAGCGTCGTCTCGCCCCGTCAGCACCGTCCTCCCCTTGACGTCCTCTTCTGCACCGAGCGTCACCACGCCACCAGCTACCTCCCAGACATGCTCGCTTGCACCGGAGAGCCCTGTCGCCGTCGTCCTCGTCGTCGACTTCCGCCGCGGTACTGCCAGCTTCCGTCACGTTCCCCGCCGCGACAGACAACCATTTTCCTTGCCATGACGCTCGTGATCATCCCTGTGATGCCCTGAACAGCGCTACATCCTCGCCCACTCCTCTCCGCCACTGTATCGCTGTCGCCATGGTTGACCTGCCCCATGCGCCCGGCACCTCATCGCCCTATAAAAGGAGGCCTCCCCCGCTCATTTTCTCCACACCAATCTCCTTCTCTCATCTCACAACCCCACCTTGAGCATCGACGCTGCCTAATTTAGCCCGTAGACCACCAATCGCTTGCCGGAGCTCCGCCAGCACCACCGCAAGCACGCCGTCGATTGGAGCCGCCCCCGGAGTCGCCGCCGGTACCAGGAGCCTCGCCGTCGTCTTCCACAACCTCTGCAAGCCTCGCCGATCATCGCCGGCCACTGGTTAGCAATCCGAACCCCTAGTGCTCGCCGCCAGTAAGGGTGGAGCTCGTCGTCGATGACGACGAGCATCGACCGTTGGATCTGGTTCTAATCCTACGGCTCACCTCGCGCATACCGTTTCGGTGTGTTATTAGACGCTGACGAGTGGAGCCCACTATCAGGCGGCCCGTGCGTGTGAGACGCGTAGCTGGGCTGGCCCTTTTCCCTTTTTCTCTCTCTGGCCCGTTAGCTTTTCCCGCGCAGCCCACGAATTCAAATTCAAATTCATTCATTTAGTTTAAATTCAATACTGATGCCAAGTTCAAAATTAAATAGAATAAAATCTACAGAGCCAAAATTTATGAATTTAATATATTTGGAAAGCTTATGAAATTATCTAGCCAACTACACTTGTCTCAACCCTTGATTTATTGTAGAACAATTGCAATGAAAAGAACAAGGAAGTAGCTTTTCAAACTTTAAACATTTATTAAAAATTAACCATAGATTATTTTGAGGTGATTCCACCTCCCATAATTCAATTTTCAAATGCTCTACATGAATATGTAAAAATATAGCATTAGTGTTTACCATAATCATGGGCTAGAGCAAAATAATGGCTATGTGGCCATTTCTAGTCCATTTAAATTACCCCAAGTTATTAATTAAATATTATGAGAGGTATCCCCTCATTTAAATCATCGTCCCAAGTAATTCAATATGAGGTAATGACTTTAGTCTATAGAACCTCATATTTTACTACTTAGTGATATTAAATTGTTTCCAAAGTAATGTTTAAATTGTATGAGAGGTGTTGTCTCATTTAAATCATTATCTCAAATGAATAAGTATGAAGTGGTGACTTTGGTCAACATGATCTCATACTTATTATTTGAGGATATTAAACCTTAGTAATATTTCAATGAGAGGAAATTATTCTTCAAAGGAACTAAATAGAAATCCTAATAAATATTTCAATGAGAGGAAATTATTTTTCTTAAAAGAAAACAAAGCCAACCACCATGTTAATAATGTTGTGGTGCTAGATTAACTTGTGTGAACCCATTTGAGTGTTAAGTCTAGTACTTAAGATTTGTTTGGTGATTGTATGCCTCTTATCCGTTTATAGACGCTAGTACCGAAGGCTACGAGGAGGAGGAGGTCTTCTACGAGGAAGAAGAAGAAAACTTTGATCACTGTACCACTCAAGACAAGCTATACTCTTGCAAGCTACCATAATGCAAGATCTACTATTGTTATTTTGCTCTGGTCAAATGAAGACAATGAGTTGTTCAAATTATGACCTTACTCCATGTACGATGGATAAGTTATTATAAATCTTAATGGTGAAACACACATACATAACACTGACGCTAATATGCCATAAGGCAAATGATTTGAATTCCACTTATTAGTGGAACGCCATTTAGGTCATGTTAGAAAGGAACGCATGAAGAAACTCCATGCAAATGGATTTTTGGAGTCATTTGATTTTTGAATCGTTTGGCGCTTGCAAATCTTTTCTAAAGAGAATGACTGAAATATCGTTCATAGGCCAAGAGTTGAACGGGCAACTAACTTAGTAGAAACATACATGATGATGTATGTGGTTCAGGGCATAGTTGTGTGCGGGAGATTCTTCTACTTCATGAAAACTTCCAACAATGAATTGAGTATATATATGTGGATATATTCGATAAGGAAGAAGTTTGAAACATTTGAATGGATTCAAATAAATTTCAGCATGAAGTGGAAATCATCGTAATAGAAAAGTCAAATATCTATGATTGGATCATGGTGGAAATATTTGAATTACGAGTTTTAGCGAACATCTAAGAGAGTTATGAAATTGTGCTACAACTCACGTTTCTTGGGGTATCATAATGATGATGGAGTATCCGAGAGACGTATCCAAACCTTGTTGGGTTAAAGATGAGATAAAATAACGCCATTATATTTTTGTGGATTATGCTTTAGAGACTACCGCTTTTACACTGAATAGAGCATCATCATGATCCGTTGAAATGACACCATATGAGTTATGGCATGGGTATAAACCCTAATAGTCCTTTCTTAAATTTTGGTATGCATAGCATAAGTAAATGAGTTTACAACCAAAATTGGATGAATGTCTTTGTTGGTTATCCCAGAGAATTGATTGGGAATTCTTTCCACTATGGAGTCAAAGACAATTGTGTTTGTTGATGTTTCTTACTTATTTCCAAGAAATTGTTTCTAGCGAAGTATTTGAGTGGGAGGACAATGGAACTTGATAAGATTTATGAACCTGAGCATGATGATCAGGTAGCGCAGCATCGAAATGGTTCGTAGCGGCCACGAAGATCATAGCTCCCATGTCTACAAAGTGTTATAGTCATGGAGATCAAAGTACCTATTGAACCTTGTAGGTATGGTTTACTTTGTGATCAAATAAATGATTTGTGAACAAAGCATTTGTTTTGAACAATGATAAAACAACTACATACAAAGAAGCTATGATGGGCCCTGACTCCGTTAAAATGGCTATGCGCCATGAAATCCAAGATAGGTGAATACTTTTGAAAGTAAATGGATCTATAAAATTGATGGACTTGGATGAAATATCCTTGAAGAAGCTCGACTTGTCGAAAAGTTGTTTACGACAAAGTTCAAAGAGTTGACTACGATAACATTAGATCTTCCGTAGCGATGCTTATAGTCTATGTGGATTATTCTACTAATCGGTACATATTTCTTTTATGAGATATGCTGGTAGGATGGCAAAATACATTACTTAACAGAAATGTGTATTAAAGGATATACAACCAAAAGTTTTGCTGGTCTGTGGAATACTAGATAGGTATACGAACTTAAATTGGATGAAGTGAGTATCGCGGAGTTGGAATCTTCACCGGATGAATTGATCAAAGAGTTATAATTTCATCAGAAACGATGAAGATGCTTGCATTTGCAAGAATAAGTGGGAGCGCTGAGACATATTTGTAATACTTTATATAGATGACATATCGTTGATTATAAATAGTGTAATTATATGATTGATTAAAAAGGTTTCATTGAGAATTAACATCAATGAAAGGATATGAATTGAAACATATTTAGTGTCAAGATATATGAAGATAGATTGAAACACATAATAAGTTTAAGTTAAAGTACACAGAATGAATATTGAAGTACTTCAATATAAAAATATTAAGAAGGTGTTCTTTTCATGTGAAGGTTTAACAAGACTTGAGTGTATTTGACACTCGATGAGTAAAAACACATGAGTGATTTTACATCACGAATAATATGTACAAAATCAGATGTCCTGTGCTCTAAAGTGTTACGAGCATATACCAGAATGATTCATGTAAATGATCATTGGACAACAGTAAGAATATCTCTGAGTGCTTTAGAAGAACCAATGATATATCTTTACTATTAAATTGCATTATGTGGTTGGCTGGTGTCACACATGGGCTTTGGGCTATCTCTCAGATTCATATTATTTTCTTAACCCGAAGTCACCGTAGCCCACTTAAAATCGATGATCGACACATCCGTTGAAAAATAAATTGCAATAGGTGGCTGGCTGGTGTCACACATGGGCTTTGGGCTATCCCTCAGATTCATATTATTTTCTTAACCCGAAGTCACCGTAGCCCACTTAAAATCGATGATCGACACATCGGTTGAAAAATATTTTCCTGCCACCGCGAGGCCAGAGCGTGTAGTATCCATGGCGCAAGGGATTTGAAATAAATAACATGGGAAAAAATTAGGACGTGACCACGGTTCTACTCAAACTCCGAACAGTACACCGTATTCTAACCAAACTTATCTACTCATCTTGGTGATGCGTCCCTGCAGCTGCCACTTAATTTTTCTTCTCCTATCTAATACGAACTGCATCCATGAATCTGCACGAGGCATGGACGAAAGCAAACATCCCGCTCTGAGCCTTCACGCCTGCCTACTCCGACCACCAGCGGGAGCAGCTATGCCTCCTCGCCGACCAGCGAAGAACATCAACTCTGTGCGGAACAGAGCTTTTTATGACGCTTGGGACTGCAGGCTGCGGCCACATTTTGTTCTACGGTTCAATCGCTTGCATTTACATGATCTCTCTCTAGGAAGTGTTTCGCTGTTTTACTGTACTCTACTTCTCTGCTTCATCCAAATTTCTTCCTGCCTCTCACTGCCGCTCGCTGGCTGGACCGGCTGTTGGATAATTAGGCACAATTTCCATGATTAATTCCAGAATATAAAACATGATGACAGCAACTACTAACATGTGAAACTCGAACATACTAGATGCATTAATCAATATGAGTAGCAGCAACACAAACGATAAAGCATCCATCGCTAAACAGATCGAGATATGTCGCACGTACCGATCGGTGGAGGTGGCGGTGGAGGTGTAGCAGATGATGTCGCAGTAACGTTGTTGATGACAATGTTGTTGACGACGGGGACGACGGGTCGAAGTAGACGGCGTTGAAGACGACGGTAGGCAGCACCGCCCGACTTGGACGGAAGACGACCCGTGATGAAGATCTTGAGCAGTCGCGCAGAGCGCTTCCCAAAAACCTAATCGCCCTCTCCCGTACAGGATCGCAAGGACGAGCGGTTCCGGAGACCTGCTCTCCCGTTCGCCGATGCACGTCGGCGCGGGATGGAGTAGGCTACGATGGCGGCGCAAGAGAGAGGTGGAAACCCTAACTCGTGTATTCGGTGTTTCTGCGGTAGCCGGGCAAGAGATTATATAGGCTCGGGAAACCCTAGGCAACGTGGGCCACGCCCACGTCGCACGAACGTTTCGAGTCGGTTCAGATAGCCCACGATCCGGAGCGACCCGAACCGACTAACTGTGACGCGTCCGTCTAGAACTCTGTTCGTTTTCTGAGCTGCAAAAAGTAAGGAAAGTCTCGGCTCGAGGCTCAATCCACTCACCACGAGCGCGGCGCGCGTCGTGACGTGTCGTGTCGAGTCGAGTCGAGACGAGCGACGAGGAGGAGGAGGAGCGCGCGTGTAGCACTCCTATTCTCACTCACTTACTAGTGGTGAAACAACCCACCTTATAAGGTGGTCTAACTTCCTCCCAGCTTTCCATGTGGGACTAAACTTCCCACCACTTGCCACTCACTAGTGAGCTGCCACCAACTTGGGCTCAAACTCACAAGGCTGCCACTATGTGGGCTTTGAGATTTATAGGAAAAACTGAAATCTAATTTGGGCCACTAAAAGTGGGCCCAATATTTCAACAATCCCCACCAGATCTCAAATCCCCATTTAGAGATTTACCAATACTCGCTGCTTGTTTATATACCAGTGTTTCAGCGGAGACTGTTAAGTTGAACTTCCGCCTAGAACCTTAAGCTACATCCATTCACACTTGAACAATGGACTAAGCCTTGAATTGCAAGTTTTGCGTGAACAGGGTTTCACTCAAAGTCATGACCAGTACATGGCTGCCAGTAGCCTACCCCGCGGGTGAAGCATATGCGTCATACTTCATGGTCTCTTCATGAGTTTACTAGAGATCACCCAAATCTCATAGATTGCGACGTTTAACAATCGGACTCATATAGGTGTGTTATTTCAAGAATGCTCTGTAGGACATCATCTTTGCTATAATAGCCAACATAAACACATTAAGGCTTGTCGCCAACCTGCCTTACAGCAATTGAGAGTTGTGCATCTTCACATAGAGAGGGTTACATAATACTCTCCTCAATTAAACCACTAGTTTGTTCTTCCCAGGTCCTAATTCACGGGATCTCCGATCACAAAGGTTGGGTTACCACTATGGTGTAACATCAACGGGTCTCAAACCCATCTCCTCGATGCACTTTCTATCACATTACGTGATAGTCCCTTTGTAAAGGGATCTGCCAGGTTTTTGTCTGTTTGAATATATGTAACAGTTATTACTCCGGAGTTTCGCAATTTCCTGACAGACTTCAAACGTCTCTTGACGTGTCTTGATGACTTCGCGTTATCCTTAGAATTGTTCACTTTGACAATTACAGTTTGATTGTCACAATTCAAAAGGATTGCCGGAACAGGTTTTTCAACCACAGGAAAGTCCATCAAGAGCTCACGCAACCATTCTGATTCAACAGTGGTTGTGTCTAAAGCAGTAAGTTCTGCTTCCATAGTTGACCTCGTCAATATGGTTTGCTTGCAAGATCTCCATGACACTGCGCCACCTCCAAAGGTAAATACATACCCACTTGTGGCGTACAGATCAGCTACATCTGAGATCCAATTCGAATCACTATATCCTTCAAGCACAGCTGGGTGCCCTGAATAGTGAATCCCATAACTCATTGTACCACATAGGTAGCGCATGACCCTATCAAGTGCATGCCAATGATCAGTACCCGGGTTTGACATGAACCTACTCAACTTGCTAACAGCAAAAGAGATGTCGGGTCTAGTCGCGCTCGCTAAGTACATGAGTGAGCCAACGATCCGAGAATATCTCAATTGATCTATGGCAATTCTCCGGTTCTTGCGTAATGTCACACTGGGATCATAAGGTGTTGAAGAAGGCTTGCTATCAATATAGCCGAACCGGCTCAAGATCTTCTCAACATAATGGGATTGCGTTAGAGTAATCCCACTCTCGTTCTTAATCAGCTTGATGTTCAGGATCACATCAGCTTCTCCCAGATCTTTCATATCAAAGCTCTTTGACAAGAAAGACTTGACCTCGTGTATTACTTTCATGTTTGTACCAAAGATCAGAATATCATCCACATACAAACATAATATAACACCTTCGCCCCCACCATGGCGATAGTAAACGCACTTGTCAGCCTCATTGACAACAAAGCCTACAGAAAAAGTTCTGTCAAACTTCTCATGCCATTGCTTAGGTGCTTGTTTTAGGCCATATAAAGATTTTAGCAACTTGCACACCTTTCTTTCTTCACCTTTTACTACAAACCCATCAGGCTGATCCATATAGATTTCCTCTTCCAACTCTCCATTAAGAAAAGCTGTCTTTACGTCCATTTGATGAACGATAAGACCATAGGAGGCAGCCATGGATAGTAGTACTCGAATGGTGGTAAGTCTAGCGATAGGTGAATAGGTGTCGAAGTAATCTTCGCCTTCTCTCTGTGTGTAGCCTTTCGCTACAAGCCGCGCCTTGTACTTCTCAATAGTACCATCAGGTCTTAGCTTCTTCTTGAACACCCATTTGCAGCCCACAGGCTTGCATCCATGGGGTCGTTCTGATAGCTCCCAAGTTCCATTAGAAATAATCGAGTCCATCTCATTATGGACAGCTTCTTTCCAGTCATCTGCATCTGGAGATGCATATGCCTCTGCAATGGACGTGGGAGTATCATCCACAAGGTACACAATGAAATCATCACCAAAGGATTTTTCAATCCTTCGTCTCTTGCTCCGTTTAGGAGCTTCATTGTCATCCTTCTCAATAACAATCTCATGTGATTGTTCAAAATACTCATTAGATGTACTAGATTCAGGAACTATCTCAGTAGAAATTCTAGCAATGCTATGCATATCTTTCATAGGAAACATATTCTCAAAGAATGTTGCATCACGAGATTCCATAATAATGTCAACATGCATATCAGGTACTTCAGATTGAACTACTAAAAATCTATAGCCTACACTCCGCGGAGCATAACCTAGAAAGATACAATCCACTGTCTTTGGTCCGAGTTTGCGCTTCTTTGTAATTGGAATATTGACTTTTGCCAAACATCCCCATGTGCGCAAATACGAAAGTGATGGTTTTCTCCCAGACCACTCCTCGTAAGGGGTTTTATCTTTATTCTTGTTAGGAACTCTATTCAGGACATGACATGTAGTCAACAAAGCCTCCCCCACCATGCCTTTGATAAACCAGCAGTGGCTAACATGGAATTCACCAAGTCGGTCAGCGTGCGGTTTTTCCTCTCGGCAACCCCGTTTGATTGGGGCGAATAGGGAGGCGTCCTCTCATGAATAATACCATGTTCCTCACAGAATTCATCAAAGATTTTAGGAAAATATTCACCACCACGATCAGACCTAAGACGCTTGATCTTTCTCTCTAGTTGATTTTCAACTTTGGCCTTATAAATTTTAAAGTAGTCTAAAGCTTCATCTTTAGTCCGCAACAAATAAACATAGCAAAATCTAGTCGCATCATCAATCAATGTCATGAAATATCTCTTTCCACCTTTTGTCAACACACCATTCATCTCGCATAGATCAGAATGTATGAGTTCTAGAGGTGCCAAGTTTCTCTCCTCGGCTGCCTTGTGAGGCTTTCGAGGTTGCTTTGATTGCACACAACTATGACACTTAGAACCTTTGGCAATGGTGAAATTCGGAATTAAACTTAAACTGGATAGCCGAGACATTAAACCAAAATTAATGTGACATAAACGAGAATGCCAAACACTGGTATCATCACTAACATTGCCACAAATATGGTTCACAGACTTATTACTGAAATCGAAAGCGAAAAGCGGAACAAGCCTCCGCACTCATAGCCTTTACCAATAAATTGTCCAAACTTGGAAACAACTACTTTATTCGACTCTAAGACAACCTTAAACCCATCTCTGCATAGAAGGGAGCCGCTAACGAGATTCTTGTTCATAGTAGGGACATGCTGCACGTTCCTCAGCTGCACGATCTTCCCCGAAGTGAACTTCAGATCTACCGTGCCAACACCACGAACAGAAGCATGTGACCCATTCCCCATCAAGACGGAAGAATCCCGAGCGACCTGGTAAGAAGTGAACATGGATATGTCAGCACACACATGAACATTAGCACCCGTATCAATCCACCAACATGGAGATTGAAATACCGAAAGAACAGTAAAGAGATTACCGTACCCATCAGCATTGCTAGCGGTCACCGTGTTGACTTGCTTCGCCTTTTTCTTACGGTCTGCCCTCTCTGGACAGTCCTTAGAAAAGTGGCCAGCCTCTCCACAGGTAAAGCAGCTCAGATCTGCTTTGTTTATCATCTTCTTCTTCTTGAAGGTTGTAGTCTTCATAGGCTTATTGAAGGAGGGCTTGTTGTTCCCTTTGTTCTTGCTGTAGGGTTTCTTCTGCACCATGTTGGCGCTAGACTGACCCTCTCCTTTCTCAGTAGTATCCTTAGCCCGAGCTTTCTCCTCAACATCAAGAGACGCTATCAGATTTTCAACCGATATCTCCCTGTCTCTTGTGTTTGAGAGTTGTGGCAAAGTTCCTCCAGGAAGAGGGCAACTTAGCGATAATGCATCCAGCCACAAACTTATCAGGTAAGGCACACTTAAGGAGTTCAAGCTCTTTCGCAATGCACTGTATCTCATGAGCTTGTTCGACTACAGAACGGTTGTTCACCATCCTGATGTCATGGAAGCTCTCCATGATGTACAGTTCACTGCCTGCATCGGTTGCACCGAATTTAGCATTCAGTGCATCCCAGAGTTCTTTACCGTCTACTATGTGCATATACACATCACATAGACGATCAGCAAGAATGCTCAGTACGCATCCGACAAAGAGAGTATTGTCTTCCTTGAACTTGTTCTGATCTTGGTCAGATATAGTTCCTTCAGGAAGACCATTACTCACATGGAACACTTTCAGATGAGTAAGCCAGAGCGTGGCCTTAATCTGCCACCTCTTAAAGTGCACACCGGTAAACTTATCCGGCCTCAGTGCATCGGCAAAACCAGCCATAGTTAACTTAGGAAATTGCCTACAATTAGGTTTTTGGATTGTTGGATAATTAGGCACAATTTCCATGATTAATTCCAGAATATAAAACATGATGACAGCAACTACTAACATGTGAAACTCGAACATACTAGATGCATTAATCAACATGAGTAGCAGCAACACAAACGATAAAGCATCCATCGCTAAACAGATCGAGATATGTCGCACGTACCGATCTGGTGGAGGTGGCGGTGGAGGTGTAGCAGATGATGTCGCAGCAGTAACGTTGTTGATGACGGGGACGACGGGTCGAAGTAGACGGCGTTGAAGACGACGGTAGGCAGCACCGCCCGACTTGGACGGAAGACGACCCGTGATGAAGATCTTGAGCAGTCGCGCAGAGCGCTTCCCAAAAACCTAATTCGCCCTCTCCCGTACAGGATCGCAAGGACGAGCGGTTCCGGAGACCTGCTCTCCCGTTCGCCGATGCACGTCGGCGCGCGGGATGGAGTAGGCTACGATGGCTGCAAAAAGTAAGGAAAGTCTCGGCTCGAGGCTCAATCCACTCACCACGAGCGCGTGACGTGACGTGACGTGACGTGTCGAGTCGAGTCGAGACGAGCGAGGAGGAGGAGGAGCGCGCGTGTAGCACTCCTATTCTCACTCACTTACTAGTGGTGAAACAACCCACCTTATAAGGTGGTCTAACTTCCTCCCAGCTTTCCATGTGGGACTAAACTTCCCACCACTTGCCACTCACTAGTGAGCTGCCACCAACTTGGGCTCAAACTCACAAGGCTGCCCCTATGTGGACTTTGAGATTTATAGGAAAAACTGAAATCTAATTTGGGCCACTAAAAGTGGGCCCAATATTTCAACACCGGCACTGCCGTCGGGCCGCTAACTGCGCCGAGGTCCAGCTAGCACGCGCCTCCTAGATGTCGGCAATCTATCTCGACGAATCTCTACAAAAATCACTAAATGGCGTGTGCAAACTGCGACCACGAGCTCGGGTTCCGTCATCGCCCGCCTTGTTATGGAGCAGTCAGACATGCAAGACAGTACGATGCACTTCACGATCACAGCTGGATCGGATGAGCAACGAGGTGTTTGTTCCCCACGGATGGCGATCTCGGCTACAAATTGACGCTCCTGGATCTTAGTGTATTTTTATTTTCATGCTACCTATGCATGACAGTACTCCAAAATGTTTGTATATGATTTTTTTTTGCAGAATCGACAGCAAAATGTTTCCGCCGTGAAAAGTTCAGATAATTTTACCCACGTAACAAGATTTAAATAAGACAAATAGTGAATAGTGGCTCCTACCCCTAGGAAGTAGAGATAATCTCACTCCCCCAAAGCGATTTGAGGCGCGCCGGACAAAAAAATGTTTTCAGCCGCGTCTCCAAAACCGTTTTTTGTTCGGCGCGGCCCGATACGGTGTCCGGCGCCCCGAGCCCATCCCCGCCCCACAGGGGACGCTCCGGACACGCCGGACACAATAAAAAGCGAGGCGGGAAGTGACGGGGCCGACCCGTTAGCGGCACATTGAATTTTAACCTAACCGTCGCCTACCTCGCGATGGAAGTTATTCGCGCGCAGTGACACACGACGACATCTTTGCCTTAATGGCGACGGAGGGGCAGGCGAGACGTCTCGTCGGTGCTGTGCAGCCTCCACGAGTCGCCGGCGTTCGCACGCCACCGCGCGTTCCGCACTTTCTTCCCGACGCCGGCGTCTATAAAAGGCCCTCCTGGCTCAATGGCAGCCACCACAGCCGCCGGCACCCCTTTCTCCGCCACAAGCACAACCCTCGTCACTCCACCGCCGTCTCCTCCACCACCAGTGCGCAATGACGAACCGCCCCGGCGATGGCCAGTTCCCTCCGCCGCCGTCTCCTCCACCTCCACCACCGCAGTTCGACATCGACACCGCCTCCCGGGAAGAGCGGGGGCTGCGCGGGGCGGAGCTTTGGCGTGGACATCGTCAGCAGCGGCGGGAGGCACTCGAACAGCAGGCCCGCCAGCAGCGTGAGGTGGCGCACGCGGCGGCAGAAGCGGCGTTCTACGCCCTGACCCCGCAGCTGACGAGAGCGCGGCGGCAGCATCGTGGCAGGAGGAGGCGCTGGCGGACACCATTGCGGCGTTCGACGCCTCCACGGCAGAAGAGGCGCGGCGGACGGAGGAGATGGGTCAGCGGTGGGCTGATGAGTGTCGGCGGCAGCGCGAGGAGCGGGACGCGCAGTACCATGAACAGCTGGAAGCGATCGAGCGCCGGCGGCGGGAGGCGATCGGGCGCCAGCAGCAGCTGGCAGCGGAGGAGCGCCAGCAGCGGGAGGTGGCGCTAGCGGCAATGGAGGCGGCCTGGGGGAGGCGGGCCGAGGAGTTGGCGGTGTAGGCCGACGCGTTGGCGGCAGCGCTGATAGAGGCGCCAACGGATGATGAGGAGGCGCCAATGGAGGAGGAGGAGGCCGAGGCGGAGGAGGAGGAGACGGAGAAGGAGGAGGAGGACGACGACGAGTTTGAGTGGTCCGACGACGACGGGCCGCACCCGGACGAGACGGCCGATCAGCAACGCGCGCTCGTCGAGTCGAGAAGAAGCTTCAGGACGACGCCCGTGCCCCCGAAGAGGCGCAGATTCATCGCGCCGTCGAGCTCTCCCTCCAGGCGGCGCAACAGGGGAGGGCATACGTCGACGCGCTGCTGGAGCAGCGGCGTCTGGCCACCGCTCTACGCACAGAGAGGCGGCGCGCGCAGCAAGAGCTGCGGCAAAGGGGATGCGACGACAGGGCAGGTCCGTCGAACGCACCGCCGGATGGTTAGTAGGCTAGGATTAGATGAAATCTAGCCGTTTTCATTCAAACTTGTAATATATAATCAAATTTGAATGAAAACCTTTATTTTCGTGCACCAATATTCATTTGGGGAGGCCGTTTGAGGGACGCGAATGGGGAGCGACGTCCCCAACACGGCACAAATAAAACACGTCCCCCAAACTCTCGATCCTGCGCCGTTTGGGGGACGGTTTGGGGAACGCGACTGAAGATGCTCTTAGGAGCTCAAATCATGGGTTCCACTGTCGACTCCATATGCTTTCATATCGAAAATAATGTGCTGCCATGGGCAAGCCTGAGCTCATATCATAGCTACGTAGCTTCCATCTGGAAAGTACGGAATAAAAAAACAAATTATACTTCAATATCGTTCTTAGTCTTACAGTCAATAAGTCACCCATTAATGCAACATTTTATGCAACGTCCACGAGGTGATATTTTCCTACCTGCGTTTTACTATAAAATTACAGATAAGTTAGGCCTATAATTTGTGACACTGAGTAATTAAACTTGAGTAATGTAACCTTTTAGTTTCTTAATCATAGGTTAAATAGATACACACATAGAAATGAAGCGAGGGGGAAAATCCGCTGCAACGCGCGGGCACTTAGCTAGTATATAGTTTTATATGGGTAATGACAAACAAATCGATGTAAAGTGTTGCACCGATATTAGTTTGGTCACATATAAAAATAAAATTTCAATCTCAATTAGGCTAAGTGTTATTTAAAAAAAGGTAGCACATGCAATGAGCTAGAAGATGTCTATGCTAGATTTAGATGAGTTCTAAATATTGTGACGCGTTCTACAATCGAAGGCAGGGTATGTCATTGTTTTGACAATGACTGAGAATGTTTAAGTCGAGGAGTTATTTGAGAACTTGGTGTAATTCCGATAGTGTCAGAACTTTAAAGCTATATTGTGTGTGACAATATTAGTGACATATTTCAGACCGCGGAATTAAGATTCCACCAGAAGACTGAACATATATGATTAATGCCGAATCATTTGGAAAATGAGTGATGCGTTGATACGCAAATGAATTGCAAAATACATATGTTTTCTGAGCGTGTCAGATCCGTTGACTGAAACCTCTCCCATGAGCAAAACATGATAAGCACCAGAAGGCCAAGGTGTTATATCTTTACAAATATAAACTAGATTATTGACTATAGTGCAAGTGGGAGACTGTTGGAGATATGCCTAAGAGGCAATAATAATTAGTTATTGTTATATCTTAGTGTTCATGATAAATGTTTACATCCCATGCTATAATTGTATTAACCGAAACATTGATACATGTGTGTTATGTAAACAACAAGGAGTCGCTAGTAAGCCTCTTGTATAACTAGCTTGCTGATTAATAGATGATCATGGTTTCGTGATCATGAACATTGGATGTTGTTGATGACCCACAAGTATAGGGGGTGTATCGTAGTATCTTCGATAAGTAAGAATGTCGATCCCAACGAGGAGCAGAAGGTGTTGACAAGCAGTTTCGATGAAGGATTCACTGTAAATGCTCTCAGACAAGTATTCAGGGGTTTTGATATAGCAGATAAATAAAGTACAAGTAAATAAAATGCGAGAGAAATAATTGCAGCAAGTGGCCCAATCCTTTTTAGCACAAAGGACAAGCCGTTTTGTTTACTTATAATGACCAAACGTTCTTGAGGACACACGGGGATTTTAGTCTAGTGCTTTCGCTTCATACAGCTAATTAATCTTCATTGTTTTGATAAGTGTTGTGTGGGTGAACCTATGCTAATGCACCGTCCTTCCTAGGACTAATACATACTTGTGATTATACCCCTTGCAAGCATCCGCAACTACAAGAAAGTAATTAAGATAAATCTAACCGCAGCCTTAAACTCTGAGATCCTGCGATCCCTCTTGCATCGATATACCAACGGGGCTCAGGTTTCTGTCACTCCGGCAACCCCGCAATTAGCAACCGAATACAAGATGCACTCCCCTAGGCCCATAAATGGTGAAGTATCGTGTAGTCGACGTTCACACGACACCACTAGAAGAATGACACCACAACTTAAATATCATAACATTGAATATTACTCAACCATAGTTCACTACTAACATTTAGACTTCACCCATGTCCTCAAGAACTAAACGAACTACTCACGAGACATCATATGGAATACAATCAGAGGTGATATGATGATGAATAACAATCTGAACATAAACCTTGGTTCAATGGTTTCACTCAATAGCATCAATAACAAGTAGAAATCAACACCGGGAGAGTTTCCCCTATCAAACAATCAAGATCCAACCCAAATCGTTACAGCGGTGACGAGGTGCAGCGGTGGTGATGGCGGTGATGATGATGATGATGATGATGACAATGGTGATGGAGATGATGTCCAGCTCGATGACGATGACGATGGCGTCGATTTCCCCTCCGGGAGGGAATTTCCCGGCGGATCTCGCCGCCGGAGAGCTCTTTTCTCTCGGTGTTCTCCGCCCCGCGAGGCGGCTGTAACTCTTCGCGACGTACCCTACGTGGCTTAGGTTTTCGGGACGAAGGCATACGCGAAGAAAAGGAGGCGAGAGGGGCGTGGGCCCCCCTCATGGGCGGCGCGGCCGGGCCTTGGGCCGCCGGCCTATGGTGGGCCCTCCGGGTCCCCTCTTCTCCCCCTTCGGCTCCCTCCGTCATCTGGAAAAATAGGATTTTTGGTATAATTTCCTTCCACAGTTGATCTTCCGAAATATTGCGTTCGACGGTGCTTTTTCCAGCAGAATCCTGGCTCCGGTGCTCGATCCTCCAATAATGATGAAACATGCAAAATAGATGAAATAACATAATTATTGTGTCCCAATATGAAATATATCAATGAATAACATCAAATTATGATATAAAATAGTGATGCAAATTGGACGTATCAACTCCCCCCAAGCTTAGACCTCGCTTGTCCCCAAGCGAAACTGAGCTCGATAAACAAGACCACATATTTATGGAGTGAAGAGTCGATAAATAAAATACGGACAAGAAGCATCATATTCATTCACACAAGACATTCTAGTAAACAACTTCCTCATATAACTCAACTTGAAATAAGTAAAGAGAAATCACAAGTAAAGGTGCATAAGAAATCATAGTTGGTGATGGCAAACTTTGTTCTTGGTCAGAGAAACTACTAACGGATTGTACTTATGTTCTAAACAAAGCTTTCATATTAGAATTTATATAGCAGGGCTTTCATTCTCAATCATAACAATCTCCTCATAATCATTGATAACTTTCAAAATCATATTCATTCAGATAAAATTTGTACTGAACAAGAAAGTATAAAGGACATGATTAGCTCAATCATAGCATAAATGGTTGGTTCACAACAACTCAATTGCTTGCTTAAGACAGAGGGAAATAGGTTTACTGACTCAACATAAAAGTAAAAGATAGGCCCTTCGCAGAGGGAAGCAGGGATTAAATCATGTGCTAGAGCTTTTCAAGTTTTGAAATCATATAAAGAGCATAAAAGTAAGATTTTGAGCGGTGTTTGTTGTTGTCAACGAATGGTAGCGGGCACTCTAACTCCCTTGCCAAACGAACCTTCCAAGAGCGGCTCCCATGAGGGACGACATCTCTACCAGCAAGGTAGATCATCCCCCTTCTCTTTTGTTTACACATGTATTTTAGTTTTATTATGGATGGCACTCCCCCCAACCTTGGCTTTCTCAATCCATGGCTAACCGAATCCTCGGGTGCCTTCCAACATTCACATACCATGGGGTGTCTATTGCAAAATTAAGTTGCTTACTGATAAATCAGGGCAAAACATGTGAAGAGAATTATTAATGAAAGTTATTAATTGGGGCTGGGAACCCCGTTGCCAGCTCTTATTGTAAAATTATTGGATAAGCGGATGTGCCACTAGTCCATTGGTGAAAGTCCGCCAAACAAGATTGAAAGATAAAACACCACATACTTCCTCATGAGCTATAAAACATTAACACAAATAAGGAGTAGTATAGTTTGAATTATTTAAAGGTAGCACATGAAGTATTTACTTGGAGTGGCGCAAAATACCACATAGTAGGTAGTTATGGTGGACACAAATGGCATGGGTTTGGTCTAAGGTTATGGATGTATGAGAAGCATTCCCTCTCAATACAGGTTTTTGGCTAGCAAGGTTTGATAGCAAGCATAAAGGTTGTGGGAAACAAACAAATATACATATGACAGGAACAATCATGCATCTTTCTCATAGGCACAAGCAATTTTAACTTCAGAATACTAAACTCATTAACATAGAGATAATAGAGTAATATATCTATATGTATTTCTCTCTTCTATTTAAACATCAAGATGTTGTTGCTATTGACCAATGCTAAGTTTGCCAAAACCAAATAGATTCACTTAATGCTCCCAAAGTGATATCAATACTAATGTCAAGAGTGATCATATAATGGAGATTGCAAACTAAAATAAGGTGTGCAAAAAGTAAATGATAAGACTTCTCATTAATATTCCATAACGATAACTCACACCAACGGATACATAGATAACCAACTAAGAAAGATACTTCCACATTGCAAACTATTCCATATGATAACTTCCCTACTCATGATATGACACTACTTGATAGTAAAAGATAAAGGTAGTGATGATGTGATACCGCGGCACTCCCCCAAGCTTGGGACAAACCAAGGGGATGCCAATACCGATGATGAATTACTCCTTCGGTGGTGATGGTGAATTCTTCTCGCGCTTCTTAAGGATCTCCTTCAGCTTCAGCTTCTCGGTTTTGCAATTCTGCACCAAAACTTGAAGAGAATCATTGTTATTTGAATGTGGCGGTGACGGCCTTGTGCTGGGAATTGAGTAATACTCCAGCATTCTGCGAAGTCGCTGGTTCTCCTCCTGAAGTATCTCCACTTCCCTCTTTAGAGCACGATATTGATCACAAAACTCATCGGCAACCCGTATTGCTTCCTCCACACAAGGGAAAGAGTCGAGGTCCAGAGCAGGCGGAAGAACTCCCTGCAAGTTATGAGAAAAAGAACGCCCAGTGTTTAACCGATCCCACCAAGATTGGCTTACTCTCCATAGTTTCCCACTCTCCTTTTGCTGATGCTATCTTCTTCTTCTCCTTATCGATCCTTTCATCCATCTCTTCCTTCCAAGGCTCCTTGTCTTTGTTGTGGGAGACCATAGGGCTTCTAGATCAAAACAAATCTGGCAGAAAATAGCTCGAAACAAAACACGACGAGAAAACGATATACGGACCTCCAAGGGTCCGGGGGATTATATAGCAAATATTTTTACGACAAAAGGAAGGTTCCAGGCCGAAAGAGTGGAAACGGGACGCCGAGGGGCTGTACCCATAGGGCGGCGCGGCGGGTGGGGCCCGCGCCCTATGGTGTGGGCCCTCGCGCGTCTCTTCCACTCCGTTTCGATCCCGTAATTTTTCATATTTTCCAAAAACAGCAGAAATATTGTTCGGAAAGCTAAACGCGGACTTTTTATTACTAAAACTGTTACCTATTCAAAGTCGGACTCTGCAGAACTGTCAATTTGATCTTTGATGAAAGCTTCCGGAGTTATCACTTGGATAATATCAATATCTTCATTATAAGAATCTCCAGAAATATAATGCTTGAGTCTTTGTCCATTCACTACTTGTGTGGCGTTACCTTCCAAAGAGCTAATTTTTATTGCTCCCGAACGGTATACCTCCTCAATAACATATGGTCCTTCCCATTTTGAGAGTAATTTCCCTGCAAAGAATCTAAGACGAGACCGATACAATAGAACTTTATCTCCAACATTAAATTCTCTTTTAATAATTCTTCTATCATGCCATTTCTTAACTTTCTCCTTAAAGAGTTTAGCATTTTCATATGCCTCACTTCTCCATTCATCTAAAGAACTCAATTGTAGCAACCTCTTCTTACCGGCAAGTTTAAAATCTTTATTAAGTTCTCTTACAGCCCAATAAGCTTTGTGCTCTAGTTCTAAAGGTAAATGACAAGCTTTTCCATAAACCATTTTATACGGTGACATACCCATGGGATTTTTATAAGCAGTTCTATAAGCCCACAATGCTTCCTTTAACTTACTATCCCAATTCTTTCTAGATTTATTAACAGTCTTTCCCAAAATAGATTTAATCTCTCTATTTGATAATTCTACTTGACCACTAGTTTGAGGGTGATAAGCGGAAGCAATTCTATGATTAATACCATACTTAGCAAGAGTTTTTCTAAAACCTCCATGAATAAAATGAGAACCTCCATCAGTCATAATATATCTAGGTACTCCAAATCTAGGAAATATAACATCTACAAGCATTTTTATAGAGGTCTCACCATCAGCACTCTTTGTAGGTATAGCTTCTACCCATTTAGTAACATAATCAACAGCGACAAGTATATGAGTGTTACCTTCTGAAGAAGGGAAAGGACCCATGAAGTCGAATCCCCAACAATCGAATGGTTCAATAACAAGAGTATAATTCATAGGCATTTCATTGCGTCTAGAGATATTACCAACTCTTTGACATTCATCACAAGATAAGATAAACTTCCTTGCATCCTTGAAAAGTGTTGGCCAATAAAAACCTGATTGTAGAACCTTTTGTGCGGTTCTATCTCCAGCGTGATGTCCTCCATAAACACTACCATGACATTTACTCAATATCTCCTGTTGTTCATATTCAGGAACACATCTTCGCATAATACCATCTACTCCTTCTTTATATAAGTGTGGGTCATCCCAAAAATAATGCCTCAAGTCATAAAAGAATTTCCTCCTTTGCTGAGCTGAAAAGGTTGGAGGCAAATACTTCGAAACAATAAAGTTAGCATAATCAGCATACCAAGGGCTCTCTCGCGAGCTCACCTTTATTACAGCCAATTGTTCATTTGGAAAACTATCATTAACAGGAACAGGATCATAAGTAATATTTTCCAATCTAGACAAATTATCAGCAACAGGATTATCAGCACCTTTCCTATCTATAATATGTAAATCAAATTCTTGCAAAAGAAGTACCCATCTAATAAGCCTTGGCTTAGCATCTTTCTTTGTCATAAGGTATCTAATTGCGGCATGATCAGTATGAATCGTGACTTTTGAATCAACAATATAGGATCTAAACTTGTCACAAGCAAAGACTACGCTAACAATTCCTTTTCAGTTGTAGCATAATTTCTTTGAGCAGCATCAAGAGTCTTACTAGCATAATGAATAACATTTAATTTTTTATCTACTGCTGTCAAGAACAGCGCCTACAGAAAATCACTAGCATCACACATAATTTCAAAAGGCAAATTCCAATCGAGGTTCAACTACAGAGCAGTTGTTAAGGCTTTCTTTAGAGTTTCAAAAGCTTCCTTACAATCATCATCAAAAACAAAAGGTACATCTTTTTGAAGAAGATTAGTAAGAGGCTTTGAAATCTTGGAGAAATCTTTAATAAATCTCCTATAAAACCCAGCATGACCAAGAACACTACGAATACCTTTAACATCCCTCGGATAGGGCATCTTCTCAATTGCTTCAACTTTAGCTCTATCAACTTCAATACCTCTCTCGAAATTTTATGTCCCAATACAATTCCTTCATTAACCATAAAGTGGCATTTCTCCCAATTAAGAACAAGGTTAGTTTCTTCACATCTCTGCAAAACTTTATCGAGGTTTCGCAAGCAATTATCAAAAGAATTCCCATAGACAGAAAAATCATCCATGAACACCTCTACAATACTTTCGCAAAAACCATGAAAAATAGCAGACATGCATCTTTGAAAAGTAGCAGGAGCATTACATAAACCAAAAGGCATACGCCTATAAGCATAAGTTCCATAAGGACAAGTGAAAGTGGTTTTCTCTTGATCTTTAGCTTTAACAGCAATTTGTGAAAACCCAGAATAACCATCAAGAAAACAAAAGTGAGTATTTTTAGACAACCTTTCTAGCATTTGATCAATAAAGGGTAAAGGGTAATGATCTTTCTTAGTAACTTTATTAACTTTTCGAAAATCAATGCACATTCTATACCCTACAACTACTCTTTGAGGGATGAGCTCATCATTATCATTAGGCACAACAGTCATTCCTCCTTTATTAGGAACACAATGCACAGGACTAACCCATCTACTATCAGCAATAGGATATATAATACCAGCTTCAAGAAGTTTTAATACCTCATTCCTTACCACCTCCTTCATCTTCGGAATTAGACGACGTTGATGTTCAACAACAGGCTTTGCATCATCTTCCATATTGATAGCATGTTGGCAAATAGAAGGAGAAATCCCCTTCAAATCATCAAGAGTGTAGCCAATAGCTCCTTGGTGTTTCTTCAATATTTCCAATAACCTTTCTTCCTCAATCTCTGAAAGCTTAGAACTAATAATAACAGGATATATTTTTTTATCATCAATATGAGCATATTTAAGATTATCAGGTAAAGGCTTTAAATCAAAACAGGATCTTCCTTTGGTGGCGGTGTTGTACCCAAATCTTCCACCGGTAAATCATGCTTGAGAATAGGTTGGCGAAGAAAAATTTCCTCAAGCTCATCTCTTTCCTAAAAACTTCACTCTCGCTATTCTCCAAATGTTGCTGCAAAGGATTATTAGGAACAAGAACAATAGATGCACACTGCTCCATTTTAAAATCATCACTAGGCAAATCAGCTTTATAAGGAATTTTGGTAAATTTAGAGAAGTTAAACTCATAAGATTCACCAGCAAATTTAGTCAAAATTTTCTCTTTCTTGCAATCTATAATAGCTCCACAAGTATTTTGAAAAGGTCTACCAAAAATGATAGGACAATAATCACTAGCAGCAGAACCAAGTACCAAAAAGTCAGCAGGATATTTAATCTTACCACATAGAACTTCCACATCTCGAACAATACCAATTGGAGAAATAGTTTCTCTATTAGCCAGCTGAATAACCACATCAATATCTTCAAGTTCACAAGAATCAATTTCGTGCATAATCTCCGTGTAAAGCTCATAAGGAATAGCACTAACACTTGCACCAATATCACATAGACCATAATAGCAATGATCACCAATTCTAACAGATAGCATAGGAACACTAACTTGTTTGGGTTTATTAGGATGTGAAACAATATTAGAAGCATCTTCACAGAAAATAATATGACCATCCTCCACATTTTCAGTCACAAGATCTTTAACTATTGCAACAGCAGGTTCAACCTTAATTTGTTCTTCAGGTTCTATAGGTTTCTTTTCACTTTTATTAACCGCACTAGATATGACAGAGTACTCCCTCATTTTAGCAGGGAAAGGAGTTTTTTCAATATAAGCTTCAGGAATAACATGATCAACAGTTTCAATCACTACACATTTGTTTACAGATGAATCAATTTTATCTTTATACGGTTCATGATACTTATCAAAATTCTTCTTAGGCAATTCATAATGAGAGGCAAAAGCTTTGTAAAGATTTGCAACAACTTGAGAATCAAGACCATATGTAGCACTCATATTACGAAATTTATCAGTATCCATAAAAGCTTCAATGCATTTATAATCATAAATTATACCTGATTCTCTATCCTTGTCGTTCTCCCAACCTTCAGTATTTTCTTGGATCCGATCAAGAAGGTCCCTTTTAAACTCTTCTTTGTTGCGTGTAAATGATCCAGAACAAGAAGTATCCAGCAAGGTCTTGTCTTGAAAAGAAAGTCTTGCATAGAAATTATCAATAATAACATTACCAGGAAGCTCATGAATGGGGCATTTGAGCATTAAAGACTTCAATCTCCCCCAAGCTTGGGCAATACTTTCTCCATCATGAGGCCAGAAATTATATATGCGGTTCCGATCTTTGTGAATTTCACTTGGAGGATAGAATTTAGAATAAAATAAAGGCACAATGTCCTCCCAATCAAGAGAATCACCATTCTTCAGCAATTTATACCAATGCGCCGCTTTACCAGACAGCGATATAGAGAATAGTTTCTTTCTAACTTCATTCATAGCAATACCTGCACATTTGAATAACCCGCATAATTCATGCAAAAACAGTAAATGATCACCAGGATGAACAGTTCCATCCCCTTCATAGCGGTTATCCATAACACGTTCAATAATTTTCATAGGTATTTTATACGGTATTACTTCCTCACCTGGCGCTTCATCCACTACCGCTGCAGTAGTAGTAGATTTCCCAAATAGAAATTGAAGAGAAGATCTCTCCATAATGACTTATAGCAGCAGGCAGAAATAAAATCAGCACAAACAGTAAAGGTTTTCCTTACCAATAGCGCTTCACTCCCCGCAACGGCGCCAGAAAATAGTCTTGATGACCCACAAGTATAGGGGGTATCGTAGTATCTTCGATAAATAAGAATTTCGATCCCAACGAGGAGCAGAAGGTGTTGACAAGCAGTTTCGATGAAGGATTCACTGTAAATGCTCTCAGACAAGTATTCGGGGGTTTTTTATATAGCAGATAAATAAAGTACAAGTAAATAAAATGCAAGAGAAATAATTGCAGCGAGTGGCCCAATCCTTTTTAGCACAAAGGACAAGCCGGTTTGTTTACTTATAATGACCAAATGTTCTTGAGGACACACGGGGATTTTAGTCTAGTGCTTTCGCTTCATACACCTAATTAATCTTCATTGTTTTGATAAGTGTTGTGTGGGTGAACCTATGCTAATGCACCGCCCTTCCTAGGACTAATACATACTTGTGATTATACCCTTGCAAGCATCCGCAACTACAAGAAAGTAATTAAGATAAATCTAACACAGCCTTAAACTCTGAGATCCTGCGATCCCTCTTGCATCGATATACCAACGGGGTCTGTCACTCCGCAACCCCGCAATTAGCAACCGAAAACAAGATGCACTCCCCTAGGCCCATAAATGGTGAAGTATCGTGTAGTCGACGTTCACACGACACCACTAGAAGAATGACACCACAACTTAAATATCATAACATTGAATATTACTCAACCATAGTTCACTACTAACATTTAGACTTCACCCATGTCCTCAAGAACTAAACGAACTACTCACGAGACATCATATGGAATACAATCAGAGGTGATATGATGATGAATAACAATCTGAACATAAACCTTGGTTCAATGGTTTCACTCAATAGCATCAATAACAAGTAGAAATCAACACCGGGAGAGTTTCCCTATCAAACAATCAAGATCCAACCCAAATCGTTACAGCGGTGACGAGGTGCAGCGATGGTGGTGATGATGATGATGATGATGATGATGATGACAATGGTGATGGAGATGATGTCCAGCTCGATGACGATGACGATGGCGTCGATTTCCCCCTCCAGGGAATTTCCCCGGATTCCTGCCCGCCGGAGAGCTCTTTTCTCTCGGTGTTCTCCGCCCCGCAGAGGCGGATATAACTCTTCGCGACGTACCCTCCGTGGCTTAGGTTTTCGGACGAAGGCATACGCGAAGAAAAGGAGGTGAGAGGGGCGTGGGCCCCCTCCTCATAGGGCGGCGCGGCCAGGCCTTGGGCCGCGCCGGCCTATGGGGTGGGCCCACCTCGGGTCCCCTTCCCTTTCCGCCTCCTCCCTCCGTCAAAAGGAGGGTATAATTTCCTTCCACAGTTGATCTTCGAAATATTGCGTTCTGACGGTGCTTTTTCCAGAATCCTGGCTCCGGTGCTCGATCCTCCAATAATGATGAAACATGCAAAATAGATGAAATAACATAAGTATTGTGTCCCAATATGAAATATATCAATGAATAACAGCAAATTATGATATAAAATAGTGATGCAAATTGGACGTATCAGTTGTTAATAACAAGGTTATGTCATTGGGTGAATGATATAATGGACATACACCCAAAATAAGTGTAGCATAAGATCAAGTCATTAAGTTCAAATTGCTATAAGCTTTCGATACATAGTTACCTAGTCCTTTGACCATGAGATCATGTAAATCACTTATACCGGAAGGGTACTTTGATTACATCAAACGCCACACGTAAATGGGTGGTTATAAAGATGGGATTAAGTATTCGGAAAGTATGAGTTGAGGCATATGGATCAAGAGTGGGATTTGTCCATCCCGATGACAGATAGATATACTCTGGGCCCTCTCGGTGGAATCATATCTAATTAGCTTGCAAGCATGTGACTGGTTCACAAGGGATATCATATCACGGTACGAGTAAAGAGTATCTTATCGAGGTTCAACTAGGTATGGAGATACCGACGATCAAACTTCGGATAAGTAAAATATCACGTGACAAAGGGAATCGGTATCGTATGTGAATGGTTCTTTCGATCACGAAGTCATCGTTGAATATGTGGGAGCTATTATGGATCTCCAGGTCCCGCTATTAGTTATTGATCAGAGAGGAGTCTCGATCATGTCCGCATAGTTCTCGAACCGTAGGGTGACACACTTAAGGTTTGATGTCGTTTTAAGTAGATATGCAATATGGAATGGAGTTAGAATATTGTTCGGAGTCTCGGATGGTATCCAGGACATCACGAGGAGTTCCGGAATGGTCCGGAAAAATAAGATTCATATATAGGAAGTCACTTTCTAAGTTTGGAAATGATCCGGTGCATTTATGGAAGGCGCTAGAATGTTCTAGAACCTTCTGGAAGAAATCACTATGGAAGGTGGAGTCCCGGTTGGACTCCACCAACCCTAACTTGCCAACCAAGTGGGAGGGCGTGGAGTCCATGGTGGACCCCACCTCCTTGGCCGGCCAAGCAAGGGGGGAAAGGGAGAGTCCCTATCCCTCTAGGTTTCGTCCATATGGAAGGTTTTGAATTGGGGTCTAATTCAAACTTTTGGGGCAAACCCTAGGGATTCCACCTATATAATGAGGAGGAGAGGGAGGGGGCTGCCCACTAGTTGGCCGCACCACCTAGAGCACCCAAGGGCCGGCGCCCAAGTGCCCCTCCTCTATCCCAAACCCTAGCTACTCCCTCCTCCTTCTTCTCCCGCAAAGCTTACGGCGAAGCCCTGCCGGAGATCACTACCACCGTCACCACGCCGTCGTGCTGGCGGGATTCCGAGGAGGATCTACTACATCAGCTGCCCGCTGGAACGGGGAGAAGGACATCGTCATCAACACCGTACGTGTGACCGAGTGCGGAGGTGCTGCCCGATTGTGGCACCGTCGAGATCTTCTACGTGCTTTTGAAAGCGGCAAGTGATCGTCTACATCCACCACGAGATTTATCTCGTTAACGCTTAGCGATCTTCGAGCGTATGTTGATCTTCACCTCGTTGCTACCATCTACTAGATTATATCTTGGCTTGTTGTTCGTTCTTGCGGTAGGAAAATTTTTGTTTTCTATGCCACGAATCCCAACACCATGGTGGTGCTCAGCGACTCGCCGGATTCGTGCTGGCGGCTACGATGCTGGGCGTGGCTACGGCTTGGTCGCGGTTTGGCGGCACCGTGGCCAGGATGTGCCGTTGTGCCGTCGTGAGCGCATCTGCAGTGCTGCTGCTTCCAGGTACTCGCCTCCTATCTCCTCCCTCTTCTCCTCTTCCTCTCCTACCTCTGGAGTTACTGGCCTGGCCTCCCTCTCTGGGATATTGGCCATGCCATGCTGCTGCCAGTGTTGTGCTTGCTCTGCTATGGTTACTGCTATGCTACTGGTCGATTAGATGCTTGCTTGGCCTGCTCTAGTTGTTGTTGTTGCTCTATTCCTCTCTTACAATCATTGTTGTTGCCTCCCTGGCCTACTGCTGCTAGCAGTTCTTGGATTAGCAAGTGCCAGTCCTGTCTGTGTGATATTGTTGTTGGGCTCTATCTAATTCTAGGACTCTACTTGGTTTGCCTGATGCTTATATGCATAAATTCCTTGATGATATGATTCTGGATACAATTATATGTTGATACTGTTATTGCTAGTGAAGTAATTGTTGGCTATTTGCAGCTGCTCAATATCTCTGATGAGCTGCTGGTGCTATGGCTTTTGTATGCATGCTCTGGATGACCATTTGATCATCAAATGCTAGTCATTTAACTTACTGGATTCTATATCTATGCATGTTGCTTGATATCATGTACTATTGCTTGGTTGCAGAGCTTCTCACCATGAACTGGTGGTTGCTTATGCTTGTAGAAGCATATTAATGGATGCGGTGACATATCTGATGCTTGCATAGCATCCCTATTGCACTAGCAAATGATTATTTCAATTATCTATGAAGCTTTATCTTGGTCCTGTTATATTTGAGATGAACTGCTAAGGAGTAATGATTCTTTTGTTGTAACTACTTGAGCTAGATGGATGCCAACTACTGTTGGGAACCCTAGCTCCATTTTGAACCCTTTTTGGGTAATGATAAGTGTGTATGCTTGGTGGTTTGGATGGTTTTGTGGTTGAGGCGGCCTTATCAGAGACAATTGCTGGTTTTTGTAGCTCCCACTTCTGTTGGCTTGCTGTGGATGGATATTTTCTTGTTGGGTGATCATCTTTGATTGCCAGTAGCTTTTGATGTTGAAATATACTTGCAGATATACTATTCTACCTTTATATGGTGGTTTTGTAGAGAACTGGTGCAGTCTAGGTGATCTTGGGAAAGTATCTAGGATGGTTTCCTTCCTAGTTCCATTTGGAATATGCTACTGTTTAATTGGTTGGCACAACCATGGTGGCTGGTTTGGTCAAATCCCTGACTTTTGCCATTTTTGCCAGGCTCACTTGGTCTATGACCAAACGATGACCAAACAGGGTCAATCCACCCTATGTGAGCTTGTGTTTGACATGGCTATGCAATTTATGAACAAAACCATTTGGTTTGTTCATGATTCTTGGTATACATCACTCCAGCTCCTAGATAATTTGCTGATGTAGAGGATTTCTTCTGGGTTGTGATGTTGGGCTTGTGCTGGTCCTTCTCCTCCTTACTGGCTGGTCCTGGTGCTACTTCACCATGTGCTTGTTCAACAGTTACTTGTTCTTTTGGAAGAAGAACTAGAACAACTTGTTGTTCTTGCTGTTCTTGGCTACTGGTGGCTTGTCTGTCGATGGTTTCTAGGGTTTGCTACACTGTGGGGTTTTATATCACCTGGCAGCTTCCCCTATGGTCGACAGCAAGATGTTGGTGTGTGCTGACTAGCCATTTGGGCTACGTGATGTGCAACAGGCACTCTGCCTTGTGAGCTGTTTGTGTGTTCCATGTTGGAACTTGTGGCTGGTGGATCAGCTCGGCTGGGGTTTTGGTATTATCCTTACTCTGATATTTCTTTTGATCTCCAAGTGGCTTTGCCACTTGGGAAATCTGTCTATTTGCTTTGTTTTTTGTAGGTATTCAAAAGGATCAAGCCTACTGGATGATCAAGATGATCAAGACAGTAGCTAGGTTTTAGAATAGGTCACTTCATTTACTTGTAATTTTCCTTTTTATTGTTATTATTCAATTCTGATTTGGTTTATTGTAATATAATGGAATATTGTAAATGACAATGTATCTTGTGTTGATGATCAATAAATCTCAAGGTTTCTCTATTGAGCTATTTGTAAACTATATCTATTATTTTATTGTTTGAATTATATCTATATTATAATATTGTTTGAAATATTCACTATCTTATTTATTGTGTATAGTTTAAGTTTGATTATCAATTCAAACTTGTTTCAAATTCAAATTCTCAAATGTGAGTATGAATCCAATTATTTCCACTCTTTCGAACCCCTAATTCAAAAGAGATCATGCCCAAGTTTATCGCACTCTCGAAACCCTAACCCTAGATGGTGTCGAAAGAGAAACTTGTTCCCGGCCTCTTAGGTTTTTATGCAAATAGGCGCGAAATTTTTCCCAGTTTTGCCATGCAATGCACATCCCTTTTCTAATTCTACCCCGCAAACATCTGGAAACCTGGGGTGTTAGACGTCCCAAGCCTACCGGCGATGGGCCTTGCTTCGTTGCATCGTTAGCCTTTTTATTGTATTTGGATCACGGTATAATATAATAGAGCTGTGCGGCGAGGTGGGTGTTTTCCGGCGGTGAGACGGAGGTCGTGGAACCCAGGAGGGATGATCGGCGAGGTTGATCATGCAGTTGGAGCACAAGGCACCAACGGCTGGGTAGTATGCTCGCATCGAGGGCATGCTCTAGGCCGGTTCGACTTTGTAGGATTACAATTATATCACTTACATGAGTGAGTATGTAAATGATATAGAAAATGTGGAGGATCCAACCTCATATAAGGAGGCTATTAAAAGTTTGAATTCACCAAAGTTCCTAATGGTGCCAAAAGAGCAGGTTGCAAATGGGTATGTAAACCCAAGTACAAATTGATGACTCCAAAGGGAACGTCGAAAGGTTCAAAGAAAGACTTGTGGCAAATGGGTTCACACAGAGAGAAGCAATGGATTACAATGACATCTAAAGATTCTATTAGGATCATTTTGTCTCTGGTAGCTCATTTGGACTTTGAATTGCATCAAATGGTAAGAAGACATTTATAAATGGTGACCTAAATGAAAATGTTAACATGACTCGGCAGGAAGGTTTTGTTGTTGAAGGAAAGGAATATTTGGCATGTCCCTTGAAGAAATTCATCTACGACTTGAAACAAGCTTCAAGACAGTGGTAGCTGAAGGTCGACAAGATTATTTGAACATTTGGTCTTATGAAAAACGTTGTGGACGGTTCACAATATTATTCATGTATGTGGATGATATATTGTTGGCCTGCGGTGATAAGGATAACTGCATGAGACCAAGAATTTTTTTCTTCCAATTTTGATATGAAAGATCTCGGTGTAGCTTCATATGTCCTAGGCATTGAGATTCATCAAGATAGGTCTAAAGGTGTATTGGGAGTATCACAAAAGGCATACTTTGAGCAAGTACTAAATAAATTTAATATGCATAAGTGCTCTGGCTCACCTGCTCCAATAGTCAATGGCGATAAGCTTGGAACATTTTAATATCCGGGGAACCAAACTGAAACTGGTAAGTTGAAGTCGTTTCTTCAGGTGTCGGCAGCATCATGTATGCATAAGTTTGTATGCGTCCTGACTTGTCTTTTGTAACCGAGATGCTTGGCAGATTCAAATCAAATCCAGGACTAGACCACTAGAAAGGCCGCAAAGAAAGTCTTGCATTATGCGAGAAACAAAAGCCTACATTCTTATATATAGAAGGTATGATAACCTAGAAGTTGTTGGCTATTCAGATAATATTTATGCCGGTTGTGTGGATAGTAAGAAATCCACGTCAGTTTATATATTCACACTTGCCGGGAGAGCTATATCATGGAAAAGCTCCGAAAAAACAATAATTACTTCATTTACAATGAAAATGGAGTATACAACATGTTATAAGGCCACTAGGAAGGTTGTATGGCTAAATAATTTTATTTCCGAGCTTAAAGTTGTCGAAAGCATTTCAAGACAACTTTTATTGTACTACGATAATGAATCCGCAATTTTCTATATGAGTAACAACAGGTCAAATGATGCTGCCAAGCACATTGTCATTAAGTATTGTGTAGTAAAACATAGAATCTAGGATCAAACAATTAATATTAAGCATATAAGTGCGACACTTATGCTTACGGATCCGTTAAGGAAAAGCTTACTGCCGAGTATTTTTCATGAGCATGTTCCCTGGCATGGGATTGCCGAAAGCCTTGCGATTCTAGAGCAAAGGGACCACTATGAGAACCACTCCCAATAAGTAAAATGTTATCCATTTCGAGATAGGCCGGTGTGCCATAATTGTTGAGGTTCAATGGCATTTTATTGACCGTTGCAACACCTCTGATTGGTTTATTATTCCTGTGGAGAATGGGAAAATAAAGTTAAACCTAACGATCAAGAGGGGAGAATGTTGGTTAACCTATCAGGTTTAACGGAAACAAAAGACAAATAAGTGTTAGTCAAAATAACCTTAAGGAGGAGGCCCACAAACCAACGTTCTTGACCTCCTCGTACACAACTAACGCGCCCTAATCGGGGGAACCAAAACCAACTCGATGGCTCCGTCCCCCGTCACCTGCGCCATATAAAGGATGGAGGCCCGGGCAATGGTCGATTGACATAGTTCACGATCTGCTTCTTATGATCTCCTACATCCCCACACCCCTACCGATCTAGGGAGGCACATGAATGAGCGACCGGAAGACCAAGCTACACTGCATCGGTGACATGCCAGTGCCGCTGGAGATCGGAGGGAACTAGAAGGATCTCCAGATCGTCTGCTTCATCTACACCACCACTGCATCAAGCCTGCCTCATGGAGGCATCGATGGGATCATCTACTCCTCGTAATGATCACCTCTACCCTCTATGTTAATGTTCATTAGGTGTTCTTAGTGCTGCAATTCGTGATTCTGTACTAGGCATAATGTGTTGGGTCTAACAGTGTTGACAATCCATACCTCCCAAGACGTCCCAAGCCTACCAACGATGGGCCTCGCTTCGTTGCATCATTAGCCTTTTTGTTGAACCGTAGAACCCGGGAGGGACGAGCTCGATCATGCTGTTGGAGCAAGGAACCAACGGCTGGGTAGTATGCTCGCGTCGAGGGCATGCTCGAGGCCGGTCCGACTTTGTAGGCTCACGATCGTATAAAAACCTTAACAAACTTAGGACTTCCCGGATGAAAAAAACACACCATACGCGGCGCCCGGGTTTGATCTATACGGCCGGTAGATTACCGCGCGCATGCAATCGACGCTGCCGCCTCCCTAGCGACCTGTCCGTCGTCGCATTTTCTTTGCATGTTCGTGTGAGGTTTGTGACGCCCCGGAACCGGTACCATGAGGATTCCAGCGATCCCGCCAAAATCCGCACGATATCGATTCAGAGACGCCCTCCGACACGACGTGCGCGACGAATCACACACGTGATGCCAGAGGAATTAACACGAGCGGTAACATTACAACAGGATTACAATAGAGCCCACAAGATGCATATATTACAACAACGACTCCAACGAGTCAAGATACAAATTTACAATACAAAGATCCAAATCATACAGAAGAGCGAATACGTCCGAGTACGGACAAGATACAAATTGGACTAAGAGTCCTGAAGATAACCGTGGCATCCATAACCCTGCCCAGGCCAAGCCGGAAGGGTAACCTTGCTAACGTCGTCATCTTGTACCTGCCAAAGTCGGGCCATCGGTTGCCGACAAAAGGGAAGAAGCAAAGGAGAAAGGGAAAGGCGAGAGTAAGTACCAAGGAACGAACTCCTACTTAGCGAGACTAGAAATGGCTATGCTCGCCGGGCGAATATATATATCGCCTAGGGCTATATGGTAGGTTTAGCGGCAGCAAAACTAAAACCAATAGAGACACACTACAACATCCGTCTACTCAGAGAAGATAAGAGAGCGCAAAAGGTAACAGATAAATACTACACAAACATAACCCAGCCGATACACATATCCCCTTCAACAAAGCGAAGAGGCAATGTAAAAGGCACTCAACGGACAAGTTTTATTAGGTATCGCTTGTAGTAAAGCTATATTACTAATCAAGTTATTAGCAAATTATTATCAACAACATAAAGGTGTAAGTTGTTCTATGATCGAGCTATACAATTCCAAGTCGTCCATAACCGTGGACACGGCTTATCGATAAGATGTACACCCTGCAGGGGTTGCCCAAATGTAACCATACGCATGCTCGACCAACTTACGACAGGTGGATGTCTCACAACAAGACCGTTCCAGTTCAACAAGAAAGTCTAGGGGGCCACCCGACTAAGCTACCCGTAATGAAGTCCGGCCGTACTCCGAAGCGGACTCAGGGTTTGCGTTAACGGCTAGGCGTGCAAACCACACGCTTCGCTAAACGTTCAGTACAGTACAGAATATAAACACCCGAAGGCAACAGAAGTAAACACCGAAGGCAACAGTAAGTAAAGCATGGCATACATGGCATAGGCAAATAAAACCAAGGTTGTGGCCCCTTTTCAACTGACTTGAGAAAAGGTAATGGGTGAGGGGGTCCCAATAAACGTCCCCACGTACGGGTAGAGCGCTCAATCTCGGAACAGATAACAAGAACTCGGGTCCTAGGGGACATTAGCGAGTCAAAGTTCCGATGCTTTCGCAAAGGGGCTCACAGATGCCTCTGCTTACAATTTTAGTTGTTAACAATAAATAAAGCATGTGTATCTCCAAAAATTGATATAGCATGTGTTAACCTCCCAACAACCCAACATATCCCGATAACAGATCGAGATAAACAACAGAGCCTAAACACGCCTACGACTCGCAAGGCTCAAACATCAAGCAACGGCTATGGTTAAGGAATGATTCATATAGGATTATTATGGTAAACAAGTGGAATAGGACACGTGACTCGATAAAGAAGCGCAACATGAGGATAGCAATGCGAGGGAGAGTAGGTGAAGAGAGAGGGCTCGCCTGTGAAAAGCTGCAGAAGAACTTGTCGTATCTCACAACACCACTTCGATCCTATCCGGGAAGAAGCAAATGCTGGAACAAACAACGCATGCAAGTCTTACTACTACGGATAAAGAATCAGCATGCTCAATATGATATGCATGACAGGGCAAGGATGATGCGGTGCAACTTATCCATATTAATCAGAGTCGGAACCCCGGACAAACAAATTAGGTTTGGAGTTGCATTTTCTACCGGCAAATTTAAGGGTTGATTAGCATGGCATAACATGGCAAAGGTGCGTTATTTCAATATTAAACGGAGCGGGGAGAACCGTAGTCGGTATCCGAAATACTCCGCATGTATGTGAGGTGAAATGCACAAACTATCACGGCTCGACATGATGCGAGATGCAAACAGATGAATGGATGTCATATTCATGTTCTTCACATTTTCCTGATCAACTTTCATATAGAACATATTTAATTTCGAGTTACCAATTAAAAGTTATTAGCAGATTAGTTTTTAGTATTTAAATATAGAAAACAGATTTTATTTTAAATAGAAAAGGGCACAGATATAATTTTCGAAAAGGGGGAAGGACCCCGGGTTAGTTTGAAAGAGATGCAGGGGTGCTCGTGTAAAGCGCCAGCGCTGGGGGCTGCGGGTTGATGATAAAGAAAAGACAGGGGGCTAGTTGCAAACCGCCAGATCCAGATCTGGATCTGGGGCATTTCTCACCGGAGTGGGAGGTAGCCTCAGCGGCTGACGGGTGGGGGGCCGCGGCCACGTTGGCGCCAGCGTGGCGAAGGGTGCGTGCGCGCCCAAAGGGTGTTCGACGCGGGGCGATGCCGGGCGCAGCGAGGGAAACGGCGGTGACCACCTGCGGGCGTCGTGCATGCAGGCGCTGCAGGGCGCCCCAGGAAACGAGGAAGGCCGTCGGGGAAGCGCCTCGTCGACGCGGACAAGATGGAGGCAGCGCCGACGGTTGGAGATCGTCGGAGACACGGCAGCGTTGGGACCTGCGGCGGAGAAGCTCGGCATCACAGAGAGAAGGAGGAAACAGGAAGAGAGGGAGGTAGGTGGCGGCGGCGTGAGAGAGGGAGAAGGTTGGGGCTACGGTTTCCAGAGGGATTTAAGAAGGGGAAGGGAGCAAGTGGTGTGGTGCGGTGGTGGTGGAGGATCACGCACACGCCATGTGCGTGCTCGAGAGGAAGAAAGCGACAGGAGCTTCTCCTCGCCCGCGAAGGGGTACGGGCCAGGTGAGGTGGGCTGGGCCGGCACTGGGGTTGGGCTGCGGAAGAAAGAGAGAGAGGGAAAGAGGGTGGGCCGCCGGGAAGGAAAAAGAGAAGGGCCAGGGGTTGGCTGCTGGTTAGGTTAGGGGGTTTTCTTTTTTCTGATTTTATTTTTAATACTGTTTTGAGTTTGAGGCAAAGATGAGAAAGGGACTTTAAAAATGGTTTCAAAATATTTATTTTATTGTAATAAAAACAAAACCCATTATATTTAAAAACTTCTTTGTTGGAAAAATATTAATTATAAAATAAGTATTATGAGGAAGAGAGAGATTAGGGTTTTATTTTAAAGGAAGAGACAAGGGGGTTTATAAAATAGCTTATTTAATAAAATCATGGATGATATGATGCATATGCCATGATGATGCACAAAAGAAAAACAACAAACAAATCTAATAGGGGTGCTACCCTGGGCCGTTACAATCGACACCACTAACAAGGGATCACGCCCCGAGATCCCACGCCAAGGTATGGGGGAGAGAGGTGGAACTGATCTTCTCGACACCACTAACAAGAAGTCTTGCTCCATCTTGATCGGCGACACCACCAACAAGAAGTCGTTGTTCCGATGACGATGATGGCTCCGGAGAAACAAAGGAAGGAGTATCAGTCACACAAATCCACCAATTCAATGTGACAAGAGTGAATAATAAGAGTATCGGTAGGGTGATCAATCCATCCCATACTCGAAGTATTACTCTGTACATGAATAGGAGATTCGTGTACCCAAATCCCGGAATTCAGATTGACGATATCGACAAGCATTGTCACCAAGGATTCGATGGAGTCAAAGATCAAAGAATTGTAGAAAGATCAGAGAGGCTTAGATGATATCGATGGAGAAGACGAAGGTTAGCCGCCGGTGATGTTCTTCTGTCGGAAATCTTCAGAGATCGAACCTATTGGGTGAAAGGCTTAGATCGTCCAACCCGCGTAGAAACCTAAGACTCAGAGAAGCAGATAAGAGAAGATTCAAAACTCGCAAAGGTGGGAAGAGAAAGAATAGAGGTAAGGAGAAAAATCAGAACTAATCAGAACTATCCAACGAAATTTCGAAAATAGGTTTTGACACTCTAAACTCGACGACCGTTGGCAAGGTTATCCTACAGGCTAGACTAGTGGGGTACCGTCAACCTGAGCTCTGATACCAACTTGTGACGCCCCGGAACTGGTACCATGAGGATTCCAGCGATCCAGCCAAAATCCGCACGATATCGATTCGAGACGCCTCCGACACGACGTGCGCGACGAATCACACACGTGATGCCGTAGGAATTAACACGAGCGGTAACATTACAACAGGATTACAATAGAGCCCACAAGATACATATATTACAACAACGACTCCAACGAGTCAAGATACAAATTTACAATACAAAGATCCAAATCATACAGAAGAGCGAATACGTCCGAGTACGGACAAGATACAAATTGGACTAAGAGTCCCGAAGATAACCAGTGGCGTCCATAACCCTGCCAGGCCAAGCCGGGGGTAACCTTGCTAACGTCGTCATCTTGTACCTGCAAAGTCGGGCCATCGGTTGCCAAAAGGGAGGAAGCAAAAGAGAAAGGGAAAGGCGAGAGTAAGTACCAAGGAACGAACTCCGGCACGTACTTAGCGAGACTAGAAATGGCTATGCTCGCCGGCGAATATATATATCGCCTAGGGCTATATGGTAGGTTTAGCGGCAGCAAAACTAAAACCAATAGAGACACACTACAACATCCGTCTACTCAGAGAAGATAAGAGAGCGCACAAGGTAACAGATAAATACTACACAAACATAACCCAGCCGATTACACATATCCCCTTCAACAAAGCGAAGAGGCAATGTAAAAGGCACTCAACGGTGGACAAGTTTTATTAGGTATCGGTTGTAGTAAAGCTATATTACTAATCAATTTATTAGCAAATTATTATCAACAACATAAAGGTGTAAGTTGTTCTATGATCGAGCTATACAATTCCAAGTCGTCCATAACCGTGGACACGGCTTATCGATAAGATGTACACCCTGCAGGGGTTCCCAAATGTAACCATACGCATGCTCGACGCACTTACGACAGGTGGATGTCTCACAACAAGACCGTTCCCAGTTCAACAAGAAAGTCTAGGGGGGCCACCCGACTAAGCTACCCGTAACGAAGTCCGGCTCCGAAGCGGACTCAGGTTTGCGTTAACGGCTAGGCGTAAACCACACGCTTCGCTAAACGTTCCGCGGGGCAGACAGATAATATAAACACCCGAAGGCAACAGGAAGTAAACACCCGAAGGCAACAGTAAGTAAAGCATGGCATACATGGCATAGGCAAATAAAACCAAGGTTGTGGCCCCCTTTTCAACTGACTTGAGAAAAGGTAATGGGTGAGGGGGTCCCAATAAACGTCCCCACGCACGGTAGAGCGCTCAATCTCGGAACAGATAACAAGAACTCGGGTCCTAGGGGACATTAGCGAGTCAAAGTTCCGATGCTTTCGCAAACGGGCTCACAGATGCCTCTGCTTACAATTTTAGTTGTTAACAATAAATAAAGCATGTGTATCTCCAACAATTGATATAGCATGTGTTAACCTCCCAACAACCCAACATATCCCGATAACAGATCGAGATAAACAACAGAGCCTAAACACGCCTACGACTCGCAAGGCTCAAACATCAAGCAACGGCTATGGTTAAGGAATGATACATATAGGATTATTATGGTAAACAAGTGGAATAGGACACGTGACTCGATAAAGAAGCGCAACATAAGGATAGCAATGCGAGGGAGAGTAGGTGAAGAGAGAGGGCTCGCCTGTGAAAAGCTGCAGAAGAACTTGTCGTATCTCACAACACCACTTCGCGATCCTATCCGGGAAGAAGCAAATGCTGGAACAAACAACGCATGCAAGTCTTACTACTACGGATAAAGAATCAGCATGCTCAAGATGATATGCATGACAGGGCAAGGATGATGCGGTGCAACTTATCCATATTAATCAGAGTCGGAACCCGGGACAAACAAATTAGGTTTGGAGTTGCATTTTCTACCGGCAAATTTAAGGGTTGATTAGCATGGCATAACATGGCAAAGGTGCGCTACTTCAATATTAAACGGAGCGGGGAGAACCGTAGTCGGTATCCGAAATACTCCGCATATATGTGAGGTGAAATGCACAAACTATCACGGCTCGACATGATGCGAGATGCAAACAGATGAATGGATGTCATATTCATGTTCTTCACATTTTTCTGATCAACTTTTATATAGAACATATTTAATTTCGAGTTACCAATTAAAAGTTATTAGCAGATTAGTTTTTAGTATTTAAATATAGAAAACAGATTTTATTTTAAATAGAAAAGGGCACAGATATAATTTTCGAAAAGGGGGAAGGACCCCGGGTTAGTTTGAAAGAGATGCAGGGGTGCTCGTGTAAAGCGCCAGCGCCGGGGGCTGCGGGTTGATGATAAAGAAAAGACAAGGGGCTAGATGCAAACCGCCAGATCCAGATCTGGATCTGGGGCGTTTCTCACCGGAGTGGGAGGTAGCCTCAGCGGCTGACGGGTGGGGGGCCGCGGCCACGTTGGCGCCAGCGTGGCGAAGGGTGCGTGCGCGCCCAAAGGGTGTTCGACGCGGGGCGATGCCGGGCGCGGCGACGGAAACGGCGGTGACCACCTGCGGGCGTCGCGCGTGCAGGCGCTGCAGGGCGCCCCAGGAAACGAGGGAGGCCGTCGGGGAAGCGCCTCGTCAACGCGAACAAGATGGAGGCGGCGCCGCCGGTTGGAGATCGTCGGAGACACGGCGGCGTTGGGACCTGCGGCGGAGAAGCTCGGCATCACAGAGAGAAGGAGGAAACAGGAAGAGAGGGAGGTAGGTGGCGGCGGCGTGAGAGAGGGAGAAGGTTGGGGCTAGGGTTTCCAGAGGGATTTAAGAAGGGGAAGGGAGCAAGTGGTGTGGTGCGGTGGTGGTGGAGGATCACGCACGCGCCATGTGCATGCTCGGGAGGAAGAAAGCGACAGGAGCTTCTCCTCGCCCGCGAAGGGGTACGGGCCAGGTGAGGTGGGCTGGGCCGGCACTGGGGTTAGGCTGCGGAAGAAAGAGAGAGAGGGAAAGAGGGTGGGCCGCCGGGAAGGAAAAAGAGAAGGGCCAGGGGTTGGCTGCTGGTTAGGTTAGGGGGTTTTCTCTTTTCTGATTTTATTTTTAAAACTGTTTTGAGTTTGAGGCAAAGATGAGAAAGGGACTTTAAAAATGGTTTCAAAATATTTATTTTATTGTAATAAAAACAAAACCCATTATATTTAAAAACTTCTTTGTTGGAAAAATATTAATTATAAAATAAGTATTATGAGGAAGAGAGAGATTAGGGTTTTATTTTAAAGGAAGAGACAAGGGGGTTTATAAAATAGTTTTATTTAATAAAATCATGGATGATATGATGCATATGCCATGATGATGCACAAAAGAAAAACAACAAACAAATCTAATAGGGGTGCTACCCTGGGCCGTTACAAGGTTCATGCGATCGAGGAGATACAGAAGAAAAGAGAAACTTAGCTATCAGGACCAGGAACGATAAAAATGTAAAACAAAGGATTGGGGGAACGCTCGACACCCCTTAGGGTTGGCGTTGGGTTTATATTTATAGTGTACAGATGTACAAGGGTTACAGGTACAATACAGAGGCTACCATATATACAGTCTAACACCCTCCCTCAATCTTAACCGTGTCATCGAACATCTAACAGGTTAAGATTGCGCCTACAGCCTTGAAACAAAGGTAAGGACAATGGCTTTGTGAAGATGTCAGCAAGTTGATCTTTAGACGAGATAAACCTGATCCGAAGTAGCTTCTGTGCAACACGTTCCCTCACAAAGTGATAGTCAACTTCGATATGTTTCGTTCGGGCATGGAATACCAGATTAGATGACAGATACGTAGCACCGATGTTGTCACATCGAAGAACAGGAGACTGAGTTTGCGGAACACGCAACTCTCGCAGTAGACACTGTACCTAGATCAGCTCAGCTGTGGCATCTCCTACAACTTTATACTCAGCTTCAGTACTACTCCGAGACACTGTAGCCTACTTGCGAGCACTCCAGGCGATCAAATTAGGACCAAAGAACACTGCATATCCCCCCGTCGATCGCATGTCATCAGGATTCCCAGCCCAGTCTGCATCAGAGAAAGCAGAAAGCAAACCTGATGAGGAGGAGCATAGGTGCAGTCCAAAAGACGCCGTGTGGCGTACATAGCGCAATATGCACTTCACAGCTGTCCAATGAGGATCACGAGGAGCATGGAGGTACTGACAAACACGGTTCACCGCATAAGAGATATCTAGGCGAGTAAGGGTCAAATACTGCAGACCACCAACCACACTGCGGTACTCTGTAGCATCCTCAGAGGAAAGAAGTGAACCATCAACAGAAGTGAGCAGCTCAGATGTAGACATAGGTGTAGACGCAGGCTTACACTGAAGCATGCCAGCACGCCGCAACAAATCATGAGAATACTTCTGCTGAGTAAGGGAGAGACCAGTATCATCATGAGTAACCTCAAGACCAAGGAAAAAATGCAGTTTCCCAAGATCCTTCACAGCAAAAGCATCACCAAGGGAGGAGATCAACCGATCCGTGGCAGCAACAGATGAACTGACCAGAATGATATCATCCACATAAACCAGAAGGTACATAGTGACTTCGGGACGCTGAAGCAGAAACAAAGATGTGTCCGCTGTAGAGGGAACAAAGCCATGAGCACGCAGAGCTGCACCAAGTCGGGCATGCCATGCGCGTGGAGCTTGCTTTAGACCATAAAGAGCCTTAACAAGGCGACACAGATGATCTGGACGAGTCGGATCAGAGAATCCAGGGGGCTGCCTCATATATACCTCCTCCTCAAGAACACCATGAAGGAATGCATTCTGAACATCAAGTTGGCGAAGGGCCCAACCCCGTGTGACAGCCAAGGAAAGCAGGATCCGAATAGTGGTTGGCTTGACAACAGGAATGAACGTGTCCTCGTAGTCAAGACCATGGCGCTGTTTAAACCCCTTAGCGACTAGACACGCTTTGTATCGCTCAATAGAACCATCAGCATGTCGCTTCACCTTGAACACCCACTTGCAGTCAATGATGTTGACACCAGATCTGGGAGGAACAAGGGTCCATGTATCATTCTTCAGAAGAGCTTGATACTCCAGTTCCATAGCACTGCGCCAGGGTGGAATTTGCAAAGCAGATGTATAGTGGCGAGGCTCAATAGTTGGATCCGCAACAGCTTGAGATAAACAGGCAGCAAGCCAAGCAACGGTGTCATCAGTTCGCTCCTTCGGACGAACAATGCCACTCTTACTGCGTGTGTGAGGACGAAGAGCCACAGGTGCAGTCACTGTAGTCGAGGAAGACGCCGGTATGACCGGCGATGAGGCAGAGACAGTAGGCCCGCTTGAAGAAGCAGGTGGCACAGTGGCGGCAGCCCAGCTGAGGTTGGTGTAGACATCGGCGGCGGCGAGGGCGGCCCAGACGCGGGTGACGCTGGGGGCGACGGCCCAGCAGCGGTCGGAGCGGGGGACGCCGGGGGCGACGGCCCAGTCGACGACAGCAGCCCAGGCGAGGACGGCGTGGAGGCAGCCGGCGCAGGAGAGACAGGCGTGCCCGGACGCACGTCGATCGGAGGGGCTGCATGCGCCATGCAGCGATCACCGGCTCCTCCAGCACACGCAGTAGCAGGAGCAGAAACGGCCGGCTGTCCAGCAGCTCGAGACGAGCACCTCTCCCGGTACCTGCACCATGATTAGGCAACAAAACAGGCGAGTATGCAACATCTACAAATTGACCAGGCAAAGCAGGAGGCGAAACAACAGGAGGTGTGTGTGATTCAGTGGGTGAAGACGAGGCAAAAGGAAACAAGTGTTCATCAAAGACAACGTCACGTGAGATGTAGACACGGTTGGAAGGAATATGGAGACAATTATACCCCTTATGCATGGAACTATAACCTAGAAACACACACTTCTTGGATCGAAACTCTAGTTTGCGGCTGTTGTAGGGGCGCAAGTGAGGCCAACAGGCGCACCCAAAAACTTTGAGGAAGGAGTAATCAGGTGGTTCATGAAACAAGAGTTCAACCGGTGTTTTCATATGCAGAAGACGTGTGGGGAGTCTGTTGATCAAAAAACAAGCAGTGGTGAAGGCATCACTCCAAAACCGAAAAGGTACGGATGCATGCGCAAGAAGGGTTAGGCCAGTTTCAACTATGTGGCGGTGCTTACGTTCAGCAGCACCATTTTGCTGATGTGTATGTGGACAAGCAACACGATGCGCAATCCCATGTTTCTGAAAGAAAGAACTGAGGTTGCGGTATTCGCCCCCCCCCCCCCAATCGGACTGAACATGAACAATTTTATGTTTTAGAAGGCGCTCAACATGTGCTTGGAACTGAATAAAAACATCAAACACATCAGACTTGCGTTTAAGAAGTGTTGCCTGCCAAAACCCACCGGCAAGCAGTGGTTAAGCAACACGAAGAGCCGGGAGGCTGCCAAGACTGCTGGGTGGGCCCTGGTCCTCGACGTCGTGCCGCAATGTTCCGGCACACGTCCCAGCTGCAAGGGCGTGCCACTGACCTATACCTGGTCAGAAGGTGTTGGATTGCTTCGATTAGTCTCCCATGGTAGACACGTAAACATTAAATACGAGCCCGATCGGCTCTCGGGTTGCCCTGTGGATCGGCTCAAAGAGCCGATCGCCCATGATTCACGTCGGGTTAACGATGACATGGGGACCTGCTTGATCAATATAAAGTTAAACCAATCTATGACAGTTTAGGGTTTTCACCGCATGATCGGAACATCCTACGCGTAGTTGAGCCTAATAGACACGAAAGATGATGGAAAACTAACCCTAAAAGAGGCCTAAAAACCAACATTAAGTCAATTCCCGGAACATCCCTCTTAGGACTAACAAACCATACCTTACGCACTACCGGATCGTTCAACCCGTTTGCAAGGCCTAACCAGACAGATATTAAACCAATCCTTGAAGAACAAGGAGCAACTATAACAGATTGGATCTACTAAATAATGAACAAGCAAGGTGCTGCCCTTACACCTAGATAGGTATAAGGGCAGCTAGATATCGAGGGACAGCATGGCTAAGCAAATATGTCTAAGAAAAGCATCCATGCAAGCCCCAAAACCTATGATAAATAGTGCTACTCGCCATCAACAACGCTTCAGCACGAGCAACACACGGTAACAAATAAACGTGTACTGCCTAGATCGCAAGATGCGATCTAGGCGGCATGATGCTTACCCGGAAGAAACCCTCGAAACAAGGGGTGGCGATGCGCCTGGTTTGTGTTTGTTGTGAACGTGATTGTCCTCCTTTCTCGATAACTCTAGGTACATATTTATAGTCCAAGGGACTTTCTAATTTGGACGTACACCTAACCGTGTACGGGTTAAACTCTATCTTTTAATTCTAAACTAAGATGTAAATTACTATAAAATACAGATACACGGGCAATCTAGCCCAAACTCTTCGTGCAAGGCCGCTTTGGAGATGCTCCACTTGTACATCCTTCAAGCCCATCTCAATTACGGCCCATCTCCTGATTTGGCCAAAATCTGGTGATAACACATGCCCCCCTGGTTTTGACAATGATAATTTCAAAACCACTGTTTTTCCTTCGAAGGGTCATGTCGTGGCAGAGCAGAACCGTTGCAGTATTCTTCATCATGACGCCTTGCCACCTCAACTTTTCTGCACGATTCGACCGTTTTGGCACCACGTCCTCGGAAATCATCACAGCATTAAATTTCCACCATGTCCCCTTTATTTAACCGCGTTGAGCAGTTCGCTTCTCCATCCTCTGCTCTGCATCAGCCATCGGCCCGAAAAACCCCTCTCCTACAGCCATGTCTTTCTCCTCCTCTTCTTCTTCCCTCCAGTCCTCTTCCTCAAGTGAATCGATTCCAGAACACAGCCAGATGGAGGCGTACAATAGACGCGCTCCCAAGCATTGGGATGAGCAGGAGTGGGACTTCGATTTCGTGCCAGACGGCCCACCCGAGGACCTCGTCTGGTCAGATGGTGACATGCCCCTGACTGACGGGGAGGACGACCTCCAGTTCCTGATTGACGGAGAACTGGAGGCGGAGAGTGATGATGACCTCTCCTTCCGGGGTAAATTCACCTCCTCAATCGAAGAGGAAGAAGAGGATGATGAGGACGACGAGATCTCCTCCGACAAGAAGGAAGAAAAGGAGGACGACACCTCCTCCGACGAGCCGCCGCCAAAGCGCATCCGTGGCTGGGCTTGGTCAGATGAAGACGAAGATGATGAAGAGGAAGAAGCCCCTGTTGAAGGCTACAGCAGCAGCGACGAAGAACTCGTCAACAGCAGCAGCGATGGCAGCTACCCCAGCGACGGCGAGGACAGCAATAGTCCTTAGAGTAGGGACTACTAGCATAGGATTAGCAGTAGCAATCTGTTCTCCTTTTGTTAAGCAATCGGCTCTTCTTTGTAAGAAATCCCCTTTTTAATCAATGAAGAAAGATTCCTTAAAAAGCCGATGGCCACACGTCGGTCTTTATCCAGAACGCCAATAAAACCAATTGTGCCTCAGAGACGAATGGTGCTCTGATACTTGCTTATGACAGTCTTATCTCCTAAAGTCGATGTCCGTGCATCGGCTGTTTTGTTCTAAAGTCGATGTCTGTGCATCGGCTGTTTCCCAAAAGTTTCAAAAAAATTTACTGGCCGATTTCGTGTATTGGCCTCAATATCTTACTGCCCATCATCCCACATGCTTGGGAAGTACTTCTTGAGATGTTGGCCATTGACAGCTACTGGGAACTTCACACCATCCAACTGCTCGAGCATGTATGCATTACCCTTTAAAACTTGGTCGACTTTATACGGGCCGTGCCAATTTGGAGACCATTTACCATACATTTTATCCTTAGTCCCCAACGGCAACAGCTTCCCATACCAGATCACCAACCTGGAACTCCTTTGGCTTCACCTTCTTATTATATGCGCGAGCTACCTTGGCTTTATTCTCCTTGATTTTTTCAAGCGACCAAAGTCTGAGTTATGTTGCATCCTCAATACTGTCACTCATCAGGGCTGCATAGTCTTCAGTAGTTAAATCATTCTGAAATGTGACTCGTCTCGACCCAGCCTTGATTTCCTAGGGTAACACAGCTTCCTGTCCATAGACCAGATGGTATGGCGAGGTTTTTATTGCTCCATGGCACGACATGCGATAAGCCCACAAAGCTTCTGACAATACCTCGTGCCAACGTCTAGGATGCTCGTCGATCTTCCGTTTAATCAGCTTGATCAAGCTCTTGTTGGACGCTTCAGCCTGTCCATTTGCTTGAGCATAATATGGAGACGATCGGATCAGCTTGATTCCCATATCTTCGCAGAACTTTCTAAACTCCTTAGACACGAAGACCGAACCTCCATCGGTAGTGATAGTCTGGGGAATCCCGAATCTGTGAATGACATGCTCCCTCACAAAATCGACAACATCTGATGATGCCACTGCCTTCATAGGGACGGCCTCCACCCATTTAGTAAAATAATCTGTAATGGCCAGAACCCATACATGGCCTTTGCTCGAAGGAGGATGTATCTTGCCGATCATATCCATGCCCCACCCTCGGAACGGCCACGGCTTGATGATGGGATTCATCGCTGATGCAGGTACCATCTCCCTCACAAAATCGACAACATCTGATGATGCTACTGCCTTCATAGGGACGGCCTCCACCCATTTAGTAAAATAATCTGTAATGGCCAGAACCCATACATGGCCTTTGCTCGAAGGAGGATGTATCTTGCCGATCATATCCATGCCCCACCCTAACGGCCACGGCTTGATGATGGGATTCATCGCTGATGCAGGTACCATCTGAATGCTCCCAAACTTCTGGCATGCTTGACACCCTTTATAGTACTTGAAACAATCTTCAAGCATGGTGGGCCAATAAAATCCCGATCGCCTGATCAGCCACTTCATCTTATGAGCCGATTGGTGAGTTCCACAGGCACCCTCATGCACCTCATGCAAGAGCCGATTGGACTCGGCTGGTCCCAAGCATTTGAGCAATAATCCTTCCAGAGTCCTGTAGAACATGTCATCTCCAATCAGGACGTACTTCATGGCCCTGTATCTTATCCGTTTAGGTGCCCCCCGAGCCGGATCTTTCAAGTAATTGAAGATATCGGCTCTCCAATCATCGTGTTCCATGAACTGCACCTGAAAATCGGCTCCATCCGCTACGTCCTTGTATCCCGACGCCGTTTGTGCGAGGTCGTTCGCCTCGGTATTTTGCGACCTTGGGATCCAATGGAAGTTTATATACCTGAACTGGCCATCAGCTCACGGCATTGCATCCATAATGGGAAGAGCGATTCGCTCTCACACTGTACTCCTTCGTGAGTTGAGAAATCACCAATTTGGAATCCCCAAAGATCTCCACTGCCTCTGCCCCATTCCAGAGCAACTCCATTCCCTTGCATATCGCTTCATACTCAGCAACATTGTTAGTGCAAGGTATAGACAACCTGATGGAGAAGGAGTATGTTGCCCCCGAGGCGACACGAGTAGCATGCCGATGCCACAACCATCTTCACAGACCGATCCATCGAAGAACATGGTCCATGCACGCACGGATAGTGCCGCTACGTCCGTGTTTATTCGTTCAGCAATAAGATCGGCCAACGCTTGTCCCTTGACTTTCGCAGGCTGATACCGGATATCAAATTCCGATAAAGCAAACATCCATTTGCCGAGTCGGCCTTTCAATACAGGAGCCGACAACATGTGCTTGATGACATCTGATTTGCATATGACGATGATTTCGGCTGACAGCAAGATGTGCTGGATCTTGGTGCAGGTGAAAAATACAGAGGCACAACTTCTCGATCTCGGGGTACCTCGTTTCTGCATCCAACATCCTTCTGCCGAGGTAGAAAACCACTTTTTCCAGACCATCATAGACCTGCACCACCACCGACGCGATGGAGGTGTCAGCTCTGACAGGTAAATGTAGAATGGCCTGTCGTGCTCGGCGGAACTAACACAGTGGCTTCGTTAGTACTCCTTAATATCGTCAAATGCTTGCTGTTGCTCTGCCCCCAGCGAAACTCCTCATCGACTTGATTTTGACCAATCCCATGAACGGCTCAATTCGTCCTGACAAGTTGGAGATAAACCTTCTGACGAAATTAATTTTGCCGATGAGACACTAGAGCTCCTTCTTTGTGGTGGGTGGCTTCATCTTTCGCACTGCCTCTTGACTTTTCAGGCGATCTCAATTCCGCGTTCATGAACCAAGAATCCCAGGAACTGACGGCCGTCACACCAAAGGCACACTTCTTTGATTCATTCTTAGTCCGAACTTCCTAGTTCGGTCCAGGACGTGTCGCAAATCTTCCAATTGTCTGTCCACCGAAACAGACTTGACCACCACGTCGTCGATGTAAATCTCCACCAATTTGCCGATTAAATCGTGAAAGATGTAATTCATGGCTCTTTGGTATGTTGCGCCGGCATTCTTCAGTCCAAATGTCATGACTACATATTCAAACAAGCCTACTGAGCCTAGCACTCTGAATGCAATCTTGTTTATATCTTCTGGAGCCATAAAGATTTGATTGTAACCGGCATTGCCATCCATGAAGCTTAAAACTTTGTGACCAGCAGCTGCATTGATCAATGTCTCTGCACCGGCATCGGATATTCATCCTTTGGAGTGGCACTGTTGAGATTCCGAAATCTATGGCGACGCGCCATCGGCCATCCTTTTCTCCACAGGTACGACATTGGAACTCCATTCAGCGTACTGCATGGCTGATGAACCCGGCGTCCAACATCTTCCGATCTCCTTCTTGACTTCCACCAAGATTTCGGCCTTCATCTGTCGTGCTCGCTGCTGGAACGGCCGAAATCCTTTTTTCAGAGGGAGCCGATGCTCAATGATGCTCCTGTCTAACCTGGGCATCTCCGTATAATCCCATGCAAAACAATCTGGGTACTCTTTCAACAGGCTATCAATGGCTCCTCATGCGGATCTAACTTTTGCTGATAAAGTTGGTCGTGGCTTATCCCAGGACCAATGTCAATCTCTTCTAGTTCATCAGCTGATGTAAACCCATACCCCAGCTTCCCATCGCCTGCTAGATCAATGGTGAACACAGGCAAAATGCATGTTGAGGATAATTTTGGCCGATTGCTAGAATCGGCCTCCTTTTTCATTGCAATGTTCAATGAGGGTTTACAACTTCTTGGTTCCCTACTATAGCTACATGACATGCTTGAGGTGAGATCCTTGCTTTTTATTTTTTGGGGCCGATCGCAGGGATCGGCCTTGCCACATACGTCCATAGACTTGGATCTTGCTACTCTCGTGCCAGTGGATAAGACCAGCCTCACCCCGTTTTTTGAAGCTTTGATGCGCTCACAGCCGTCCAAATTGATTCCGAGAGCGGCTCTTGGTCGTCTGCATCCCAAATGTTCATGCCAGCTAATGAGATCTCGATCGAGTCATCTCGCATGAACAACTTCCACTTCATCTCCATCCCATTGTATGATGCACCGATGCATTGTGGATGGAATGCAGCTAGCATGGATCCAATCCCTTCCTAGCAGGACAGCGTAAGTGCTTTTGCTGTCGACGATGAAGAATGACGTAGGGATAGTTTTTCGGCCGACAGTTAAATCTACGTTCAGAACACCCTTGGCTTTTGACGCTTGGCCGTTGAAATCGCTTAGTGTGACGTTGGTCTTGATCAGATCTTCATTGGAACGTCCTAAACGTCGCAACATGGAGTACGGCATTATATTGACTGCCGCTCCCGTGTCAACCAATATCTTGCCAATAGGCTGCCCATTGATGTAACCTTTCAGGTATAGGGCTTTCAGATGCCTGTAGCTCCTCTCTCGTGGCTTCTCAAAGATAATCGGCCGTTGACCGCAATCAAACTGTGCACCGACACTTCCTCGTCTCTTGGAGCACAAAACTCGACGGAAGGATGAACACCATGTTTGTATCAGCCGATGCCTCTGCATCGGCTTTTGTCCGCTTGGGGCGCCACACTTTCTTTGGTGGGCGAGTCTCCATCTCCAATGTTTGCTGAATTTTCACGGCCAGATCGGGCCGTGCTTTCCTCAACGTGTGCACGCGCCTTGGCTTCCTCCCGGGTAGCCGTTGCACTCTGCGCTTTTGGGAGTGGCTGAGTCCATCAGGCACCACCTTGGCCGGTGATATCTATCTTCTTCTTCATCCGACTCGAAATCTTCATCTCGAGATGACTCAGCTCGTTTGTTGAGGTGGGAGAGGCCCTAGACGCTTGAACACCGAAACCTCATTTGTTCCCTTCCTCTGTCTGTTCCGGGCAGCTTCTCGATTGTAGGCAATCGGCTCATTCCTGAGTCCCAGCAGTGTTTAAAGAAAGGACAGTTCCAATGCTTATCATGTTATTCCTGCTCCCTCGATCTCCCTTTAGCGTGACGCTCATACCCTTCATTGTTTCTATCATATCGATGGTATTTCCTGTCATTTGCATCAGACCGACGATATCTCTCATCATCTACGTCGTAGCGCCGACGTCGGTCATACTGCTACTCATATTTGTTAAGGAGGTGCGCGGAGAGTGGTCGTTGATACCGCACGCTTCTCACCTCTTCCTCGCCGTATACCGTCATCATACCGGGCCGGTCGCGTGGATCGGCCTCCTCTTATCTTTGCCACGAGTGACTGCTGCTTTATCCTTGCTATGGCGATCTGCAAGCCCTGCCATGTTGATATCAAAAGAGAAACCTGGCTCGCGTCTTAAGCAGTGACTAAGATCCACCACGTTGACGCCAGGAAACGGATGTGTGTCAACGTTCATGGCAAACTGACCAAAGAGTAATCGGCCTTGTTCTATCGCCATTTGAATCTGTCCGCGCAATACCTTGCAGTTGTTGGTGGCGTGGGTGAACGTGTGATGCCATTTGCAGTATGGCCTGCCGTTCATCTCTTGTAACGTGGGGATTTTGTAGCCTTTGGGTAACTTTAGCTGTTTTTCCTTCAGCAGCAAATCAAAAATCTGCTCCGTTTTGCTTAAATCAAAGTCAAACCCTTTTGCAGGCCCTGGTTGTTTCACCCATTTGCAGGACACGGGTTTTGCCCCCGAGTCCATTCAGCCACGGCGACTTCCCGATCTTCCGAATCTTCATCTTCTTCCGTCTCGACCAGGGCGACGCGCTTGAACTTGTCCTGGTACAATTCTGGGTGGCGCTGTTCATACGATGTCAATTTCTGAACCATATGCGCCTGAATTGTAGTCTGCTTGGAAAGTCACATCCTTGAGCGGCGCCGAAAGGCCTGCTATTGCCTCGACGCTTCCTTCTCGATAAACGAACCGAATAACATCGGTTCCTGACAGTCCTGAAACGCTGAATGTATTCAGACACCGTCTCTCTCGCCTTTGCCGAACGGTCAGATCGGCAATGCCGCTCAGAGCTTCTAAATGACAATGTATGTGAAATCGCTCTTCCACCTGCTTCCATGTTCGAACCGAATCTGGTGGCAACGAGGTGTACCACCCAAAGGCTGGACCCGTGAGAGATTGTGAAAAGAACCTCACACGTAGCTGGTCTGAAGCTGAGACCATGCCCAACTGTGCCAAATATCGGCTCACATGCTCAATTGAGCTAGACCCTTATGATCCATTGAATTTTGTGAAGTCAGGGAGCCGATACTTAGGCGGTAGTGGGATCAGGTCATACTCATTGGGATACGGCTGGGAATAGCCGATCATTCTCTTTTTCGGCAGGATACCGAACTGGTCTCTCAAGATTGCAGTAATCTGATCCACCGACGGAGCTGTAGAGGTTGAGCTTTCATGACTTGTTCCGGTGGCATATTTAGCTAGCCACGCCTGTTTCTCAGCATCTGATCCAGAACTTCCTCCTGCTCCAGCAATCCCTCCTGCTGTAATCTGGTTCATCCAGTTGTTGCAGTCCGGCACGTACGTGCACACGTATCCATGTGGGATCTCCTTGGGCGGCTCATACAGGAATTGATAGTCGCCAGGATCACCTCCAACCTTGTAGACGACGTACGCCGGTGAACCTTGTTGCTGTGGAGCTGCCAATGTGAATGGCAGTGGTGGCCTAGTGTAGAACGGTATTTCTCCCTGATGAGTTCCTAGAGCAGGTCCTGACGGAGAATACCGATGCTTCATGATTTCTTGAACTACACGAAGCACAACACGCTCAAGAGTGTTCACCAGGCTCTCAGAATGTCGGTGTAGAGAATGAGCCACGGCATAGTTAATTTCCTGGCGCAGGGCTCTAGTACGTTCCTCCGAAGGGAGAGACAGATCTACTCCCTCAAACACGCCTTCGGGTTGGAATCCTTTGAACCTAATGCCGTGTGAACGGGTCTTCTCGAAAGAGCCGATGAGATCGGCTTCGAAGATGGCCTTGAGATCATCATATTTCTTCTTGTGCTGCAGCAGATCTTCGTACTTGATCGGTTCGTCCGCCATCTTGGATGCAGTGTTGACGTGGTTGTTGTAGAAGGCGTCCCACCGTGCTGCAATGTGTTGCCTACCAAAACCCACCGGCGAGCAGTGGTTAAGCAACACGAAGAGCCGGAGGCTGCCAAGACTGCTGGGTGGGCCCGGTCCCTCGACGTCGTCCCGCAATGTTCCGGCACACGTCCTAGCGGTTGCAAGGGCACCTGACCTATAACTGGTCGGAAGGTGTTGGATTGCTTCGATTAATCTCCGCATGGTAGACACGTAAACATTAAATACGAGCCCGATCGGCTCTCAGGTTGCCCTGTGGATCGGCTCAAAGAGCCGATCGCCCCATGATTCACGTCGGGTTAACGATGACATGGGGATCCTGCTTGATCAATATAAAGTTAAACCAATCTACGACAGTTTAGGGTTTTCACCGCATGATCGGAACATCCTACGCGTAGTTGAGCCTAATAGACACGAAAGATGATGGAAAACTAACCCTAAAAGAGGCCTAAAAACCAACATTAAGTCAATTCCCGGAACATCCCTCTTAGGACTAACAAACCATACCTTCCGCACTACCGGATCGTTCAACCCGTTTGCAAGGCCTAACCAGACAGATATTAAACCAATCCTTGAAGAACAAGGAGCAACTATAACAGATTGGATCTACTAAATAATGAACAAGCAAGGCTGCCTTACACCTAGATAGGTATAAGGGCAGCTAGATATCGAGGGACAGCATGGCTAAGCAAATATGTATAAGAAAAGCATCCATGCAAGCCCCAAAACATATGATAAATAGTGCTACTCGCCATCAACAACGCTTCAGCACGAGCAACACACGGTAACGAATAAACGTAGCTGCCTAGATCGCAAGATGCGATCTAGGCAGCATGATGCTTACCCGGAAGAAACCCTCGAAACAAGGGGTGGCGATGCGCCTGGTTTGTGTTTGTTGTGAACGTGATTGTCCTCCTTTCTCGATAACCCTAGGTACATATTTATAGTCCAAGGGACTTTCTAATTTGGACGTACACCTAACCGTGCGGGTTAAACTCTATCTTTTAATTCTAAACTAAGATGTAAATTACTATAAAATACAGATACACGGGCAATCTAGCCCAAACTCTTCGTGCAAGGCCGCTTTGGAGATGCTCCACTTGTACATCCTTCAAGCCCATCTCAATTACGGCTCATCTCCTGATTTGGCCAAAATCTGGTGATAACAAGAAGATAAAGCCATGTAAAACGACATAAGCATCAATGAAACTGACATAATAGTTATGACCACTGACAGAGGTTTGGGCATGACCCCACACATCCGTGTACACAAGCTCAAGGGGAGCCTTAACTATATGAGTAGACTCCGAAAACGGTAACTGATGACTCTTGCCTTGCTGACAGGCATCACAGACTGAAGACGCTTTATTGTTGGACACAAGAGGAAGCTCATGGCGACGCAATACATGGCGGACGACAGGGGTGGCGGGGTGACCAAGGCGAGCATGCCATTGCGAGGGGGCGTCACGAACACCCGTGAAGGCTTGTGGGGCAGTGGGAGCATCCAGCACGTAGAGACCATGGTGACTCCGACCGCTAAGAAGAATGTCCCGTGTGATTCGGTCCTTAACAAAAAAATGAAACGGGTGAAACTCAACAAAGACATCATTATCAATTGTAAGCTTTTTCACATAAAGTAAATTGCGGGAGACAGAGGGGACACGAAGCACATTACGGAGGCGAAGAAGTTTGGAGGTGTGTGAGAGAAGCGAAGCCTGGCCAACATGAGAGATGCGCATACCTGTCCCATCGGCGGTGCGAACTTGATCATGGCCAGTGTAGGGCTCCCGTGGGTTGAGCTTGGAGAGCTCATGCGTCAGGTGGTCCGTAGCCCCAGTATCCATGTACCAAGTTGGATCAACAGGATAGGTAGTGGTAGCACCATGAGTGGCGAGAGCGGCTTGCTTATCATTGCCGCGACCATCATTGCCAATGCCGAGGAAGTCCTGCTTGAAATGACGGTGGCAGCGAGATGCGAGATGGCCCGCGATGCCGCACAACTGACAGGGCGCCTTGGTACCACAGGTGGTACAGACCCACGCGCGGCCACGCCCGCCCGCCCGAGGTGGGAGGGGGCTGCGAGGGCTGGCCACCACGAGGTGGCTGAGACGGCGGTGTAGAGGGCCCGCCAGGGGGCGAAACGGGCGGCCACCGCCACCGCCGCGGGAGGCGGCATTCGCCTCATGGTCGACGGAGAAGGTATCGGGACGTCGAGCACCAAGGCGCTGCACCGTATTGAGGAGACGAGTATAGAGGTCATGCGGAGTTATCGGATTGTCAGCGTCACGTCCTTCAATATTTTCAACGAGGGAATCAAAGTCTTGACCAAGACCCTTGAGAAGGTACCCAATGAACTCGTTGTCGCGGAGAGGCTGGCCAATGGAGGACAAGGTGTCCGCCAACTCTTTTGCCTGGTTATAGTAAACCGTCACCAACTTGTCCATCTTGTGTAGGTCGGCCAACTTGTTGCGGATGGCATTAGACCGAGCCATGGTTTGTGAGGAGAAGCTAGCCTCGAGCGTACTCCAGGCATCACGCGAGGTAGTGGCGAAGAGCACAATGCCCGCTGCAGACGGTGTCAGCGAGGACTGAATCGCACTCAAGATCGCCTGATCCTGAGCCGTCCATTGGCGGTACGCCGGGTTAGCAACCGGCAGGGGGTGACCATCGGCCGTGGTCAGCTGAACAAACGCAGAGGGGCACGTTAGGGTGTCGTCGACATAGCCATCAAGGTAGTAGCTGCGAAGGAGCGGGAACACTTGCGCACGCCAGAGAAGATAGTTGTCGGGGGTCAACTTCACAGTCACAAGGTGTGCCAGATGGATCGGAGGGAGATCACGACCCGGCGCGGCATCACGAGCCGGCGCTGCTTCACGTGGAGCGGAGACCGGTGTAGGGGACGCCATGGGTGGCGCCGCGGTGGAGGCAGGCGGGGGCGGCGGCAAGGCGCCGTACGGTGGCATGCCATAGAAGAGGGGCTGGCCATACGGCCTAGCACCATAGGCGGAGATCGGCCCGCCATGAGGGATCAGAGACAACGACGATCCGTCGGGGCGCGGGATCGTGCCGTGCGAGGCCAAGAACGCCTCGAGCGAGGCATTAGGGTTTGCAGTGGGGGGCGGCGAGGAAGCCGGCAGCGTGGCAAACGGCCACGCAGGGACCGAAGGGGCCCCAGAGGCGATCGAGCCCGCCGCCCTTGTGGAGATCGGCGAGGGAACAAGCGGCGGCGGCGGTTGCCCGGCGAGAACCGCCGCGAGGAACGGTGACACCAGCGGGTGGTTCGTGGAGGAACCCATCCCAGGGGTCGTAGAGGTGGTCGATGCGATGGGGACCGAGGCGACGCCGGCGGACGAGGTCGCGGCGGCGGCGTCGGTGATAGCAGCGGAAGACATCGTGGTTAGATCGATCTAGTCTGATACCATGTAAAACAAAGGATTGGGGGAACGCTCGACACCCTTTAGGGTTGGCGTTGGGTTTATATTTATAGTGTACAGATGTACAAGGGTTACAGGTACAACACAGAGTCTACCATATATACAGTCTAACAAAAAATTACAATGGTTCCATGCGTCCTAAGCCATTTGTCCTACACATGTTTTCAATGATTATGGGAAAATTTGCTCTCACGCATGGCATGTTTGTATATCAGTTACTGGATATTTACTCTAGAAAAATCGATTACTATGCTAGATGCACACATTTGATGTTTGGATTAGCCTGTACTGTAGAACTTCGGCCTAACTCCCGTGGTGGAAGGCGTATTATCCGCAGAAGCTCGCCGTGGTTATTATGTATGATGGCGTGACAGCTAAGCTAGAATGCATGAATGCAATAGTGTAGAACTCGTCTTGATCATTACCATGGTTGAGTACGTACGTACATGTGCGCTATGGGAAATGACGTGCTGCGGGGCAGGGAGATGGAGGCCAGGGATCCTGGGAGTTCGACAGCCGATCGAGGTCATGCGGAAGCAGGGCACCGACGGCCTCGCGTGGATGCCGATCCGACGGTGTTGTCATGATCCTATGAAAACCTTAAGAAACTTTCGGACCGATAAAACTCAGCATACGCGGGAGCGACGCCGCCAGGGTCGTCCCTCCCCATGCCAGCGAGGCTACCACGGTGCCACCACCCTAGTCCATGGCAACCTGTAGTCTCAGGCTCTCAGCTCATTGATTCATGACACTCCTTCTACAGAAAAAATCTTCCATTTGAAAGCCCACTATGGTGCTGCCCTCTCAATTTTGGAAAGCGTCTTTTTCTTGTTTGCATGTTCGTGGCAAGGTTAATGTGATCAAAGAGAAAATGCGATAAGTAGTTGCACATTTGATGCTTGCATTAAGATGACATATATAATAATGGATGACCTTAACTGATAAAATTTCTCAAACTTTCTGCGACATTGACACACCAATGAAAAGCGACATATAATGGACGACCGTAACTAATAAAATTTCTCCCTAATCGCACCAATTGACACTACTAATGGATCTTGACCGACGATACGTCCGGCGCCATAGCTTCATCTTGTTTCTTACTTTCTTAATGCTATTACGACCGTGGCTCTGCAAAAACGCAAACAAAGACCATATTAGAATACAGAATTATATACGTACTAATTCATCTAGGAATGATATAGCTGACATAAGGATTTAATTTATCAGAGAATAATTAGCTACCTGATTAGCCCCATTATGAAGCAGCTCCTGGGGCAGGTGCCCTCACCGGTGGCACGGGTCCTGCTCTCAGATCCATCAAAATATTCAGAATCCTCCCATAATTAAAGACATGTACAAAGTACAGCAACAAAAACCAGTATTTACTTACCCGAGCAACTTCCAAAATCAGCGGGACCGCCGCTTTTGCAGATATCCACCATGAGAGCGGCGAAGTTTTCTATATTCATGTGTGCCGACAAGACCTGGTCGAAGCCACCGTCATCTAAGTGGCAGAGGCAGATGGGCGTGTCTTTCAGGAGCGACTTAAGGCCGTCGCAGCACTTGCCTGGGTATGGAGGCGGCGGTGCGCTTTGGTTGGTGAGGAAGTCCTTGCATGGCATCAGCCCCATTATCGATGGCAGACACTCTTTCGGCTGTGGTGGCATTGGTGGGCTTGGCGGTGGTGGCGGCGTAGGCGGACACAAAATCGAACCGAAAATCGGAGCGAAAATGGGACACAATATCGGTGACAAAAACGGCCACAAGCAGGCCGGTTGTACCCTCGGATTCGGTGGTTGTGCTGTGGTGGTGGAGGAAGTAGGGGCTTCGGGCCTGACGGCCGCAGAAGGCTGTGGCATGACCGCGATCATGGCGATGGCGAGGAAGAAGGCGAGGAGGTGGCACTTGGAGGGCGCCATGGATGGATCTCTTTGTTTCTGTGTGCGTGCTGTGAATGGCCTCACCAACATATGGTGCTGATCAATTTATATAAGGGATGCATGGGTTGAGATCAGGATACAGAGATGTGTTCAGTTAAGATCGATTTCCTATCCCGTCACATGAGGGGTGCGTTTGGTACGTACGTCGTCATCTCCACCGGTCTTTCGGCTTCCTGTTTCACATAGTTCGGAATGAATCTGGTCATTATCTAGTGGTAAAGTACTGAGTTTGTTAGCACGTAACCGCATGTGGGTCTTATGCATCCGTGATTTAAGCGGGAGGAGCAGCAGCTATTTGGGGAAGCAGAGGGAAACCGAGCAGGCCCTTAATTAACCCATTCACGTGTAGTCAGCAAAGATTTTTCAAGAACTCGCAAGACGTCGGCTCAAATTATCGCCGGCACGGACGCCGACATTGCTGTATGGGGTACCAGCAGCGCATCCTCTATTTGGGACGTTGATTCCACACCGGCGTCTCTCATACGGCGGCCACCAATTTTTTTTTACTGTTTACAATATTTTGAAATAACATATCAATCACATTTTATCCATACTATATTCAATTATTCATACAATCACACAAATAGTACTTAAATTATTCATACAATATACAATCAAACATATGGAAATTAAATTATTCTTACAATCAAACAAATAGAAATTAAATTATTCTTACAATCAAACAAATAGAAATTAAATTATGCATTGTTGGCGGCTCCTCTCCTCGCCTAAAAATGTGCAGCTAGATCCGCCTGAAGTTGAGCATGAACACCTACATCTCTAATTTTATTATGCATGTGAAGAAAAGTGGCAAATTTTTGGGGTACATGCTCCACCTCAGCAAGAGGCCCTTGATAATCAAATGGTTGATCATCATGCACAGATTCGTCGCGCTCGCAGGCGTTCATCACCTCCCACATCTGAGACTCAGACCAAGTGAGAGCTGGGTACCTGACAATGGCGAAACGCTGCTGAAGCACCCCAAAAGCACGCTCAACATCCTTGCGAGTTGCTTCCTGTCATGTTGCAAAATAAGCGTCCATCTCCGAAGCTGGAGACGGGATTGTGTTCACAAATGTAGCATTCATCGGTTAGATACCATCAGCTAGATAGTACCCCTTGTTGTATGCGTGGCCGTTTACCTAAAAGTTCACGGCAGGAGCTTGTCCCTCAACTAGCCTGGAAAACACCGGAGATCGCTGCAACACATTGATATCATTGTTTTTTCCTGCCATGCCAAAAATGCATGCCAAATCCAGAGGGCATGGTCTGCCACCGCCTCAAGAATGACACTGCACAGTATGCCCCTTGTAGATCCCCGGCCAAGAAAAAGGGCAATTCTTCCTGCCCCAATGCATGCAGTCAATGCTTCCAAGCATTCCAAGAAACCATCTTGCTGTATTTTTTGCCAGGATCCGAGTTGTATCATCTGCTCTTGGTGCTCTCAAGTAGTCTTTAACAAACATCGCTATGACGGCTCGGCAAAACCTGCAGAGAGTCTGTGAACATGTCGACTCCGCCATCCGTAGGTAGTCACTGGTTGTATCTGGAGGAGCTCCATATGCAAGACAACGCATTGCACCAGTGCACTTCTGAATTTTGAGGTGAAGCCCCACAAATCTGTGCAATCTTGCTTGACCATGAAGTAGTCGGCGTACTCCTTGAAGCCGTAGATAATCTTCATGAACAGATCCTTCTTCATCCTAAACCGGCGCCAAAATTCCTTCGGTGAATGAGTCACTTCGTCGTTGAAGTAGTTGGCGTCAAGAAGCATTGCCCCGGCGTGCCGATGTCGGTTGATGTTCCTCCTCTTGCCTGGCTTTGAGCCGCCGCGCCGAGGAACGGCGAAGAAAGGGCTGGCGAACGCACAACATGCTCGTCAGAATTAGTTGCTGCTGTTTCTGCCGGACAGCCTCAGCGTTCTGCTCCTCCGTGAACAGTTACACCATCATCTCATTGACACGGTCCATCGCGGCAATCCGACGTACACCTTGTGGGCGGGGCGGTTGTGCCGCGGTGGCGGCGAGCTCTGTTCCGAACAAAACAGCGGCTGCCGGTCGAGGGGGCGGCGGCCATTTTGATGGACGGCGGTTCCTGGACAGGCGGTGGTGTCTATTGCAAGCAGCGGGTGATACGTCTCAAACGTATCTATAATTTCTTATGTTCCATGCTACTTTTATGACAATACTTGAATGTTTTATACATACTTTACGGCATTATTATACATTTTCCGGCACTAACCTATTAACAAGATGCCGAAGTGCCAGTTGCTGTTTTTTCTGCTGTTTTTGGTTTCAGAAATCCTAGTAAGGAAATATTCTCGAATTGGACGAAATCAACGCCCAGGGGCCTATTTTTACACGAAGCTTCCAAGACCGAAAGGGAGACGGGGCCACGAGGGGGCCACACACCAGGGCGGCGCGGCCCAAGCCCTGGCCGCGCCGGCCTGTTGTGTGGGGCCCCGCCGCCCGACCTACCCTTCCGCCTACAAATAGCCTTCGCCGCGAAACCCCGTACCGAGAGCCACGATACGGAAAACATTCGAGAGGCCGCCGCCAATCCCATCTCGGGGATTCAGGAGATCGCCTCCGGCACCCTGCCGGAGAGGGGAATCATCACCGGAGGGGCTCTACATCATCATGCCCGCCTCCGGATTGATGCGTGAGTAGTTCATCCTTGGACTATGGGTCCATAGCGTAGCTAGATGGTTGTCTTCTCCGCATGTGCTATCATTGTTTAGATCTTGTGAGCTGCCTAACATGATCAAGATCATCTATTTGTAATGCTACATGTTGTGTTTGGTGGGATCCGATGAATCTAAAATATTATGTCAAGTTGATTATCAATCTATCATATATGTGTTGTTTATGTTCTTGCATGCTCTCCGTTGCTAGTAGAGGCTCTGGCCAAGTTGATACTTGTAACTCCAAGAGGGAGTAATTATGCTCGATAGTGGGTTCATGCCTCCATTGAATCTGGGACAGTGACAGAAAGTTCTAAGGTTGTGGATGTGCTTGCTACTAGGGATAAAACATCGATGCTTTGTCTAAGGATATTTGTGTTGATTACATTACGCGCCATACTTAATGCAATTATCTGTTGTTTACAACTTAATACTGGAAGGGGTTCGGATGATAACCCAAGGTGGATTATTTAGGCATAGATGCATGCTGGATAGCGGTCTATGTACTTTGTCGTAATGCCCTGATTAAATCACATAGTAATCATCATTGATATGTATTGAATCTTTATTTGTCAATTGCCCGCCTGTAATTTGTTCACCCAGCATGCTAGTTATCTTATTGGAGAGACACCTCTAGTGAACTGTGGACCCCGATCCATTCTTTTACATCTGAATACATTCTACGCTTTACTGTTCTTTGCAAACAAACACCATCTTCCACTCGATACGCTTAATCCTTTGTTTTCAGCAAGCCGGTGAGATTGACAACCTCACTGCTGGGGCAAAGTACTTTGATTGTGTTGTGCAGTTCCACGTTGGCGCCGGTTTCACTGGTGTTGCGCCGCACTACACTCCTCCACCAACAACCTTCACGTGCTTCTTGGCTCCTACTGGTTCGATAACCTTGGTTTCTTTCTGAGGGAAACTTGCTGATGTGCGCATCACACCTTCCTCTTGGGGTTCCCAATGGACGTGTACATCTACGCGCCATCAAGCATTTTTCTGGCGCCGTTTGGGAGATCAAGACACGCGCAAGGGGAGTCTCCACTTCCAATCTCTTTACTTTGTTTTTGTCTTGCTTTACTTTATTTTATTTACTGTCTTGTTTGCTTCATATTAAAAACACACAAAAATAGTTACTTTACTTACTGTTTTATTTACTAGCTCTATATCAAAACACAAAAAAAATTACTTACTTGTCTTTACTTTATTTGCCTAGTTTACTTTACTATTGTTATAATGGGTACTCCTGAAAATACTAAGTTGTGTGACTTCACTAGCACAAATAATAATGATTTTATATGTACTCCTATTGCTCCACCTGCTACTACAGCAGAATTCTATGAAATTAAACCTGCTTTACTAAATCTTGTTATGAGAGAGCAATTTTCCTGTTAGTACCGATGATGTGCTGCCCATCTTAATAATTTTGTTGAACTTTGTGAAATGCAAAAGTATAAGGATATACATGGTGATATTATAAAACTGAAATTGTTTCCTTTCTCATTAAGAGGAAGAGCTAAAGATTGGTTGCTTTCTTTGCCTAAGAATAGTATTGATTCATGGACTAAATGCAAAGATGCTTTTATTAGTAAATATTATCCTCCTGCTAAGATTATATCTTTGAGAAGTAGCATAATGAATTTTAAACAATTTGATAATGAACATGTTGCTCAAGCATGGGAGAGAATGAAATCTTTGGTAAAGAATTGCCCAACCCATGGACTGACTACTTGGATGATCATCCAAACCTTTTATGCAGGATTGAATTTTTCCTCAAGGAACCTATTGGATTCAGCTGCTGGAGGTACTTTTATGGCCATCACCCTGGGCGCCGCAACCAAATTACTTGATGATATGATGATCAATTACTCTGAATGGCACACTGAAAGAACTCCTCAAGGTAAGAAGGTAAATTCTGTTGAAGAAACCTCTTCTTTGGGTGATAAGATTGATGCTATTATGTCTATGCTTGCAAATGGTAGATCTCATATTGACCCTAATAATGTTCCTTTAGCTTCATTGGTTGCTCAAGAAGAAAATGTTGATGTGAATTTCATTAAGAACAATAATTTCAACAACAATGCTTATAGGAATAATTATGGTAACAATAACTTTAGGCCATATCCTTCTAATAATGGTAATGGTTATGGTAATTCTTACAATAATAATAAGAGTGTACCCTATGGTCTTGAAGTGATGCTTAAAAATTTATTAGTACACAAACTGCTTTCAATAAAACTGTTGAAGAAAAGCTTGGTAAAATTGATGTTCTTGCTTCTAAGGTTGATAGTCTTGCTCTTGATGTTGATATTTTAAAATTGAAAGTTATGCCTGAGGAAGTTAAAGATGCTAGGTTTTCTAAAACAAATGCCATCCAAGTTCAAATTAATGATAATATTAGATTGTTGGCTGAATTGCATGCTAGGTGGGATAGAGAAGAAAAAGAAAAACTTGCTAAAGAAAATAATGTAGCTAAAGTATGGACTATTACCACCACTAGTAATGTTGATTCTTCACATGTTGCTGCACCTCCTACTATCAATGGTAAAATAATTGGTGTTGGCGATGTTTCTACTCCTAGTGCAAAGCGCACAAAATTGCCTGAAACTGCTAAAACTGCTGTTTGTGATAAAACTGCTTAAATTTTTCAAAATATTGGTGACAATGATTTCATTGCTGTAGAACATAATGGTTTAGATTTTGATGATTGTCATATTACTGAAGTTATAAAGTTCTTACAAAAACTTGCTAGAATTCCCAATGCTAGTGCTATAAATTTAGCCTTTACAAAACATATTACAAATGCTCTCATTAAAGCTAGGGAAGAGAAATTAAAACTTGAAGCTTCTATTCCTAGAAAGTTAGAAGATGGTTGGGAGCCCATCATTAAAATGAAATTCAATGACTTTGAGTGTAATGATTTATGTGATCTTGGTGCAAGTATTTCTGTTATGCCTAAAAAGATTTATGATATGCTTGACTTGCCACCATTGAAGAATTGTTATTTGGATGTTAATCTTGCCGATAATGTTAAAAAGAAACCTTTGGGGAGGATTGATAATGTGCGCATTACGGTTAACAATAACCTTGTCCCCGTTGATTTTGTTGTCTTGGATATCGAATGCAATGCATCTTGTCCTATTGTGTTGGGAAGACCTTTTCTTCGAACCGTTGGTGTTGTTATTGATATGAAGGAAGGTAATATTAAATATCAATTTACTCTCAAGAAAGGTATGGAACACTTCCCTAGAAAGAGAATGAAGTTGCCTTTTGTTTCTATTATTAGAACAAGCTATGATGTTGATGCTTCCTCTTGATGTTACTTGATTTGCACTTTCTGCGCCTAGCTGAAAGGCGTTAAAGAAAAGCACTTCTTGAGAGATGACCCATGTTTTATTTTGTTACTGTATTGTTGAGTCTTGGAAGTTGTTTGCTACTGTAGCAACCTCTCCTTATCATGTTTTTGTGCCAAGTAAAGTTTCTATGTTAAAGTTGATGATAGATTTGGATCGCTGCGAAGAAACAGCATTGCTGTCTGTCACGAATTCTCGCAGAAGTCTCTGTAAAAAAATCGAAAAATCTGCAAATTTACGAGCGTGATCCTCAGATATGTACGCAACTTTCATTAGTTTTGAGTTTTTCCATTTGAGCAAGTTAAGTGCCCCTGCCAGATTCATTTTTACGGACTGTTCTGTTTTTGACAGATTCTGTCTTTTATTTCGCATTGCCGCTTTTGCTATGTTGAATGAGTTTCTTTGTTCCATTAACTTTCAGAAGCTTTGTGCAATTTCCAGAAGTGTTAAGAATGATTGTGTCGCCTGAATATGTGAATTTGTAATTATGCACTAACCCTCTAATGAGTTTGCTTGAAGTTTCGTGGAGGAAGTTTTCAAGGGTCAAGAGAAGAGGATGATATACTATGATCAAGAAGAGTGAAAGGTCTAAGCTTGGGGATGCCCCGGTGGTTCATCCCTGCATATTTTAAGAAGACTCAAGCATCTAAGCTTGGGGATGCCCAAGGCATCCCCTTCTTCATCGACAACATTATCAGGTCACTTCTAGTGAAACTATATTTTTATTCCATCACATCTTATGTTTTTTACTTGGAGCGTCGGTTTATTTTTATTTTCGTTTTGGTTTGAATAAAGTTGGATCCCACCATTCTTATATTGGAGATATTACGCTCCGCTTTTTCATATGGAACACTTGTGTTCTTAATTGTGCTTTAATGTTCATGGCGAAAGCTAATTGCTTCGTTAAATTGCTATTTGGTTGGAATCAGAAAATGCTGCATATGGTTTGGTAACTTGGCAATTGTTTGAGCTCTCTTAGATCATGTTTAAGCTCTTGCATCATGTAGTTTAATCTATTAATGAAGAACTACCGTAGAGCTTGTTTAGTTTGGTTTGCATGATTGGTCTCTCTAAGTCTAGATATTTTCGGGTAAAGTGTTTGAACAACAAGGAAGAAGTGTAGAGTCTTATAATGCTTGCAATATGTTCTTGTGTAAGTTTTGCTGTACCTGTTCATACTTGTGTTTGCTTCAAACAACCTTGCTAGCCCAAATCTTGTACTGAGAGGAAATGCTTCTCGTGCATCCAAACACCTTGAGCCAAAACCCATGCCATTTGTGTCCACCATATCTACCTATTATGTGGTATTTTTCTGCCATTCCAAAGTAAATTACTTGAGTGCTACCTTTAAAATTTCATTCCTTTACCTTTGCAATATATAGCTCATGGGACAAATAGCTTAAAAACTATTGTGGTGATGAATATGTAGTTATGTGTCTTAATTCTTATAAGTTGCTTGTTGAGCGGTAACCATGTTTCGGGGACGCCATCAACTTTACCTTTGTTGGATATCATGTGAGATGCTATGCATGTTCATCTTGTCTGAAGTAAGTGCGATTTCATGATCAAATGGTTTGAGTATGCATATGTTAGAGAAGAACATTGGGCAGCCAACTAAAGCCATGTATCATGGTGGAAGTTTCAGTTTGGACATACAACCTCAATCTCTTATGAGAATATTAACTGTTGTTGAATGCTTAAGCATTAAAAGAGGAGTCCATTATCTGTCTATGTTGTCCCGGTATGGATGTCTAAGTTGAGAATAATCAAAAGCGAGAAATATCCAATGCGTGCTTTCTCCTTAGACACTTGTACAGGCGGCATAGAGGTACCCCTTTGTGACACTTGGTTGAAACATATGTTATGCGATGATAATCCGTGTCTTCCGAGCTAAGTAGGACAAGGTGCGAGCACTATTAGTACTCTATGCATGAGACTTGCAACTTGTAGGAAGTATTATGCATAGCACATATGAATTATTACTACCGTTGACAAAATTGTTTCTATGTTTTCAAAACAAAAGCTCTAGCACAAAAATAGTAATCCATGCTTCCTCTGCGAAGGGCCAATCTTTTTACTTTATGTTGAGTCAGTTTACCCACTTCTTTCTATCTTAGAAGCAAACACTTGTGTTAACTGTGTGCATTGATTCTTACATGTTTACTTATTGCACCTGTTATATTACTCTATGTTGACAAATATCCATGAGATATATATATGTTACAAGTTGAAAGCAATTGCTGAAACTTAATCATCTTTGTGTTGCTTCAATGCATTCTACTTTGAATTTATTGCTTATGAGTTAGCTCTTATGCAAGTCTTATTGATACTTGTTTGAAAGTACTATTCATGAAAAGTTTTGCTAAATGATTCATTTGTTTAGTCATTATCTTTGTTAGCAATCTTTTGTTCAGATCACTCCATTCATCTCATATGCTTTACAATAATGTTGATCAAGATTATGTTGGTAGAATGTCACTTCAGAAATTATTTGTGTTATCGTTTACCTACTCGAGGGCGATTAGGAACTAAGCTTGGGGATGCTTGATACGTCTCAAACGTATCTACAATTTCTTATGTTCTATGCTACTTTTATGACAATATTTGAATGTTTTATACATACTTTACGGCATTATTATACATTTTCCGGCACTAACCTATTAACAAGATGCCGAAGTGCCAGTTGCTGTTTTTCTGCTATTTTTGGTTTCAGAAATCCTAGTAAGGAAATATTCTCGGAATTGGACGAAATCAACGCCCAGGGGCCTATTTTTACACGAAGCTTCCAGAAAACCGAAAGGGAGACGAAGTGGGGCCATAGGGCCACACACTGCGGGCGCGGCCCAGCCCTGGCCGCGCCGGCCTGTTGTGTGGGGCCCTCGCCGCCCCCGACCTACCCTTCCGCCTACAAATAGCCTTCGTCGCGAAACCCCCGTACCGAGAGCCACGATACGGAAAACATTACCGAGAGGCCGCCGCCGCCAATCCCATCTCGGGGGATTCAGGAGATCCGGCACCCTGCCGGAGAGGGGAATCATCACCGGAGTGGCTCTACATCATCATGCCCCCTCCGGATTGATGCGTGAGTAGTTCATCCTTGGACTATGGGTCCATAGCAGTAGCTAGATGGTTGTCTTCTCCGCATGTGCTATCATTGTTTAGATCTTGTGAGCTGCCTAACATGATCAAGATCATCTATTTGTAATGATACATGTTGTGTTTGGTGGGATCCGATGAATCTAGAATATTATGTCAAGTTGATTATCAATCTATCATATATGTGTTGTTTATGTTCTTGCATGCTCTCTGTTGCTAGTAGAGGCTCTGGCCAAGTTGATACTTGTAACTCCAAGAGGGAGTAATTATGCTCGATAGTGGGTTCATGCCTCCATTGAATCTGGGACAGTGACAAAAGTTCTAAGGTTGTGGATGTCCTGTTGCTACTAGGGATAAAACATCGATGCTTTGTCTAAGGATATTTGTGTTGATTACATTACGCGTCATACTTAATGCAATTATCTGTTGTTTACAACTTAATACTGGAAGGGGTTCGGATGATAACCCGAAGGTGGATTATTTAGGCATAGATGCATGCTGGATAGCGGTCTATGTACTTTGTCGTAATGCCCTGATTAAATCACATAGTAATCATCATTGATATGTATTGAATCTTTATTTGTCAATTGCCCGCCTGTAATTTGTTCACCCAGCATGCTAGTTATCTTATTGGAGAGACACCTCTAGTGAACTGTGGACCCCGGTCCATTCTTTTACATCTGAATACATTCTACTGTTTACTGTTCTTTGCAAACAAACACCATCTTCTACTCGATACGCGTAATCCTTTGTTTTCAGCAAGCCGGTGAGATTGACAACCTCACTGTTACGTTGGGGCAAAGTACTTTGATTGTGTTGTGCAGGTTCCACGTTGGCGCCGGTTTCACTGGTGTTACGCCGCACTACACTCCTCCACCAACAACCTTCACGTGCTTCTTGGCTCCTACTGGTTCGATAACCTTGGTTTCTTTCTGAGGGAAACTTGCTGTTGTGCGCATCACACCTTCCTCTTGGGGTTCCCAACGGACGTGTACATCTACGCGCCATCAGCGGGTGAGACGGCGACGGCGACGGTGGCGATCTAGAGGGGTGGGAGTCGGCTGATTTTTTGCATCGAGAAGGACAGGGAGAGGCAGGCACGGCTAGGTTTGAGATGAGTATGGATGGACGACTCGTCGCCGGCGACCTCCGCTCAAAGGCTTGTGGACATCTAGGCTGCCCCCGGTGACACTGGTGGAGATATTCATTGGGGATGAAGACATGGTGGAGGATTGTGGAGGCAGAAGAATAGGATGGGCCATCTCGATTGTTCGCGCAGCACCGCTTTGACCAATTCTCACTTCCAGACAGTAGTGCCCACGGGCCCAGCACCGCTCCATCTACCTTTCGGCTACGTCCACCCAAACAACTTACCAGAACAGTCTGCCACCAAAGTACATAAAGGAAAATAACATAGTCCAAATCGCTACGCAGCACCAAACCGCACACAGAAAAACCCCAACGAAAATAAGATCACACAAAAGAGTTACGTGTCACCACCACAGTAATTCAAAAGAGGCCTCAAAACTCTTACAAAAAAGATGTGTGTTACACTTTAATATAGTAGTTATTTGTCTGTATCCTCACCCCTGGAACATTTTTCTTTCATTGCATTGGCAGTAAGGTGTTCTTCATGTGTCTCGGTCCTTTTGGCAGGGTGAATGGATCCTGTACTCCATAAGGACAGCTTGCAGAGACAGCTCACAGAGACATCAACCCCATCGGGATCCTGGTCATCCTGCAGGTAAATTATGCAATATACTCTAGACAAATTAATAATCAGTGTTAAACATCATGTTTTATATTGTATTGTTATTTTCAAAGAAGTGGATGAATAGCTGAGTAAGCAACTTGAAGGTGTTCACATTAAGTGCAATTATTTTTGCTTAGCTGCCTAAACCATTGTTGTTGTCTTTGTACAATGCTGAAATTTAAACATGCATATTGCAGGGTACTCATGTGGTGAAACTTGACTATAGATATCCATCCAATTATTTGATGTGAGATACATGGATTAAATGGGGAAATGATTATGCGGGGTTATGCAAAGGAAATCTACAGAAAGACAAGGTTTTGTTTTTATTTCCAGGTTATTCTATTTTCTACCACAGATCTACTGTTACACACTGATTATTTCTGCACATATTTCTTAAAGAATTTTCATTGTTCTGGTTCTGAACTCATTTTGTTGGGCTGTTTTTATTTTTATTTTTGCTGGGTTCGAGGAAAACCCTCTATGGCCGGTTTGCTAAACTTGAATCACTTGGTTGTGTAATCATGATGTTGGCTAGAGAATTTCATCACTACCTTTTGATAGTTTTGCAAAATAAAGAATACTTAATGCTGACATCCTAGAGCTTTAGTAATCTAACTTCATGTTGTTAGGACATACATAATTGTCATCTTATTCCAGTTCTGTATATGCTTTCTCGTTAGAGAAAATAATTTTGAATTGTTTTGCTTACCATATCTCTCTCACATTTGCATTTCCTACTTTCATGGATTTTTGGAATTCCTATCATACAAATATAGTTGTCCAATCCCTCGATCATAAGTGTAATTTGGTCCTCTTCAATTATAATATCATGCGCTGATCAAACTTTTTTTATTTTGCGTCTCACACTAATATTGTTAACTATGTTCCTTTTATTTTTCTGGTTAAAATATTTTCTAATTTATGAACAAATGATCTGCTATTGCGCTTGCTATTAACATTGCCCTAATGGAATTGCAACATTGTATAGTTTATCACCTTCATACTATTGCTTAAGACATTTTATTAGCTCCCATATTGTTTCTGTTTCCGTTAATGTCCAGCTACAGTTTCTTTGCCTTGCGGGTATGCATCTTTGTCGTCCACGTGTGGTAGGTTAGTGATGGATGACAAGCTCACCGCCACCTTTTACCACTTCGAGTGACTCATCCTGTTCTGTATTCCTCCCCACGGTAACAAGTAAAGTGAGTTATGAAAGTTCAATCCCTCTCCCCTTTCTCTAGACTTTGTTGTTCTGTTTAGTTAAAATATTTATAATGGCTTACACAGGGTTAGGTCACATGCTTACCTATGGCCAGAACCCAATTTTAAATGACAATTATTTTTTGTACTACGAGTGGGATTGCTCTGAAATTTTCGGCAACCGTGTCCTGAGTTATCCTTCATTTTTCAAAGATGATTATTGGATAGAAGTTTAATGTTATGAAATTTCATGGTTGCCAAGAATCTGAGGCTCTCCTGATATGGACAATTTTGTTTCACGAAATAAGTAAGTTTGCTCTGCTTTTTTCAGAAATTTTCTTGAGCATTGGAACAAGCTGCATCTTGAAAAGGTAACAAATTTATACATATAGGTAGCAATAGTAGTAGTTAACCAAGGAGCATTGCCATGAACATATTAAGGAAAAGTGCCCTACATCTGGTCATTCGTTAAATTTAAGATATAAGTATATCCAACTAATGTTTGTGTTGCAACCTGCCTGCATTACATAATTATTTTTTCACCAGGGTATTACATAATTTTCATACACTTTTAGACTCTATTCTAACTTACTAAGATTTTATGATCATGTAATGGGGAATTTTCTTGAGATCCAGTAAAGGTCGCAATAGAGTTAGTGCTCGTAGCGCAAGGTGCTCCTTTTATGTATCTTAGACCATCTTATAAAGTTGATACTCCCTCCGTTTCTGTACTTAGCATGTTAATTAAGAAAAGTGCACTTCGATATTTGTGGTGGATGTTACCCTTGCTAAGCCCTTTCTTATTCTCTCCCATGAATTCACGGTGTGCTGTTGAACCATGCATGTACAACCAATTATATCAGCATGCGCGACTAATATATTGGGGGAATTAATTGCGGGACCGCGTCAAGAAGAGAAAGAAGTCCTACACAATGAAGGAAAGAGTGGCGCTGCATGTTGAAGGTGCAGAAAAAAGAGCATAATTTGGCATAACTACACGCGAATAAAGGAGGGAAATTTTTGGAAGACCAGCACCAAAACCGCACCTGATGTCGCCCGTGCATTGTTCTTTGATGAAAACTTGAATTTCGTTTTATGCATTGAGATTCGGAGTGGAGGGAGTATCATCTAACTTTTCTTTAGAGTGAAATATCACATGGTAGTATCCTTAATGGAATTATCGAGCATTGCACATATCAATGTCACATGGTAGATATGCTGCTTCTTACTTACTGTGATGCTAAACCTAAATTTACAGTGAAATGCTATGCTCCTTAATGTCTGTTTCATTCCGCTAAGGTTTCATTTTTGTCGTACATTTATCGAGATGTAATTCATCAAGGGATATGAAAAATAACACACCACTCCAAGGATTATGTACTCAGTGTAGTGTTATGAATGTATGCCGGGTACTTCTTGTGTAGTGTGTTAGTTTCAAGTTCAATACATTTGTCATACATTTCTTGGAAAAAGTATTATGCATGTAAGGATGATTTGTATGGATGCACACAGTACACATACCCAATGCGTTATCTCATGTAATCTATATGTGTTCTAAGTATGTACCGATGAGCTGAATTGAATACACAAGAATTAGACAGAAGCAAGTGAGTTGTTCATCTTAAACGTTTGTGTGAAAGTGAGTAATTCATCTTAATTTTGTGTGTGGCTGAATAAAAATGTGATTCACATCAAGTTTGCAGTTTTTGTTACGTAATATGAAATCATATGATTATGTTGTTCTCTTGTTAGAAATAGATATTGGAGTACAAAACAAAACATAGTAGGTTTAAAACAATCCTATCACAAGTGGCCACTTTGTCAAAAAAAAGTACTCCATCCAATCCATAATAAGTGTCATAAACTTAGTATGCAAAAGTTATATTATAATTTAGTATTAAATATTTGACACTTATTATGAATCAAAGGGAGTACTAAAATGTCACGCATGCCCACATTCTTTTTTCTACTCTATCTCTCTAGCAAGACAAACATTGATTAAGATGAAACAATTATACGTGGATTTGGATGGTAGTGATAACCACTTTTAAAATTGAAACTAACTATTCCGCAAAAAATGATTTTATTTATGTTTTGATCAACATTAATTGATACATCAATCTGAGCTAACTATAACCATAATAATGTGGGTCCGTAGGATATTTGCACAGATTCTTTGAAGTTTGAAGGATGCTTGTAGTGATATTAGTGAGAATCGAAAACATATTCTCTACAATTAATTTTAATCGTAAGAGATGTGTAAAAGAGCATGGGATGTGCTATAATTGGGCTTGTGACTTGTCTGATGACACAAAATAATTAGGAGCCGTAGCAACGCACGGGCATTCAACTAGTAGTACCTTATGATCTCAACTATGTAAATATTTTTGTCATTGTTAGAAGACTACGCCAAGGCCTAATATTGCCCCATGATGCTCCGCCTAAGGAAGTAAGCACCGGATAGTAAATTGCTCGGCAATTCCTTTCCTCCTTGTTCGGCCGCAGACATTTGGAGCATGTTTGGTTGCTCGGACGTTTTCGTTATATCTGGGGAACATCGCTTTGTAGAAGTTGTAGGAGTTAATGCAGCCTAAAAGTCACTTTGTGCAATTAGATTGGTTGCCAACAAGTCCTCTTGAGCATCGTAGAAAAAGCCCAGGCCCCATCATTTGGTTGAGCCCTTTTTGTGTTTCGCGTTTTCAGCGTGCATTTGATTGTAATCCGTTTTCCACGTACCCTTACCATGTCCGCTTCATGGTGAGCTTACCAAAGCAATGAGCAGTGCACATAAGGTATTCGACAAAATCATTTCAAGCATAGCAACGTAAACAGAGTTCTAGTAGTGGATTAGATTGTTGCACCATGAGTCCACGAGCAACTGCTCATGATGCAACACAAGTTCATCAATCGAGGGGTTACTACATACCTCCTCGTCATACCTAGCTACCACAAAAAATATACAGACTTGGCATCAGTTTTCGTCATACCTAGCTACTTCCAAAATATACATCATCGTCAAGATGATCATCACCATCATCAACACCAGAACGAGCAGCACGACAAGAACCCAATACTGAGGCTCCTCAAAGGTAATACTTCTTCATGAAGGCAGTAAACCAGGACATCCTGCACTCAGGGCTCATTGCAAGGTACCTGCTGGCATGTGCCTTGTGCTCCATGAGGTGGCTAAGAGCATGGTGGATCACAGTGGGAGAGATGGGTGATTGTGGAACACGCCCGGCGTAGATCATCTTCATCTGAGCATTGTTCACGATGGGCTGGTTGATTAGATCACCGTCCCTCGAGTGAGTCTGCAAACAAGATGTCGTGGTTTTGATCACGGCAGATGCCGGTGGTGTCTTATCGAGGTGGGGGGAGTGAGGCCTATCTAGACGACGATGATATACGGAAAGCGGGATTGGTACACAACACACGGTGATGTACCTAGGTTGTGGGGCCTCTCTGTGGAGGTAAAACCCCTACTCTTACATGTCTGATGTATAAGTGTATTACATTAGCGCTCCTGAAGTTGTACATGTGAGCCTCTATCCGGCTATTATTTGCTATTGGAGGGCTGAGGAAATAAGCCTCAAGGGGTTTCCTGTGCGTGCGTGTGAGCTCAGAGAGAATGAGAGATAGAGGGGCTCCCCTGGTGCATCTTATAGAAATGATGCCCCGGGGACAAGGGAGGCCCACTAGCACAGTAGATGACATGACTATTGGGGTCTTGTCACAAAGTGTCTGTCATACTGGTGCATGTAAATTGCATGCATGAACTTTGTAATTTGTTGACACATATTTCCACATATTTGTCACATATATGATGTTATATCCATGTTTTATATTAATTGTTGGGGATTTACCAAAGATCCAATTTATTTGGGTTATAACTCTATAGGTCAGGAAAACTCTGTTTTGTGTATTTTTTGACTTTCAGGGACCATAACGAAGTCAAATTGAGCTAGGATTTTGGGGATATCAATATTTCATCAAGAGAAACATCTGGAGCGCTTGTATCTCATGGGATGGGTCAAGAGGGCGAAAAGAGACGTGGTGGCGCCCCCAAGGAGGGAGAGCGTGCCACCCCCTCGCTTTTCCTTGTCGGTAGTCTGATTCGTTTGACCTTATAAAACCACTATATATATATGACTTCCCGAGGCTTCTTCGAGGAGAGCGCGGCGGAAACAGAGAAACACCGAAACAGAGCTAGAACCAACGAAGATTGGAGGGGGGAAACTCCGCCAGAGCAGCCGCCGGAGGGATCTCCAACATCTCCACCGTCATCACCATGATGAAGAGGGAGTAGTCCACCTCTGGACTATAGGTTTGTGGCAGTAGTTTGATCAATCTCTCTCTTGTTCTTCATAGATTGTAGTACCATGTGAGCTGCCCAACATGATTATGGTCATATATGTAATTTCTATGTGGTGGATCTTTATTCTATGATATTGATATATGAGATTGCAATATATTATGTGTAATATGTATTGATACATTTCATGTACCCCGTTCTTAACTTCTTGTTCTTATCCAACTTGTATGCAAAAACATGTATGGGGAGAAGTGTGCATTAGATGGAGTAACATGGTGGTGGTGATTAAATAGTGACAAAAAAATCATGATCTACTATGGTATTTACCTTTATTTTCCTCCATCACTAGGGATAAAGTGAATACATGTGTTATGTTTATCATGTGCCATTGTGATAATCTTGTTTAAGCCTATACTCTGTTGATTCTCAATTCAAGATTGGTTGGAGTTTTCCCTTTCTTGAGAAGTATAAGAGGGATGTGTTGAATCATCTCTATGTTAGGACGTAATGCCCATATGAATACTTATGAAACACATATTGAACTTCCACCAATATTATGCCATTGATGACTTGTTAGTGTCCACTACAACTTAAAAACAGAGTAGAAAATTGAATCCATGAACCCTGGTCCATTTTAAATCACTAGAAACACCTTTCCAACACTTGTACCTTGCTTTACATTTTCTACTATTATTTAATACAAAAATACAAAAAAAATACTCTCTCTACATGCACACACACACACACAAATCCAAATACCCTTAGCCTTTACTTGTTTTTATTTAGTTTACTTAAGTTGTTTACTTACTTTGTTTATTTCTTACTTGTATTTCCTATTACTAATACGATACCTTGTGCTTGACAACCACACGGTGGAGTTGGGGACACAAGGCAAGAACTTTATTTTGTAGGTTGCTAGAAGAGGAGAAGAATTCAGCTTCTAAGCAAATTCCCCGATAGTTCGATATAAACCCTCGAGTCACCCTTGTGGGGAAAATACACTTGCTACAAGACTCTGCACTTGGAGTCCTAACGAATTGGTACACACAGATTGTTTCCATCAAGAAAAAATTTCTAACGTTGTTGCTGGGGAATTGCAAGAAGCTACATCATAGTGGTTGTTGTGTGGTGAAGCACAAGTCAAATCCTACTGCAACTGCTAAAACAACTTTCTAGAGTTGTGAAGTGCAAGTAGGACATCACAACAACATCTTCAACAACAGCAACTTTGTGCAAAAACCCAAGCTTGGGGAGGTTGCACCACCGTGAGATTTTCTTTATCCTTTAGATTTCCGAAGTGATTTTCTTCGTCTCGTTTTTAGTCTTTATTTTTAGTTTCTCTTTAAAACACATAAAATTTAGTATTAATTTTATTTGCAAATTTAAGCAATATGAATCAACCTGGACAAATTCCCCTATCAACACCAGTACTTCTTTTAAACAACGCTTTGGAGGAACACTAAGAGATGCTTGGGAAAGAATAAACAAAATGAATAATGAGGATCCTATTCACTGTGGTGAAAACAATATGAATCTTTTATTTTACTATGGACTAGATGGATGGTATAAAAATGCTTTAGATATACCCACAGGGGGGAGTTACACTTTATCCTCACCTGTAGGGATAGCCCTTACTCTTAAAAACATCTTTGGCACTTACAAAGGAAATGATAGGGAAGTAAATGGTATAATTTAAATACTTAACTCGGCAAAAGAAAGAATTGATAATTTTATAAAAGAACTTCCTAACAAGGAAGATTTCGAACACTTAGAACACCTTTCTAAAGGCACTGTCCCAGAAATAGAAGATAAAATGGCTACTATCCTCTATATATTAAATATTTGTGAAAAATAATTTACAAAAGATGACAAGCAACTTCTGAGTGCGAAAAAAAGGGTAGCATACTTGGGTATATATTTAAGGAAGATGCATCAAGTAAGTTTTTACTAAAAACCCAAGACAAAAAGCCAGCACAACAAAAAACAAAAACAAAAAAGAATTTACAAACAAAGAAAAAAGAGTTTGGGTAGTTAAAGCGCAAAAGGAGCAAAGACATAAAGAACCAATGAGAAAAGAGGAAGAAAATACTATGCTTATTGGTAATAAAGAGCCAGCAATGGTTACAAATGATACACAAATAGAAGAAATTAAAATTTTAAGTGAAATAAAAGAGACTCTACTTGATCTGGATCAATGTAGATTGCATGAACTTATTTATATATTATAATAAAATCTAATGACCTATCTATTAATAATCGTCAAGAAGTATTTGGCTCTTACATAGCAAACTATGTAATCAAAGAAAAGATAGAAATATACAACAATGAAGCTATGATAACACCAAAGCTTGGGGATGTTTGGATTCCCAAGATATTAATCACTATTGGCAAAGAGACTGTAACATCCCATGATTTGGGGTTACAAAAAGAGAAGAGGCATATGTGTGCATTGCATTCATGCATAGAAAATCCAGGGAATTTTCGTGCTTTCAAATAAAACTTATCACGGAGACTAAAGTTTAACTTGAGTTGATGTAATTGAAGTAGATCATCAATTCAAGCGCTATAAACCACAACGTGATCTCTTCTAAAACCTTGTTTTGGGTAGAGGTGATTTGATCTACTGGTTAGATCAAATGGAACTAGAACTATTACAGCAACATTTAAGTGAGGATCAATTACTAGATCTTCTAAAAGATCATAATATGGTATTGCTTGCTACAACATATGGATACCTATTCAACTTTAAAGCAATGAATCAGAAAGAATTTAGAAATCATTCTTGACTTATCTTTTCCATGTCTTAAATGGATTGATGTTCCTACCATTATCTTCATGATATTTATTCCACTTCATTCTTGAATTTATGACAAGAAGATCAACACTAGTATGGTTCCCTAGTTTCCACTTATTCTATTATATTCTTCTCTATCCAAATTAATATACATCAAAACCTAGAGAAGAGAGAGATATCTATTAGAGAAGCAATGCAATGTCAACACTTGAGCTAAAACCCTATGATATAATCCATTTCGACATTGAGAAGTGGTGAGGTAACATAAGAACCACATCCTTGAAATTAAGAAGTAAAGTAGAAACCAATCTGAACCAAGCTAGCCAAGTGGGGACTTAAACTATATACCAAAATAGACCTTGTGAGCCCATCTTACACCCTAGAGTAATCATGCATATGCAATAGTATACAAGTTGAGTGTTACACTCTAGTTTTTTAAGCAAGCACTTGATCTCGTAGGAGATAGCTATACTTTATTAATGATACCTTAGAAAGCCAACATCATGATCATCACAATTGGGTAATGATCATAAAACCTAAGAACTTGAAGTAAGAAGCTATTGAAAATAAGTAGATCATGTATGTTGCATGGTCATGCTTTGGAGATATATAAGTCTAAGTTAAAACTTATTATGATAAGCAGACATCATCCATCATAAGAAACAACAAGATGCTAGTAAACAATCTTAGTTCATGTACAACACCTTTAGTAATGAAGGAAATGCATTACACCAAAATCATTCCCTAGTCTTACAATGATATGATTAAGTGTCCTAACTATCTAGCATGAGGTTTGGGTACTCATGCTGAAGGTGCATGATGACATGGGCAGGCATCGTCCCCCCATCCGGATAAAGAAGAGAAAAAGAAACGAACGCGCGGCAGATGACCGTGTACGATCCGGTTCTTGCCGGAAAACAAAAAGCCGGGCCACATGATGCCGGAAGAAAAAGCTATGGAGCAGGTCGCGGTTATGCCGGAAATGGCCATGCCGAAGATGGCTATGCCGGAAATGGCTACACCGGAAACAATCATGCCGGTAGACACGAAACCGGGCAAAATTATCGAGCTGCAAGGGCAGCGTATGTTGAAGAAGAAATGCCACCACCAAGGTACCGGCAGACAAGAGCCGCGGAACCGGAAAGATATGGTGAAGCAGATTCCGAGGTGGAACGAACCAAAGCCTACCGGAACCCTTTGGGGGACGTGTAAAAGATGCTTGCCAGGCCAGGATGCGAGGCACAGCTGGATAGAGTGCATCTTTCTGAAATGATTGAATCCGAGGGTCCTCCTGGCCCAAAGTGCTTTGGCCCACGGATCATGAGAGAAGAGCCAACGGTACGCAATTTCCAATTGCCCCGGGATACAAAAACATATGACGGCACAACTAAGCCGGAAGCTTGGTTGGCAGATTATATCACAGCTGTTTATGTCGCTGGTGGCGGAGTAAACCGGCGTTGGGCCGTGAGAATCATACCGTCCTTCCTAGTGGGACCTGCACGTATTTGGCTTAACAACTTGCCGGTAAGAAGCATAAATGGATGGTTGGACTTTGAGGAAGCCTTTGTGAGCAACTTCAGCAGACCTATAAGAGGCCAAACAGCCGCAGCGCTTATGCCGCAGCGAATGAAACAGACCGACTATCTCACCCGGTGGAACTCAATGAGAAACACATGTGAAGGAGTGATTGAAGCACAGGCGATTGCTTGGTTCAGTCAGGGATGCCGGAGAGGATCACCTCTGTGGCAAAGGCTACAAAGGAACATGCCAAGCACACTGGCTGAAATGATGCGTGTGGCGGAAAACTATGCGTTGGGAGACCCAATGCAACCGGCAGTGCAAGCTGAACCGGCGCAAACTAGCCAGCCCCGGCAAGATCAACACCGGGATAACCGGCACAACAAAAGAAGAGAAGACTTTCCGGATCGACGGTATAATTCGCAGCAAGTAGCCGCGGTGCAGGAAAATTCCGGCCCCAGCGGAAACCAGAGGCAAAAAACCGGGTCGCAGCCATGGGCGGGTCCTAAAAAGAAATGGGTTGAAAAGGAAAAGTGGGGACAGAAAAAAGATTGGCAAGAACATATGAGGTACACCATGGAAGCGGCCATGGAGCAGCCGTGCAAGCTCCACACTCCACATCCGTCGAAGCCGGCGAACCATTTGACAAAAGATTGCTCATGGATCAAACACTTGATGCTAAGAGGCGCGGTAAAAGACGCGCAAGCGCAAGGTTGTTCCACAATACTGCAACCCTCGCATGACATGTTGCACCAGCACCCATTACCACCACCACCACCGCTTACCGGGGCAAACACCATACCGGTACCACCTCAGCAGAACCAGCAAGTTCATCCGGTGGTGGATGGCAATGGCCAACCGCCACCACCGGCACCTTTGGGCCGGAATGTTTACCAGGATCCGCACTTATGCTGCGTTGTGTTCATTACTGAGCCAACCGACCGGCAGAGCGTGCAGCGCTGTTCCATGGAAGTAAATGCAGTGATGCCACAGTATCAGATACATGCGTGGTCGATCAGGAAATCACCTGGTCGTTCAAGGATCACCCCAAGATCATGCCGAATCCGGGTGGTTATGCTCTCGTTGTGGACCCAATCATGCATGGGCCAGGCTCGAGTCAAGTTCAGCAAAGTGCTGATAGACAACGGAAGCAGCATAAATATCATGTACAAGCATACAATGCGTACGCTGGGCATAACAGAAAACATGCTACAGCCAACTCACACAACGTTCCATGGAATCGTTTCGGCCTTATCATGTGCACCGGTAGGAAAAGTCCGGGTGGATGTGTCCTTCGGAGGACGTGACAATTGCCGGGTGGAAAATGTTCTGTTCGAAGTGGTGGACCTAGACAGTCCTTACCATGCACTGCTGGGGAGACCGGCATTGGCGTCATTCATGGCTTCAACTCATACGGCTTATCTCAAGATGAAGATGTCGGCACCTCGTGGACCCTTAAGCGTAGAACTACAAAGTCTCATGAAACCGCTTCCGGATCAAACCTGGCAGAATCGCTGGTGATAGCGGAGGAAAAGAAAAGGATACAAACTGCTGTAGCGCTGGCTCAATCCTCGAAGCTGAGCTTAGCGGCGATGAGTGGAAACTTGGGCACACCGACATTCAAGCCGACAAATGAAACAAAGGACATTGTGCTGGATCTGGCTTACCCAGAGCGCACCGTTCGCATCGGTGCCGGCCTGAATCAAGCATAGGAAAGCGCGCGTCGCTTCCTCCGTGAGAATTGGAATATCTTTGCCTGGTCTACTGATGACTTGGTAGGTGTTCCGAGGGAGCTGGCTGAGCACTCTCTAAACGTCCGGAAGGATGCTAAGCCGGTGCGGCAACCTTTACGCCGGTTCGCTGAAGACAGGAGAAAAATCATTGGAGAAGAAGTGACCAAGTTGCTTGTGGCCGGTTTCATTGTGGAAGTCACGCATACTGAGTGGCTAGCCAATCCGGTGATGGTTGAAAAGAAGAAAGAAGAAAACCTAGAAGCAAAAGCTCCAAAGGTGTGGCGCATGTGCATCGACTACACCAACCTCAACAAAGCTTGCCCAAAAGATCCTTTCCCTCTGCCCCGGATAGATCAGGTGATAGATTCTACTGCCTGTGAGTTGTTGTCTTTCTTGGATGCTTATTCCGGTTTCCACCAAATTCCCGAAAAAGGAAGATCAAATAAAAAATGCGTTCATTACCCCGCACGGGGCTTATTGCTATGTTACTATGCCTTTTGGTTTGCGCAACGCTGGTGCAACGTACTAGCGCTGTATGCAAAAATGCTTGTTTGATCAAATCGGAAAAAACGTGCAAGTCTACGATGTCGTGATAAAAACTAAGGTGAAAGACACCTTAATCGATGACATCCGGCAAACATTTGACAACCTAAGAAGGTTCCGGATGAAACTTAATCCGGCAAAATGCACCTTCGGTGTCCCTGCCGGCAAACTGCTTGGTTTCCTTGTATCAAGCCGGGGCATTGAAGTGAATCCGGTAAAATCCGGGCAATCGAAAGAATGACAATACCGCGAGAACTCAAAGATGTGCAAAAGTTTACCGGAAGCTTGGCATCGCTGAGCCGGTTCATAAGCAGATTGGGAGAAAAAGCCTTACCGCTGTATGCTTTGATGAAAAAATCCGATACCTTCGTCTGGACCCCTCAGGCAGACGCGGCATTTAAAGAACTGAAAACCATGCTTGCAACGGCCCCAATCTTGGCCTCACCTTTGGAGAGAGAACCCATGTTGCTTTACATAGCGGCAACAAACCGGGTGGTAAGTGTTGTGGTTGTGGTAGAACGAGACGAGGAAGGAAAAACCGTGCAGAGGCCGGTATATTACCTGAGCGAGGTGCTCTCCTCTTCAAAACAAAACTACCCACACTTCCAAAAAATGACCTACGGCGTGTTCATGGCCGCCACGAAGCTCAAGCATTACTTTGAAGAGCATCCCATGAAAGTGGTGAGTGAAGCACCAATTTCAGACATCATATGCAACAAGGATGCTAACGGCCGGATTGCAAAATGGGCAATTCAGCTGTCACCTTACGTGCCGGTATACGAAAGAAGAGATGCTATAAAATCACAAGCTTTGGCTGATTTCCTAGTCGATTGGGCGGAAATGCAGTACAAGCAACCAGAACAAAGGCTGGAATACTGGAAAATGCACTTTGACGGATCCAAACTCAAAGAGGGTCTAGGTGTCGGTTGATGCGCGTAAATGTACACGTCCGTTGGGAACCCCAAGAGGAAGGTATGATGCGCACAGTGGCAAGTTTTCCCTCAGAAAGAAACCAAGGTTGAATCGAACCAGGAGGAGCCAAGAAGCACGTTGAAGGTTGATGGTGGCGAAATGTGATGCGGCGCAACAACAGGGATTCCGGCGCCAACGTGGAATCTGCACAACAAACCAAAGTACTTTGCCCCAACGAAACAGTGAGGTTGTCAATCTCACCGGCTTGCTAACAAAGGATTAAACGTATCGAGTGGAAGATGTTTGCAAAGAAAACAGTAAACACAATTGCAGATTGTATGCTATGTAAAGAATAGGACCGGGGTCCACAGTTCACTAGAGGTGTCTCTCCCATAAGATAAAAGCATGTTGAGTGAACAAATTACAGTCGGGCAATTGACAAATAGAGAAAGGCATAACAATGCATATACATGATATGATGAATATAGTGAGATTTAATTGGGCATTACGACAAAGTACATAGACCGCCATCCAACTGCATCTATGCCTAAAAGTCCACCTTCAGGTTATCATCTGAACCCCATTCAGTATTAAGTTGCTAAGCAACAGACAATTGCATTAAGTATGGTGCGTAATGTAATCGACAACTGCATGCTTAGACATAGCATCAATGTTTTATCCCTAGTGGCAACAGCACATCACAACCTTAGAACCTACTGTCACGATCCCAGGTGTGAATGAAGGCATGAACCCACTATCGAGCATAAATACTCCCTCTTGGAGTTAAGAGCAAAAACTTGGCCAGAGCCTCTACTAATAACGGAGAGCATGCAAGATCATAAACAACACATAAACAATAGATTGATAATCACCATAACATAGTATTCTCTATCCATCGGATCCCGACAAACACAACATATAGAATTACATATAGATGATCTTGATCATGTTAGGCAGCTCACAAGATCCAACAATGAAGCACAACAAGGACAAGACGACCATCTAGCTACTGCTATGGACCCATGGTCCAGGGGTGAACTACTCACTCATCACTCCGAGGCGATCATGGCGATGAAGAGTCCTCCGGGAGATGAATCCCCTCTCGGCAGGGTGCCGGAGGCGATCTCCGAATCCCCCGAGATGGGATTCGCGGCGGCGGCGTCTCGGAAGGTTTCCGTATCGTGGCTCGACTGGGGTTTCGCGACGGAGGCTTTAAGTAGGCGGAAGGGTAGGTCGGGGGCCACACGAGGCCCAGGGGACAGGTGGCGCGGCCGGGGCCGTGCCGCGCCGCCTATCATCTGGCCGCCTCGTGGCCCCACTTCGTTATCTTTTCGGTCTTCTGGAAGCTTCGTGCAAAAATAGGACCCTTGGCGAAGATTTCGTCCAATTCCGAGAATATTTCCTAGGATTTCTGAAACCAAAAACAGAAACAAAGCGCTCTTCGCATCTTGTTAATAGGTTAGTTCCAAAATGCATAAATATGACATATAATGTGCATAAAACATGTAGGTATCATCAATAAAGTGGCATGGAACATAAGAAATTATCGATACGTTGGAGACGTATCAGCATCCCCAAGCTTGTTCTCTCGTCCAGCAGGTAAAACGATAACAAAGATAATTTCGAAGTGACATGCCATCATAATCTTGATCATACTATTTGTAAACATATGTAATGAATGCAGCGATCAAAACAAAAGTAATGACATGAGTAAACAAGTGAATCATATAGCAAAGACTTTTCATGAATAGTACTTCAAGACAAGCATCAATAAGTCTTGCATAAGAGTTAACTCATAAAGCAATAAATCAAAGTAAAGGTGTTGAAGCAACACATAGGAAGATTAAGTTTCAGCGGTTGCTTTCAACTTATAACATGTATATCTCATGGATATTGTCAACATAAAGTAATATAACAAGTGCAATATGCAAATATGTAGGAATCAATGCACAGTTCACACAAGTGTTTGCTTCTTAAGGTGGAAGGAGATAGGTAAACTGACTCAACAATAAAAGTAAAAGAATGGTCCTTCAAAGAGGAAAGATTTGTATTTGTGCTAGAGCTTTTATTTTGAAAACATGAAACAATTTTGTCAACGGTAGTAATAAAGCATATGAGTTATGTAAATTATATCTTACAAGTTGCAAGCCTCATGCATAGTATATTAATAGTGCCCGCACCTCGTCCTACTTAGCTTGGACTACCGGATCTTTGCATGCCATGTTTCAACCAAGTGTCACAAAGGGGTACCTCCATGCCGCCTGTACAAAGGTCTAAGGAGAATGCTCGCATTTTGGATTTCTCGCTTTTGATTATTCTCAACTTAGACATCCATACCGGGACAACATGGACAACAGATAATGGACTCCTCTTAAATGCATAAGCATGTAGCAATGATTATTATTCTCATATGAGATTGAGGATATATGTCCAAAACTGAAACTTCCACCATGATTCATGGCTTTAGTTAGCGGCCCAATGTTCTTCTCTAACAATTTTGCATGCTCCAACCACTAAAATGATAGATCCTTCAGACAAGACGGACATGCATAGCAACTCACATGATATTCAACAATAGTTGATGGCGTTCCCAGAAGCATGGTTATCGCACAACAAGCAACTTAATAAAATATAAAGTGCATAAGTACATATTCAATACTACGATAGTTTTTAAGGCTATTTTGTCCCATGAGCTATATATTGCAAAGGTGAATGATGGAATTTTAAAGGTAGCACTCAAGCAATTTACTTTGGAAAATGGCGGAGAAATACCATGTAGTAGGTAGGTATGGTGGACACAAATGGCATAGTAGTTGGCTCAAGGATTTTGGATGCATGAGAAGTATTCCCTCTCGATACAAGGTTTAGGCTAGCAAGGTTATTTGAAGCAAACTCAAGGATGAACAGGTGCATCAAAACTCACATAAAAGACATATTGTAAACATTATAAGACTCTACACCGTCTTCCTTGTTGTTCAAAACTCAATACTAGATATTATCTAGACCTTAGAGAGACCAAATATGCAAATCAAATTTTAGCAAGCTCTATGTATTTCTTCATTAATGGGTGCAAAGCATATGATGCAAGAGCTTAAACATGAGCACAACAATTGCCATGTATCTCATTATCCAAGACATTTTAGAATTACTACATGTAGCATTTTCCAATTCCAACCATATAACAATTTAACGAAGAAGAAACTTCGCCTTGAACATTATGAGTAAAGCCTAAGGACATATTTGTCCATATGCAACAGCGGAGCGTGTCTCTCTCCCACAAAGTGAATGCTAGGATCCATTTTATTCAAACAAAAACAAAAACAAAAACAAACCGACGCTCCAAGTAAAGAACACAAGATGTGATTGAATAAAAATATAGTTTCAGGGGAGGAACCTGATGATGTTGTCGATGAAGAAGGGGATGCCTTGGGCATCCCCAAGCTTAGACGCTTGAGTCTTCTTAAAATATGCAGGGGTGAACCACGGGGCATCCCCAAGCTTAGAGCTTTCACTCCTCTTGATCATAGTATATCATTCTCCTCTCTTGACCCTTGAAAACTTCCTTCACACCAAACTTCAAGCAAACTCATTAGAGGGTTAGTGCACAATTAATAATTCACATGTTCAGAGGTGGCACAATCATTCTTTACACTTCTGGACATTGCATAAAGCTACTGGACATTAATGGATCAAAGAAATAAATCCAACATAGCAAAAGAGGCAATGCGAAATAAAAGGCAGAATCTGTCAAAAACAGAACAGTCCGTAAAGACGAATTTAAAGCTGGCACCAGACTTGCTCAAATGGAAAAACTCAAAACTAATGAAAGTTACGTACATATCTGAGGATCACGCTCGTAAATTGGCAGATTTTTTCGAATTTTCTACAGAGGCCTGTGCCCAGATTCGTGACAGACAGCAATGCTGTTTCTGCAGCGATCCCAAATATAACATCAACTTTGACATAGAAACTTTACTTGGCACAAAAACATGATAAGGAGAGGTTGCTACAGTAGTAAACAACTTCCAAGACTCAACAAAACAAAAATTTCTGTAGTAAAATAAACACATGGGTTATCTCCCAAGAAGTTCTTTCTTTATAGCCATTAAGATGGGCTCAGTAATTTTAATGATACTCTCGCAATAAAATAAGAGTTGAAGCAAAAGAGAACATCAAGAAGCAAATTCAAAACACATTTAAACCTAACCCACTTCCTATGAAAAGGAATCTTGTACACAAATAAATTCATGAAGAACAAAGTGACAAGCATAGAAAAGAAACACAAGTGCAATTTCAAGATTCTCAACATAAAGAGGGGAAACTTAATATTATTAAGATGCATATAACCATGTTTCCCTCTCTCATAATAATTTTCAGTAGCATCATGAACAAACTCAACAATATAACTATCACATAAAACATTCTTGTCATGAGCCACATGCATAAAATTATTACTCTCCACATAAGCATAATCAATTTTATTAGTTATAGTGGGAGCAAATTCAACAAAATAGCTATCATTATTATTCTCATCACCATAATCATCATACATAGGAGGCATATTGTAATCATAATTAATTTTCTCCTCAATAGTAGGTGGACTGAAAATATCATATTCATCATTGCAAGCATCATATATAGGAGGTAAAGTATCATCAAAGTAAATTTTCTCCTCCATGCTTGGGGGACTAAAAATATCACAACCAGCTTCCCCAAGCTTAAATTCTTCCATAGCTTTAGCAATAATGGTGTTCAAAGAGTTCATGCTAATAACATTGCTACAACTATTTTGCAAACAAAGTTCCATGGGTTTTTTAATTTTCTCTTCAAACACATCATGTCCTAACTCAAGATAAATACTATAAAGATCTCTAATTTTTTTGTTGTTTTCCATTAAGCCTAACTAGTGAAAATAAAAACAAGTACAGGACTAGACATGATAACAAAATAAATTAAATGCAAGTAACTAATTTTTTGTGTTTTTGATATAGAGAGCAAGACAGTAAATAAAGTAAAACTAGCAACTAATTTTTTTTGTGTTTTGTTTAGGTGCAGCAAACAAAGTAGTAAATAAAATAAAGCAAGACAAAAACAAAGTAAAGAGATTGAGAAGTGGAGACTCCCCTTGCGCGTGTCTTGATCTCCCAAGAACGGCGCCGAAAAAAGCTTGATGCGCGAATGTACACGTCCGTTGGGAACCCCAAGAGGAAGGTATGATGCGCACAGTGGCAAGTTTTCCCTCAGAAAGAAGGTTGAATCGAACCAGAGGAGCCAAGAAGCACGTTGAAGGTTGATGGTGGCGAAATGTGATGCGGCGCAACAACAGGGATTCCGGCGCCAACGTGGAATCTGCACAACAAAACCAAAGTACTTTGCCCCAACGAAACAGTGAGGTTGTCAATCTCACCGGCTTGTGTAACAAAGGATTAAACGTATCGAGTGGAAGATGTTTGCAAAGAAAACAGAAACACAATTGCAGTAGATTGTATGCTATGTAAAGAATAGGACCGGGGTCCACAGTTCACTAGAGGTGTCTCTCCCATAAGATAAAAGCATGTTGGGTGAACAAATTACAGTGGGCAATTGACAAATAGAGAAAGGCATAACAATGCATATACATGATATGATGAATATAGTGAGATTTAATTGGGCATTACGACAAAGTACATAGACCTCCATCCAACTGCATCTATGCCTAAAAAGTCCACCTTCAGTTATCATCCGAACCCCATTCGTATTAAGTTGCTAAGCAACAGACAATTGCATTAAGTATGGTGCGTAATGTAATCGACAACTACATCCTTAGACATAGCATCAATGTTTTATCCCTAGTGGCAACAAGACATCACAACCTTAGAACCTCGTCACGATCCCAGTGTGTCAATGAAGGCATGAACCCACTATCGAGCATAAATACTCCCTCTTGGAGTTAAGAGCAAAAACTTGGCCAGAGCCTCTACTAATAACGGAGAGCATGCAAGATCATAAACAACACATAAACAATAGATTGATAATCACCATAACATAGTATTCTCTATCCATCGGATCCCGACAAACACAACATATAGAATTACATATAGATGATCTTGATCATGTTAGGCAGCTCACAAGATCCAACAATGAAGCACAACAAGGAGAAGACGACCATCTAGCTACCGCTATGGACCCATGGTCCAGGGGTGAACTACTCACTCATCACTCCGAGGCGATCATGGCGATGAAGAGTCCTCCGGGAGATGAATCCCCTCTCGGCGGGTGCCGGAGGCGATCTCCTGAATCCCGAGATGGGATTACGGCGGCGTCTCTGGGAAGGTTTTCCGTATCGTGGCTCTCGGACGGGGTTTGCGACGGAGGCTTTAAGTAGGCGGAAGGGTAGGTCGGGGGGCACACGAGGGGCCGGGACAGGTGGCGCGGGGGCCGGCCGCGCCGCCCTATCATCCGGCGCCTCGTGGCCCCACTTCGTTATCTCTTCGGTCTTCTGGAAGCTTCGTGCAAAAATAGGACCCTTGGCGAAGATTTCGTCCAATTCCGAGAATATTTCCTTACTAGGATTTCTGAAACCAAAAACAGAGAAAACAGAACTGGCTCTTCGGCATCTTGTTAATAGGTTAGTTCCAGAAAATGCATAAATATGACATATAATGTGCATAAAACATGTAGGTATCATCAATAAAGTGGCATGGAACATAAGAAATTATCGATACGTTGGAGACGTATCACCGGTGTGGTACTTACCTCGCCAAAAGGAGATCACCTCTGGTATGTTTTGCAAGTGCATTTCAGGGCATCAAACAATGTCGCTGAATATGAGGCTCTGATCCATGGGCTTAAAGTCGCAAAATAAATTGGTGCACACCGGATCATTTGCTACGGCGATTCAGATCTTGTGGTGCAACAATGTTCGGGAGATTGGGATGCAAAAGATGCCAACATGGCCTCATACCAGTTCCATGTGCAAAAGATTGTCGGCTTTTTTGAAGGTTGTGAGTTTCACCATGTGCCACGGGCTGAAAATGAAGCAGCGGATGCTTTATCCAAGCTGGGCTCGTCGAGGCAGGAAATTCCTCCCGGAATAGCCTTAGCTCACTTAAGAACACCGTCAATCAAACCAAGCCCAGAATCGGAGTCAATTTTTGTACCGGAATCGCATGTTGTGCCCATGGATATTGACGAAGGAAACACGGGGACTGCTCCGGCAAACTCGGGGACTGCTCCGGCCAACTCGGGGACTGCTCCGATAAACTCGGGGACTGAGACGCCCATACCGGAACAAGCAATGCTTGTGGATAGCATGGACATAGACGTACCGGTATTCCTGGTTCGAGAAGCACCATCCTGGGTTAAACCTATTAAGGAATTCCTGATCAACGGCACCTTGCGAGTTGACGAAAACGAATCAAGAAGAATCCAGAGGAGAGCCAAAGCATACACTTTTATCAATGGCGAAGTGTACAAGAGGAGTGTTACCGGTGTCCTGCAAAGATGCGTGGAACCGGAAGAAGGAAGAGAGATGCTCAGGGAAATTCACCAAGGAGAATGTGGGCATCATGCGTCATCAAGGGCGCTGGTGGCAAACGTATTCCGGCACGGTTTCTACTGGCCAACTGCTTTGGAAAATGCTGAGGATTTGGTGAGAAAATGCAATGGGTGCCAGAGGTACGCCAAGCAAAACCATACCCCAGCATCCGGATTAAAAACTATACCGTTAACCTGGCCATTTGTTGTATGGTGCCTTGACATGGTTGGCCCATTCAAAACTGCAAGGGAAACATGACCCACATCTTGGTCATGGTGGATAAATCCACCAAGTGGTTGGAGGTAAAACCTATCGCAAAATGTGATGGGCATACCGCGGTGAAGTTCTTAAAAGATGTCATTCTCCGGTATGGATACCCACACAGCATCATTACTGACAATGGCTCAAACTTTGCCCAAAGAGAATTCAAGCGATTCTGTGAGGATAACAACATCCGGCTGGATTTGTGCTCAGTAGCACACCCACAAGGCAATGGCCAAGCTGAAAGAATCAATGCGCTGGTGCTTTCCGGCATAAAACCAAGGCTCATTGAACCGCTTGAAAAGTCACAGGGATGTTGGCTCGATGAGCTACCATCAGTGTTGTGGATCATAAGAACAACTCCAAACCGGTCAACTGGATACACTCCATTTTTCATGGTTTACGGAGCAGAAGCGGTAATACCAACCGACATTCTCCATGATTCACCAAGGGTGCAACTCTATACCGAACAAGAGGTAAAAGAGGCCCGAGAAAACGATGTGGACTTGCTAGAAGAAGCAAGAGAACTGGCATTGGCAAGAACAGCCATTTACCAGCAAAACCTCGACGCTATCACAGGAAGGTTAACCCGAGAGTTTTCCGGAAGGAGATTTGGTGCTACGCCTAGTGCAACGCACTGAAGGCCGGCATAAACTTTCACCTCCTTGGGAAGGGCCATTCATTGTAAGCAAAGCTCTGCACAATGATGCCTACTACTTGATCGATGCACAGGAATGGAGAGAAGGAAAGGCGGACAAATTCGGAGATGAGACCAAGCGTCCATGGAACATAGCATTGTTGCGCCCTTTCTACTCATGAAGTTGTACTGTAAGAAGTTCCTTTTTGTACCTTATGCTATGAATAAAAGACTCCGGCACCTCGAATGTTTCTCGTGGACTGCCTCCATCAAACTTGCATGTAATGTGTTTATTTTTTCCGTTTACCGGTTGCTTGTTGAACATTTTTTCTTTCCTGTTTAGTAGCGTGCTAAACCTACCAGAGTCTTCGACTCTGCTGCTGTCCGCAAACCGGCTTCATGGCAAGCAACATAAACCGGTAGGAATTAAGCACGTGAACTACGAAAAGAAGGAGTGGGAACGGACAATCCGGAAAAGTTTAACTAACCCTGGTTTAACCGGTTTTTTGTGAAAAATTTCGAATTATTCCTAAGTTCAAGAAAATGTTCGCTTGGAAAAAGAACTTTGTAACTCATATGCCAAAACACCCAAAAGAGGTAGGCAGAGGCAAAGGGAAAGAACCAAGTGTGCATCGAATTGGATGCGGAAATAATCCCGGAATCTTCACAGTGCAAGATAAAGGCAAACAACAAAGGCAACATGCTAGGTTAACAAACCAACTTAACTTAATAAGTTACCGGTTAAAGATACACGGGCGTAAAGTTGTACCACAACCAAAATGATAAGTAGTATCTTACATCCAAAGACCCCGGCATACCGGGGCAGAATTTAACAAACATTGTCTTTTAAGCAACAGATATAGCAGAGACAGGATGAAAACATTCAGGCAACAGGGGCTTCAGGGGGAGCAGCACCGGCCTCTGGAGCTTCCGGGGGCACATCGCCAGCTTCCGGGGGCGCGTCTCCGGCTTCCTCATCCTCATCTTCCTCCTCCTCTTCCTCCTCCTCATCGCTGAGGAAGTCGTGGACGTTGGGAGGAGCAGGGATGAAGGTGCGAACTGGGGCATACTCGGCGATCCAGTAGGCGCGGTCCTTCCGCTTTGCGGTGAGGACCGGATCCTTGTCGGTGGGAGCATCTTCGCGCAAGCTATGCAGGGCGTCCAAGTCCAGATCCTCATACCAGGAGTAGGCGACGCGTAACGCCGCATCAGCTCCGGCACGGGCAGCGGAGCACTGCCACTCCCGGATCCTGCGTCCGGCACCTTTCAGCCGCTCAGAAATGAGTGTCAGATTGTCTGGCACCACTTCCTTGGGCCACAGCACCTTGTAGAGCTGGAGCGCCAAGTCGGGCAGATCGGCAAGATGCCGGTCCACCGCGCGCATATGCTGGACCCGGGCTGAGAGCGCAACCAGATGGTCATAGGGATCCCACGGCGCAGCCAGGTTCTTGAACTTCTGGGCGACCCGGCGGTCCATCACCTTCTTCTGCGCATGAACCTGCGACTCCGGAAAGAGCCCTGGAAAGCAAAGAACAAAAGATAAGAACGCGATACCGGAAGATATAAGCTTGTAAGCAGAAACCGGAAAAGATAGAAAAGAAACTTACGAAGGGCCAGCGCATCGGTTTGCATGACCAGCTGGTCATACTCCTTTTGCTCCGCGGTTAAGCGGGCGACCTGGTCCTCAGCTGCTTTCCGCCCCTTGATGGCCTCCTCCAGCTCCGCCCTCAGAACCGCGCTGGAGTTGGTGGAATCCTCCAGAACCTCCGCCAGCTTGGCCTCGGCTGCTGCCTTGGCGTCCTTCATCTCCTGGTCATGCCGGAGCCCGGCCTGGATAGCTTGCTCCTTGAGCTCCCCAGAGATAACCTTCTGGGCATCCAGAGCCTTCTGGTCATCCCGGATGAGCTGCTCCTTTTCAGCTAAAATCCGGAAAAGAAAGTGTTAACAAAAATGTAACCGGTGAAATACAAAAAGGCAAATCAACCGGAAAAAGAAAGGTACCCTGGAGGTCGGTGAGCTGGGTCTTGAGGGCTTCGATGGAAGCTTCCGGGAGAGATGGTGTGCAAAAATTTCATAAGTACCGAAAAGAGAAACTTTCCGGTAAGAAAGATACCGGGGCACGGAAGCTCACCTTGGCACTTGTTGTGCGCTTCACAAAGATCCCGGTGCTCCCACAGGAGCTCCTCAAAGAGGTGCTTCCGGGCATCCGCCGTGCTCTGTGCAAATGAAGGTGGCTATAAGAATATGCCGGTTTTGGGAATTTTCAAGAAAGTTTCGCGCTCAGAGCTACGCTCTCAACCCGAAACTCGGGGACTGGGAAGACATACATAATATTAAAAGAGTGAAAACCGGCATGAACTAAAAAATTGCAAAGGAGTTGGCGTGACTTACCAACACGTTGTTAGTGGCATCATGCCACGCGTTGTCCAGCTCCTTGACCGCGCGCCGCAGCCGCATGAAATGCTCCTCTGTGCACCGGGGGCCAGCGGGGTCAATCGCCGGAAGCCGGTCCTTCCCCAGGCCGCGCGTGGCCGTGGACACATCCGCTCGATTCCACTTCTCAGCGTAATCAAGCAGATGCCCCAGCTCGTTGCCTCCGCGCTTCAGCTCCGTGATGCGCCCCAGCTGACCGGAAGCCTTTTCTCCGGCCAAGAGAGCGGCGCGGCTGGCGTGCAGCACCAAGGGCTGCGGGCCGGAGGCAGGAGCGCCGGAAGCCATGGCCTCCGGCGTAGAAGGTTCCGGCTGGGTGCCTTCTGGCGGCGGCGTCGGCTTGGCGGGTCCTCGCCTTGAGAACGGCGTGGGCTCGGCAGCGATGGGTCTTTTGCTCAGCGGCGGCGTCGGCTTGAGCGGCATGGAGGCGTCAGGCGCGCCCTGTGCCGGAGTGGAGCCTGCCGGCACGGAAATGTCCGGCACGGTCTTGGAGGCGGAAGCATCCGCAATCTTCTTCTTCTTTTTCTTTGGGGTGGTAGGAGCCAAAGGCTCCATCCCCCCGGCAGCTTCGGTGTTGGCGTCGATGTTGCTGACGTTGGTGTCTTCTGTCTCTGGAGGGGAAGCTTTGTCCTCCTCCGCGCGGTGATCTGGCGGTGTAGGGGTCGCACGCCCCGCACTTGTTGTGCCTCCCAGAGGGGAGGCAGAAGAGTTGCCGGCACCAGATGGTGCCGGGCTTGGTTGAGGTGAAGGCCTCGCGGCTTCTTCTGAACTTTCCGAAGGAATGCCGGAAGCGCTCTTGGAGATCTTGAGCGCTGGGCTGAAGGATAGAAGGAAAAAAGATTGAGAAAGGCAACCGGAAAAAGAACTTCGCTGAACTTAAGCAAGGAAAAAGCGTAGGTTTACCCGGAAGCGGTCGGCATCCCCCGTCTCCGGAAGTTCTTCTTGGAGACCACCCTCCCGGCGACAACTTCTTGCCGTTGGCGCTTGGCGGGAGGAGCCTCGCTGGAGCCGGCTTCAGGTGCCGGAGCCTTTTTCTTCTTATCCTGGGAGCTGAGCTTCTCCAGGAACTCCTGGCCGACCTCGGCCTGCAGCGGAACCACGTGTTCATGGACCTGCGGGTTGGTGCTGGCTGAGGGAGCGTCTACAAAAAGATAACCAGTGAGGAGACGAAAAGGCTAAGTACCTCCAGTATGATGACCTCATCATCGGAACCGGATTTGTTGGTGGAAAAGTTACCGGGGCGCGGGGTGTGCGTGCGTCCCATCTTGAGGTCGGTCCAGTGGATGTAAGGATCCGGGTCCACCTTGTCCAGAGCCCGGTTCCGGCAAGGGCCTCGTTGCTCCGCCGCGATGCGAGGGAAGCGCTGCTTGGCCTGAAAAGGAAGAGAAAGACAGTTAGTAATACATCGAAAAGCTACCGGAAAACAACCCGGACTGCATAATCTCTTACTTCGTCAGTTGGAGGGTTGAGGGAGCTGAGAGGCAGAAGGCCCCACTCCCAATCCAGCGGCATGGCACTTTGACAGATTTGCCTAGCCTTAAGGACTACGTCCTCCTTGCTCAGGGGGAGGCCGGTGATCTTGGTAGGATCACCAGGGCCGTACATTTCGCTCATTTTATGAGCCCGGCGCTTAAGGGGAAGCACCCGGCGCGAGATAAACGTCCGAACAATGTCATCCGAACAGATGGCAGTGTCCTTCATGAGTTGCTTCATGAAGCGCACAATCCGGTTGGTTTCTATATGAGAGTCCTTCGGATTGTAGCTCCAGTTGGCCTTCGTAGGCACTCCCGGATTGAAAGCCGGAAGATTGATAAGATCTGCGGCGCCGGTGTTCTTCACGTAGAAAAAGGTCTCTTGCCATGCCCGGCATGACTCGAGACCGGAGAATTTAAAAAAGGGGCTCCCTTGACGGGAGCCGATGATACAAGACCCGCATTGAACGACGGGCTTGGGCTTAGGAATTTCCTTGCCCTGGATGGAATTGATCCGAAGAGAAAAGAAGCGAGCAAAGGTCTCGCGGGTGGGGCGGAGACCCATGTAGGCCTCCATGAAGGTTGCGTAGCAAGAGAGATAGAAGATGGCATTGCCAGGAAGATGGTGAGGTTGGAGTTGGTAGAAATCAAGGAATCGGCGAAAGAAATCTGAGGCAAGAAGGCCGAAGCCGCGCTCAAGAAAAACGACGAACTCACCAGATTTAAGATCCGGTTCGATCTCGTCGCCCGGAAGCCGGCAGGATACTCCTTCTGGTATCCTTCTAGACCGGTACAGCCAGTCAATCTCGTGCTGGGTCACGTCGGAACCCTTCCAGGCCCCACGAGTGACGCCGGAAAGATCTACTCCGGAAGCCTGGCTAGAACTGCCGGCATCTTGACCTGTTCCGGTATCAGTTTCCATCCGGATACGCTCAGCCGAGGGCCCGCCGGAAGCTTGACTTTCGTGGCTACTGGAGGAAGATTCGGAAAGATGGACTCCGCTAGACATACGGGCCTACAGGATGCCGGATCCTACCCAAAAACCGCTTTCCCAAGATCTACCCTTGCGTGAAGATCTACGAGTAAGAGAGAAAGCGAAAGAAAAAGAGGAGTAAATATCCTACCAACCCAAGATCTGGAAAACGAGAAAAAGGAAGCAAACGAGCATTGGGGCTCACCTGAAGCTGCGGGAGACGCGAAGGAGAGGTTCGCTGAAGAAGTGGCGATCTCCTGGCCGTCGACGAAGGCCGGCGACGGAGAGGGGCGAAGTCCGCCGGAGAAAGCTCGAAGGAGCAACGGCGGAGAAGCGCCGCAGCAACTCTGAGCGGTGGAAAGCTTCGGCGCAGCGGGAGCAACGGCGCAGGTTCGTCGGGAGCGATGCTCTAGCGGCGACCGGCGGCGGCGAGAAAGCAGAGGGCGAGAAGCTCGAAGTGCGCTAGAAATGGGGGCAAGTGCGGAGAAGGGGATGAAGAGGAACCGCACCCCCATTATATAGAGAGAAGAGGAAGTGGGCCGGAAACCGCTGGGCCGCGGCGGTTCGCCTCGTGGGCCGCCACGTGGCGCGAAGATACACGCGTGAAAATTAAAAGGCCACAGGGTCGCCGCACGAATCTGGAATGGCCAGAGGGATCCGGTGCGGCACATTAAATGTTGGCGCGGGAGTCGAAGGGAAGTGACCACTGACACTGGCGCGTCAGAACAGTGGCATGTGTCTCGATAGGCACGTTCGAGAAATCCTCGACTTCACCGAGGAGGAGTTTAATGTCAAAGATGCCGGAGCAATCCGGAGAAAAAGAGGAAGTGCGGCGACGATGCCGGAAAATTCTATCCGGGTGCCGGAAAGGTTAAACCGGTACCTTGTGAGATAGGAACCTGGCATGGCCCGTCGGATGAAATCTGCCGTACTATACCAGCTTCGGGGACTAATGTTGGGGGGATGACCCCCGGTATGCCAAAGGCAGGCCAAACCGGATGGTTTGGCATACCAAGATACCGGTTTACAGTTTAATCCGGACGTGAACTTAGGCTTTTGGCTAAGGAAACCTTTACCGGTATGCCCAAAGAGGGGTATGCCGGAATGAGCTAAGAAGATACCGGACTACCGGTATAAGCAAAGCTGGTCAAAAATTCTCTCAGGAGCTAGAAGACAAAGATGAGCAAAGCAAAGTAGCTTTAAACGAAGCCATGACGTAAAAGACGAAGGTGACGCCTAAAGCAACCGGAGGACATCAACCTCCCTGATTAAAGAAGATACCGGCGTCACCTATGATTAAAGTAGCTTTGTAAAGTAGTTTGTCTGTTCAAAGATGCCATTAGGGTTTATTAGGGTTCCTTCCCCACCCTCCCCCCTATATAAGGAGAGGGGGCATGCTCCACGAGAGAGAGAGAGTTTCACCTACCTGTAACCTTGTTGTTCATGGAATAGAGAAGATCTAGAACGGAGTTCATCCTTGTGTCTTCCTTCTTCTACCTCTGGCACTGGCCAAGTTCTTGAGGAAAGCACCCGGAAGTTCATCCTACCTAATCCAAAACCCTCCCCCGAATCCTCTAGCGCCCAACTCGGCCCCAACTTAAGCCATCCCATGGCATCTGTCTGTTCACCACGACGATAGTTATAGTTTGAGAACTAAGGTAATACCATGTCATCGATCATCCTTTCTTACAGTGATTCATAGAAATTTCGTTGTAGTATTTAGAAAAAAATACCCTTTCTGATAGTCATCAATAGAAGTTCAGTTCTCATGATACGATTTTACCAAGATCATCTCTAGGGTTTCCATTTTCTAGATCGATTATGAGGTGTGGTATGCATATAATTAACTGCTTAGATTTCCCCAAGCATATGTGGTTTGTTAGTATAATTAAATTTCAGGTGACCATCATGCTTAGCTATTAATATTCTGAGAAACTTTGGACGATGTTGTGTTCTGTTGTTGCTCATAGTGTGTGGTTTCAGTTTCTGAAAAGGCATGACTGAGGTAGTCTATGCTTTAGCATGCTCATTTCTTGGTGCACAAATCTAGGGCGCTGGTGAGTGTGTATTCTGTAAGACTTGATCCAATTTCATAATAAAATTGTGAGTCCTAGGGGCTCCCTTCTGTTGGGAAAAAAATCTGATTATAAATCAAATGCTTGCTGTCGTGGGTATATTCTCTTTAACACTTATCCTCCGGTCCGCAGGAAAATTCTCTTCTCACTCTATGTGAAATGCTTTTCTATCCGGCTGAGATTAAAATGAAGCTAATGCTTTTCTCTGGTTTACTTCTTGACAGCCTTTTCCAATCTTTTCACATGTTTATCTTCTTCCAAATTTATAGACCTTTTTATCTGTGAATTTAGCTGATGCTATGGCATGTTCGGGAAATTTGGATGTTGATGCCTGCGACATGTTTCTGTGTATAATTCTGATGAATTCAAACATGATTATTTTTTTAAGTTGTTTCTTCCCTTGGAACCTCTGTGTTGTAGTTTTGTTAATTTTTATTACATATCACCCAAATGTTAAACTAACTGCTAGGTTAATAATTTTTTCTAACATAGCGTGGCCTTCACACATGATCCACACTTTGTTTGGCTGATCTTTTATTGTACAATATGAGAGTTATCTATAGTAGAAGTTACAATCTTAATATTCTGATTGCAGGTCAAATATTTGTGGGTGCTTCAAGTTTCCAAGGGCTTCACCAATTGGAGAGGTAAAAATTATGTGACATTCATGTTGTAAATCGAGAAGTGAATTATGGCACATGGTTAATGACATCATATACTCTAATTCTACTAGGCTGATTTAGAGTGAACAACTGGGCTTGTTGAGCAGCGGCAAACAGGTAAGGATACACTCCCTGGGTAGGAGGAAGTAAAACTTCTTGTCTCCAATTTGAAGGAGGTGTAGTTGCAAGACCCGCTCTTCCCCGCTAACGGTGTGAGGCCTCCGCACTTGCCCACCGCACAAGCGGAGGAGCATAGAAGGACCGCTGGTCTCCCTTTTCTTCTCCACTATCGTCTTCTATGCCATAGCTATAGGCTCTCTTCTACGTCGCCTCGTGGACTTTCATCGTCTCATCGGTATGGAATTGGGGATTTTGGAGCTTGACAGGCTTTCCAAGCTGTTCTTGTTATTGACACACTTACACAATAAAAGTGCCGCTAATTGTGTTATGCAAAGATGGCTAACATGGTGAAAGATCTCTAGATAAGACACATGATGGATTAAAATGGATAAAAAGACAGAAAGAACACATGTTGATCCTCGAAGGGTTAGTAACAAGAAGGATATCTAAAAACTAAGTCAAAAAGATATCATTCTTCTATATATTTTGTTTTCCCGTGGCAACGCATGGGCATTTTAACTACTAATAATAGATGAGTGTATAGCAGAAATTCAGTTCGGCTCTCGGGTTCATATGCTCCCTCTACCAAAAAATATATTTCGAAATGTCGAAAAAATTTGGCAAAAAATTATACATGTACATCTCTATAATATACGTAAGTTTGTCAAATTTCGCTAGGAAACAACATTTTTTGAGTTCTATGTAAAAAAGAGAAAATTTAACTTCTGAAAAGCCTTGTTTCTAGGATTGAATTTTGTCTTTCTTACACATATCACACGAGCAAGTCGATTTTTCATGAAACAACTTTGTGAGCGCGTAGCATGTGAAGATGTACGTGCGAATTTTCCGTTTCAATTTTTTTCAAATTTCAAAATGTGTTTAACATGCATTTAAAAATAAAGGAAGCATATGCTCCCATGTGCCAAAACATCACTCCCAGTGTATAGTGGAAAGAAAGAAATTCTCGTGCAGCTCGTATTCTACTCAGACGTCCGTGCTTCGCTGCTCTGGCGCGTAGCCGCGGGAGGTTTTGACTGTTTGAGGGGCGTCGCCAATTCGCCACGATAGTCTGAGTTCGCTGCGCTATACGGCTATACTCCTTCCGTCCACAAATAAGTGTACACGCGGATTTTCCAAGACAAATTATGAATTGGAGTAAAAAAATACATTGGGAACATGCATCTCTCCACTTTAATTCTTTCACCTCCAATAAGCTAAATGCATGTAGAAAAACAAGAAGAATATGTGCTTAATATTATTGGGTTTGATTTCCGTACGATGAGAAAGAAGCAATTAAAGTGCATTGAAAAAATAGGAGTACGCTCTTTTGTGGACAAAGTTTAGAGCTAAATGTCCACTTATTTGATAACGTAGAAAGTACGCGGCAACCGCAGGCCGGCCCTCGTAAGCCGTTTTTTCTTAACTAACCGCGGGCTCCCGCAGAGATAACTAATATGGCCGCAATCCACGGCGCCACAGATGACCCGTTCCAACACTTTTTTGAGCCAATTTACTCTCCATAAAATATATATTTAGCAGAACTGCCGCCGCGAAGTTAGAAAATGAAAATACCGTTTCGTTTTAGACCGTGTGCTTCGTCGTCAACACTCGTCCATTGGGGGAAGGATTCCATCTTCCTTGCACGTCGCCGCGCTGCTAGCTGTTGCGTTTCATGATGCACTGCAGCATGCCTCTCGCAACGCCGCACGTCGACCCCAGGCCGGATCCGTTTCGCGCGGCCTCTCGTCTTCGTACCAAGCACGCCGCCCTTCTCCCTCACGCCCGGCACCATGTCCGTGCTCCAACCTTTGGGTCGATCTGGAACCGGAAGCCCAGCGCATGGAGGGGAGGAGACGGTGGAGTTGCAGGAATCCGGATCGGTTGCTTGCATGAATCCTGAGATCAATAGATAACTCAGGCCGGCTGTCAGGTAATCTCCATCTTTTGAGGTGTCAGGTAAAGCGACTGATCTCCTCCTGAATTTTCGCTGTCAGCTGCGGCCGGGGTGAGGCACGGTATGCTGAGCTTGGTGACAATGAATCCAGCTCTCGCCTGCATCCTATCGCATAAACTGATGCTGGAAATCGATCTTTGGCCGAACTGTCGCGTCACCGTCACAATCACTTTCAATCCGAACCGTTCTCGCGAAGTTTGGAGGACTGTTGAGGAAGGAGTTGTCATTTACATTATTGAAGCTTAACCTAACAAGACAAGAAGAATAGGCAGCTCAACACACAAGCTTCTGACGCTCTGTTCAGCTCCCTCAACATCAACAAGTATATCAACGGATTGATAAGTGATGCATTGAAAAGTAAAAGCAAGGCACTAGGACACCTGGAACAAGTTTATCAAGGCACTGAGTATATCAACTGATCGATAAATGAGGTTGTTCGGACCATCTACACTCTCACAGGGAGCTCCTACTTATGGCTCAAGTGCGGGAGCGAACAGTACGCCCAAAATGATGGGTACAATTTTTTCTTTTGAAAAAAAGTTTACATTAACTTGAAAATTGTTTAATCCTGACCTAATTTTTTTTGGAGAAGACAGCCACCGCCTGTGAAAAAAAATCCTAACCGCCTCCAGCCCTCCACTTTAGCCTCCCCATAGATCGGTTCCCCCTTCTTTGGCTGGCTTCGCTGGTGTTAGGAGGAGTGGGGACCCCAACCTATGCGTGAAGTTTTCAATAAAAGTAGTATTTTTAGTAGTTTATGTTAGGTTTTGGTAGCCGTCTTCTTGTTGGTTTTTCCCGCAATGGAGATGGTATTGTCTGCAATAAATGATCTTCGGCCTTTCGTTCGACGACGAGATCTTCTTCCCACGTCAATGGTGGTGTTGGGAGATTACATTTTTCTAAGTATGGGCCTTCAGATCTTGCTTCGTCAAATCAATTTTGGATCTTTTCTCATGTTTGCCGCGATGAGGATTACCCTCGCAGTTTTTCTCCCGGTTGCTACGTCCTCAACAATGGTGATTCGTACTCTTAGCTCTCCAACAACGTCTACAAGGCTGGTCGATTGTTATTCACTGGCATACCGGTGTCGGTACTCTTGCCGATGTTGATGGACTACTTTAATGGTTGCGCGCGTGCACGCAGCATTAGCATTGCGGCTTAAATTAAAATTATAAGAGAACCTTCACTGGTATTTACAGGTCTACGGGTTGTCATCTATCTTTGGTTGCCAAAAGTACAAGATTGTGTCTTGGAAGAAGAAAGAGTTTCAAGATCTTGGACATTTGCTAGTATCTTTTAGTCCGCCGGAAACAGCTCATCTATCTCTACCATGTACTATTTGTTACTATAAATATATGTGGTATCGAATGTTTAAAAAACTTGAAAATTGTTTAGATTTCAAAAATGTTCAAACTCGAAAGATATTCAAATTTAAATAACTGTTCAGATACAAAAAAAAATCAAACTCAAAAAATGTTTAAACTAAAAAAATAAACTTAAAATTGTTCAGATTGAAAGAATGCTCAAATTCGAAAAATGTCCAGATTAAAAAATGGTCAGATAAAAAATTCAAATTAAATAGTGTTCAAATTTAAAAATTTCAAACATATAAATTGTTCAATTTCAAAAAAGCTTATCAAAACAAGCTTGCCAAAACAGGAGAAAACCAAAAACAAATCAGAGGAGACCGATAACACAGACCTAACCAGAAAAAACCAGCTGAAAAACCGAGAAAAAACCATAAAACTGTGCAGTACCTTGAGTAATAGACAAACGCCTAATGGGCTGGCTCAGATACCATGCGCACGTCGGCAGAGCTTAATAGCACACACTAATGGGCGTCAAATAGGATTTGCCCTCTCATAGGCCAATTGCGCCAGACCACATGCGCTTCGTGAAGCAAAGTTCGGACGTCGCCAAGACGAGGGAGAACATGTCAGAGGCCCATCAAGTAACGTAATCCGAGTGAAAACTGCTCATGGCCCGGAACACAAGAACAAAATTCGGCCTGCATTAGACAAGCAAGTTGCCTCAGTTGAGCATACAGAAAATTCTCAACAACAAAAAATGTTGAGCTGAAAGAATAGGTTAAGTTGTCTACAGTAGGATAAATCCAGTTTCTTCTAAATTTATTTCCACAAATCCAGATTACAACATGGGGCATCTTCATTCTTCCATCCTTATTCTGCACTTGACTGAAGATATTTTCTGCATATCTGTGGATCCAGGACGGCCTCCAGAAAAGGTGAAGAGAACAAGATACCTGATGCAAGGGAAAGGGTGGCCGATTGATTTGCTCTTTAACAAACCAGATTCCAAGTCAATTCTCGTGTGACTCAGTTCATCATTTTAAAGCTCGACGTCACCGTCGAGAACCAGTCATGGTCTTTCAACAACAGCGGCAAATGCACCAAATTTCAGATTGCCCAGGCACATCGTTGCAAGAGACAAGCTTCTGAGAAGCTAAGTAGTACTATAGGAAATAAGAGAGATGATCCTTATACCGTGATTCAGAGCACGGTTTGCATGCAACTCTGCCCGTGCAGAAGCTCTTTTAGCGTGCAGGTTGAAATGGAATGGATGCCATCCCGTTCACGGTTCTTGCAACTCCAGAATTCTTGGTTTTAGGATAAACGACTATTCCACGTTTTTCTATAAACGAGTCTCCACAGTACTAGAATCTCAGAATTTTTTGCCCTAGATCTCAACCCTCTACAAGCCCGTTTCCTAAATACCTACGAATCCAAACAACCAAGGAATTTTACGAAAACGAGTTTTAGTTTGTTTTTCTGTTATTTTTGTCATTCTTTTTCTATTAATGCATCGACTCAAGGCTTTTGCGTTTTTGCGGGAAAAAAATACTGTGGGAAAACCAAAGCATAGTTTATCCCATTTTAGATATATACTCGGTATCCAAACAATATAAGTAGTACGCCTTAATTAAAAAAAAATGGAAGGCCTTGGCTCTCGAAAACATTAATTGTATTGAGCAGGAAAAAGCATGCAGTCAACCTATAAGTTAATTAGCACCGCCCTTTAAAAAAAGTTATTACGTACTAAATACTCACCGAGCCAACCTAGGTAATTATTAGGTACAACTGAATGAATTTTTGACACGCCATGCTCCTCTGGCATGGATTTTATTGTTTTAAAAATCCTATAAAACAAGAGGATTGCTAGGATTCAGTTCAAACCACAAATGAGCTCCAACCAAATCATGAACTAAATCCCAACTAAAACTTCTCATCCAAACGAACGCCCTTCCTTATATAAGATCCTCTCGACCTTCCCAGAAACAATTTTCTACGGCCAAAACCTGGCTCGTAGCAATCGCATAGTCCTAGAACATTTACCAAGATGATTTCTTATCATAGCAAGCCATCCTCTCTAGCATCCAGGATGAGAAGAGCAGCGTTCGCCCTCCAGTTGTTCTGCTTCCTGTTCACGCACGGGGCAATCGTAGATCAGGCTGCTCGGCTTCGGCAATTCTCCTCGTCAAGGTTGGAGATACAGTGCCGCCACAAGGACAACAAGGTGCACGGCAGATCGCACGTCGACCGTGCGACGACGAACATAAGTCGTCAGCCTCAGGATGGACTAAAGGAGGCGGACAAGGTCAGTGAACTCCCTGGGCAGCCAGGGCCTGCTGTGTTTGATCAGTATGCAGGCTATGTCACGGTCAATTCCACAGCAGGGAAGGCCCTCTTTTATTACTTTGTGGAGGCTGCTCAAGATCCTTCCACTAAGCCCTTGGTCTTGTGGCTCAATGGAGGTACCATGCTTATCACTGATATGATATGATGCTCAAAACCATGTTTACACAATCCAGATAGATGCTTTTCTATACTCTAGTTGTCTATTGCTTTATGCTCATTGCATTATATTTTGTGTAGCATCCCCCAAAAAGGCATGCATAGCTGTCCTCGCCATCCATGTTTTTCTTTCACTATTTTTTTACCACTGCCATCCAATCATGGTGCAAATCTTCAAGGTTTGGATTACAGTTGTGGAGGCCAGTGCACACGTGTTGTCAGGGTGCAAATTCTTTTATACCACTATAATTCACAAGTTTGTGTTAATTATTTCTTCCCCTAATAGTTCGCGTTTCTTTGCAAATAGTTTCATTCCTATAAATTTATGGTTCCATCATCATTACAATAAAAGGGAATCATATATTCTTCAAAGTTACACAAAGTGTCTCTTTGATATTTCAGGGCCTGGATGTTCTTCTCTGGGTGGTGGGGCTATGCTTGAACTTGGACCTTTCTTCGTTAATAGCGATAACAAGACACTGTCCGCAAACAAGTATGCATGGAACAATGGTAAGCAAACTTACACAAGGCACCAAAACACCATTCTTACCTTTGCTTGCACAATTACACTAACTGGTCCCTTTTACGGATGATGGCAGTGGCGAACATGCTCTTCCTTGAGAGCCCTGCTGGCGTAGGCTTCTCATACTCAAACACGACTTCAGATTATAACAACACAGGTGACAGCAGTACCGCGGCAGATGCATACACCTTCCTCATCAATTGGCTTGAGAGGTTCCCAGAGTACAAAAGCCGCGACTTCTTCATAACCGGTGAAAGTTACGGTGGACACTACATACCACAGCTCGCCAACACCATACTGTCCAACAACAAAATAGCCAATGCCCCCGTCATCAATCTCAAAGGAATTGCTGTAAGTTTCGGACAATGAAAATTAGCAAAGTTCTGGTATTATATCAATGTACATATATACTGAATTATAGCATTTCTTGGTGGTAACAGATTGGGAATGCATACTTGGATGATAATACAAACACAAGAGCATCCATGGATTACTACTGGACACATGCTATGATCTCAAGAGAAACTCACCAGGCAGTTCAGCAACACTGCGGCTTCAACGGAACATACACAGGAGACTGCCGAACCGCAATAACAGCAGCTAACACGGAGCTAGGCGTCATTGATCCATACAACATATATGCAACTGTCTGCTATAATGCTTCCGATCCCCAAAATCTGCATGGATCGGTAAAAACCTTCTCACAAAGTTTATTAAGTTGCTTTTCCCCCCAGCTCATAACATGGTTTTACAGGCAGCCAACACCGACCCCTGTGCCCCGTACTATATCCAATCATACCTGAACCGCCCTGAGGTACAGAGAGCGCTACATGCTAACACCACTGGACTGAAGCAGCCATGGTCCGATTGCAGGTGCAAAAAAATATCCACAAAGTGTTATTTCCAGTATTTATTACTCCAGCAGGTGCATTAACAAAGTACTGTATATTTTGTGAGGACCAGTGGTATTATTACTCCTGAGAATTGGAAAGATGCACCAGTCACTATGCTACCATCCATCCAACAACTCATTTCAAGTGAACTAAGCACTTGGCTATACAGGTGGGCCCACAAGTTATACTAGAAAGTTTTCTAAATCCTGTCTGGTTAGATGAACCTAATAAGAAATTATTCCTTTTACCTTTCAGTGGTGATACTGACTCGGTTTGTCCAGTAACCTCAACACTATACTCTCTAGACATTCTCAGGCTACCAACAAACTCATCTTGGCGGGCATGGTACTCCGATGATGATCAGGTATGAAGAATGAACTAGACACAGAAGCATAAAAAAGATAGTCAAAGTATTTGTTTGCATGTAGGATTCTGAAACTGGTTTTGTTATGTTGCGACTTTTCAGGTTGGTGGTTACGTTGTCGGGTACAAGGGTCTGGTATTTGCAACAGTCAGAGGATCTGGACATATGGTTCCTACATACCAACCTCGAAGAGCACTCACCTTGTTCTCCTCATTCCTGCAAGGAAGGCTGCCCCCTGAATGACAGGAACATTGCAAGCTTATAATTCTTTGTTTTTTAGAGTCAAATAGAGAATGGTGTCCATCAGAAATACAGTTGTCATTTTTTCATTAGTTAAGGAGAAGAGTTTTGACAAGAAAATAGACAAGGCATACAAAGGGACTACTCTCCTGGTATTACATAACTCAAAAACTTTGCACCCGCGGTGACCCAAAGCTTTGCCTTGGCTTTAATGATGTTTAGAAGGATCATCGTGGGAGCGGATTTATTGCAGAGGACTCTTGCATTTCGTTCGTTCGAAACCGTCCAACACACGAGCATAGTAAGGGTCGCCATTGCCTTTCTTTTAATGTTAACAGGAGAGTAGTTGACATGCAGTAACCAATTGATATCACAGTTAAGTTGCTTTCATCAAATGTAAGTACAGGAAGTCGTGCAACAGGAAATTCATATTTGAATCCTGCCAATAGTTCAAACGTAAAAGCAAGGAAATCTGATGAACGAGACGACACTAAGTCAAAATTTTGTTATTCTTGTACAAAATGTGCATCTGATAGGATGCTTAGATTTTTGTGAGTTTAAAATTAATGCAAAATACTATAAATTTGGAAATTGAGGAATAACGTTTCTTGTATAAAAACAAAGTTAAAATTAAACTCTGCTGCCAGAATGTACAGTTAGCTCCCTGACCACCATGGTGGGCATAAGATGACTAGCTTTGACGAGGAAGATAAAGAGTTGACTAGATTTGCACATTTTGTAGTGTAGGAAGGCCCTACCTAGCTTTTGTACTTTTCAATTGACCACAATACAACTATCAAAGCATCTCTACATGTTATCCTAATTATTCGCCCAAGCCATCCAACACTAGAACAGGCCTTCTTTTGCGCAAACAAAACGTGGAAGGTTCCAGCCCAATTTGCATACTACAGAAGTCAAACACATACATGGATTTCTGAAATACCCCACTCATAATTGGATGATCATTTTTGCAGGACCACCAGTCATGATTTTGATAGCTTTGTAAAACTTGACTTGAGCAGAAGAGTTGTTTTTTATTCAAAATGCTAAAAGAATGATTATGTAAGGAATCAGAGTACCCGCGGAAAGAAATATTCCTTGCTGCCTTTGTAATCCTTGTCGTATGCACATCTTGCCCTCACTAAGTTCTTTGCCAGTATGAGTTGTCTTGGGGGGGATTCTGCGTATGTACACTAGCAAAAAGGTGAGATTCCCTTCCAAAGTTTATGCTTCCTGTCCCATGAACTCAACTTTCAACTCTAACCCCAAAGTGGCATCCATTGAGTCATAACCACCGACTGAAAAAACAAAAACAAGGAAAAAAGAGATAAACAAATTGGTATCATGATATATTCAAAGAGAGCAATTGGGCAAAACTGAAAGAACAACTGAAAATAAAAGGTAAACATGACCCAGCAGGATTTTTCTATTGGCCTATAAGAGTGTATTTTCCAAGTTTTTCCAGACCTAGGGCCTGTTGTCAACAGTCAATAGCGGGGTAACCATTGGTGAAATTATTGTTCCTTGCTCACTGCTTAAGTTTGGCATATACTTTTCCACAGAAAAGTTCCAGACTGAAAGGGCAGCTTGCTTGAAAGTCACACCTCAAGAACAAAATGGAAATATGCTCACATAGTTCCATGGTGGCTAAGTAAGTCATATCAAACTACGAACACTGCTCTAAGCAGTAGTTCTTAAGAAATATGCATGAGAAGAAATCAACATAATAATTCATTGTAACATAATTCGTAAGATGCCAATCCATCTGTACAGCGGTCAAATCACTCTAAGTCGCCAGATTCTGTCAATAAATCACCTCTTTGAGTAGTGACTTTTGAGTTCAACTGGGTTTCTTGACTTAAGTGAAAATTCAATGCTTAAAATGCAGTAATATCATGCATCGTTGCTGTGATTTGGGCATATATATATCCTTCAATCCTTAAGTAAAAGACAAGGATAAATTTATTGCCTTTTCTGATCAGCAAAAGTTTTTTAAAAAACCTGAGTCCAAAGGGCTCAATCTATCAATTAAATAGGACAAAGTTGCCCAGTTAAGTACACAAAAAAGGGGTGAAAACGAGATTACAGCCGTCTACCCAGGGCACCACCGACCGACATGGCCACATTAACACAAGCTCAACACACACTGATCCAAAACACCTGTCACACGGTGATCCGGCGACTCCCACAGACAAGCACAAAAGAATTGTTCACCACAATGGCTGCATCAAACCCGCACAAAAAAAAAGCACGACAGACGGCCAACACAGCAGCGAGAAGAAGACTTTGGTTTTGACAGCAAGCCTGGCAGGAGAAATATGCAAGGCCTGCACTGACCAGGTCCACCACAACTGGACCACCCTTCATGTGTTCATCACCTGTTGGTTGACCTCATGACATGCAGCTCTGACTTCCAACGCGGCGAAACAGAAAACAGAGAACCTCACGGCCGCAAGTTAAGAAAAATTACCAGCAAAGCCTTACCACAGGTAAATACGATACAGTTCAATATACCTATGATTATGGCCAGTTGTAATAAGCCAGAATTGGATGGACACAAGAGTTATGCACTTCATCAATGAAACAGATTCTATTTAAACATGATTTTAGTTCACATACAGCACCCACATTGAAAGATAATCAGAACAAGGAAAAGATGCAGTTCAAATATGCAATCCCTTGGGTCAGAGTACATAATGTATCCGAAAAGCAAATTAAAGGTAAAGGTTTATGGGACTCTTGGCAGTATACAGTTGAGTGTATAAGAAGCTTATGAAGGTGCATGGTAGTAAAGCTGCCTTCAATGAAAGGTAGATGTACTCTTTTTATTGGTATAAAATAAAATAGATAAAGAAAATGAGAAGGTCAAATGCCACCATGATGTGGACAATGCACTTCACAAATATTCTGATAGATGAAACACCCCCAATCTGGCATGCGCAGGAGATAGGTTCTGTAGGAATCATGCTGATTTTGTTATATCACAGTCCACGAAAAGGAACTAACAGTTTAATTGAACAAGAACACCATTGACAAATGACAACACAAACATAGATGCCATGAGAAAGATAGAATATAAAGAGCCTTTTTTTAGGGCCAACTTGGAGGAAATAAGTCAAAGAATCAAAACCATATTATGGTTTCCCTGGAGGACTCGCAGTCTCCCACAACTGTGCTGCAAACAGAATGTCCCCCTATAAATAATGATTGGCCAATGGCAACATAGCACAGGACCAAGCACACATGCACACGCATCCTATCAAGATGAAAAGAGGCCTACTAGTACTTTGGTCCTTGTTCTGCCTCTGGGTGGCAAACACTGCTACTGGCAGCAAGCCCAAACACCCTGTTGAGTTTGATCAATTGATATATGTTCCACAAAAACAGCATGCATCTGTGAACAGCAGCACTGCTAGTTCATCAGTGCATGGTGGCTCACAAGATTATCTGCGGGAGAAGGATAAGATCAGAGCAATGCCAGGTCAGAAGGAAGAAGCAGAATTCGACCAATATGCAGGATATGTCACGGTTGATGCAAATGCTGGAAGGGCTTTGTTCTACTATTTTGTTGAGGCTCCTCACGATCCTTCGAAGAAACCACTAGTCCTATGGCTAAATGGAGGTACGTTATATGTGTTTCTGTTATCCATATACTTGCAGTACAGTTTACTACATGAAAACCAATAACAAATTATGTGAGTTGGATTAGCAACAATGCAGATATGCCTTTCAAACTGAATATGCACACCACAAATGTTAGTCAGGCTGAATGCTGCTCCAATTTTCTTTGAGAACTGTTGCTAATGAGATTTGCAGGCCCTGGTTGTTCATCCTTTGGAGCTGGAGCCATGCTAGAACTTGGACCCTTCTCTGTCCATAGTGACAACAAGACACTGTACAAGAAAAGCCATGCATGGAACACAGGTAATTCACTACGCCCCTGCTCCTAATTAATATTAAACGAAGTAGTTGCACTGATACAAGATGAACTTATCATTCTCCGTCCACAAACGCAGTGGCAAATATGCTGTTTGTTGATATCCCAGCAGGTGTTGGGTACTCATACTCCAACACAACATCAGACTATCACAACACTGGTGACAAAAAAACCACATATGATGCATACATATTCCTTGTCAATTGGCTAGAGAGATTTGTTGAGTACAGGGATCGTGATTTCTTCATAACTGGCGAGAGCTACGCTGGCCACTATGTACCAGAGCTAGCTAATTTGATTATTTCTAACAACCGAGCCAGCAACACGACTAATGTCAAGCTTAAAGGTGTTGCCGTAAGTGTTCAACATTCCACAATAACTGTTTTGAAGCTTCTAATATCAGTAAGATTCTAAGCAATGATACCACTCTCAAATTTGAACAGATTGGCAATGCAGACTTGCAGTACAATTTGACTCTAAGAGCAACATTTGATTACTTCTGGATGCATGCTATGATTTCTGGAAAAACCTACAGAACTATCCAGGCCAGTTGTAGCTTCAACGACACCTATACTATCGATTGTGATAATGCCATGAACTTAGCTCTGAAGGAAAAAGGTAATGTTGATGACTATAGCATCTACACACCAATATGTCAGGATGCCTCCAGTCCTGCCAGATCAAGTGACTCGGTACACACACCTAAACACATTAATCGACATACGCTGTCAATTCTCTTGCTATAAATATATGCTTCTTGGGGTACTGAGTTTGTGGCTGACCAATGTAAGGTGGTGTTCGGTGATCCTTGCACAAGTCACTATGTCTCCTCTTACCTAAATCGTCCTGAGGTCCAAAGAGCCTTACATGCAAACACGACAGGGTTGAGCTACCCATGGATGGATTGCAGGTATATGAATAGGAATACCCAAAAAGGCTTCTTACATTTGTCACCAATATTAGGCACAATAATTTTCCAAGAATAATCCCTACTAGTGTCCCATTCTTTTGCTCGCAATCTAGAAAGGTAATCTATACTTTAAGTACAAAACATAAATTATTTAGATGAGTGATCGTAAGGACTTCCGCACCAGCAAAAGTACTAGTATTCCTCATCACTCACTTATGATTTGCTTTTATGCCAAAAAGATACCGACAATCTATAAGAGACAGCCATCAAAGGTTAAGGATGTGTGAACCACATACCACAATGGGTATTAGTAAGTAAGCATTAAAGCAGGCATAATGGCATATGATTCTGCAGCATATGTATAGACTATACCTCTGCTTGTCCAGTGGCCATCAATCTTTAGAGATTTTAAACCATTTATACATAAACCTCTTTTTACTGCTGGGAACTTGCTCAGTCTTACGTTCCAAGCCACTAAAACAAATATCAAGGAAAATTCAACATTAGACTCAGAGTATGTTTCTAACTGAATTCAAATTTCAATGTCTCACTCAAGCAGTCCAGTTGTGTTCGATAACTGGAAAGATTCTCCGGAGACCATGCTGCCATCAATCAAGAAACTCATTTCAAGTGGCACAAGGGTATGGTTGTACAGGTATATACATATCCCGTGGATTATGTTTCTTAAGTGCTGAAGCAATCAGTTGTTAATGAATTAATCCCTAACTCCAACTCTACCATTGTGCACCAGCGGTGATATGGATGCAGTATGTTCTGTCACGTCGACCCAATATGCGCTAGACATTCTTGACCTGCCCACAGAAACATCTTGGCGCCCATGGCGCATCGACAAGGAGGTAAAGAATCCACCGCTGATCATGTGGCTAATACTGAACATCAGAATACACATTAGAACTTTGTAATGCATTAATATTTTCCTAATTCCTATAGCTACATGGCTACACCTGTGAATCTAAAAATAGTCCCTTCATGAAATGGCAGGTTGCCGGTTATGTGGTTGGGTACAAGGGCCTGGTGTTCGTGACAGTCAAGGGAGCTGGGCACATGGTTCCTTACTATCAGCCCCGCAGGGCGCTAGCGCTATTTTCATCCTTCCTCGAAGGAAAGCTTCCTCCACAATGATCTAATAAGCTACAAGGACTTGTGAATGACATGCTCGAGTACCTTCCGCAATCCTACCAGACAAACAGCAGTTGATAAGGCCCTACTATAATATATACACATACTTGCAGCTTGGATTCAGTTTAATTTCCAGCGAAAGGGGAGGAAATTATGTAATCCCGACAGTCAATTTATAGCTCTCCTATGTAATGTAGCTAACATAAATTCAGGTGGCAGTACTAAATCCTGGAAAACAATGCAGAATCCTTGTCCATCTCTTGAAAATTGTTGACCGTACTCGGTGTACCAAATAACTAATTTTGCGTGCGCCTGAGCTTGGAATTAATGTAATCAAAGCCTCAAGGGGCGCCTCTCATTGATCTGCTTGGTCAGCCAGCACATCATGGCCAAACTCACTAAAATCGAACAGACGCTGCGTCTGTCCAATTATCAACAAACCACGCAAAAGGAGATCAGAGTTCGCTCACATGCGCATCACTTCGTGAACGAAAAAAAAAACATGGAGCAGTAAAATGGGGAAGAGAATCGGAAAGAGGCCATAGGGCGTGAGCTGGGAAGGCCTGCGGTGGAGAGAGGTGGCCAGGTGGGTTTGGAGGGGGAGAGGGGCGAACCTCGGAGAAGGAAGGGGCGAGGGGTTCGTTCTCTCCTGGAACGCCGCCGTCGCCGCACAAAATTCGCGTCGAGTGGTACGGTTTGCTTGGGCGCAATCAAGCGGTGTTCGGCCGGCCATTGTGCCCTGGTTTCGCCAATTCGAGCGACCGTACCAGATGCTCCCTTTTTTTACAGAAATTTAGAAAGCTTTATTCAGTTAAAACCAAGTACATTCTTCAATCAAGCCAAGTAACGTTCAAGGTATCCTCAAGCGATTCTTCAACATGAAGCGCTTCGACATGAAAGACGCAAATAGTGTTGGCACTTTCATGGCTCTCAAATAGCAACTCGCCCTTGATCCTAATGGCAAAGCCGTTGACCAAAAGCTCTACCGCTCAATGATAGTTTCACTCTTTTATCTTTGTGCTTTCCGATATTATGCTTAGTGTTGGTGTGTGCGCACGGTTTCAAGCGGCTTCGAAGGAAAGCCGCCTCATGACGGTCGAGAGAATTTTTCGATATTTAGTGGACACGCCAAACTTCGGACTTTGGTATCCAAAGAACATTGATTTCTCCTTATGTGGATTCACGGATTCAGATTGGGCGTCGACAAGATTGATAGGAAGTCTACCTTCGGTTCATGTCGCTTTCTTGAGCGCTCATTGGTTTGTTGGTCTTCGAAGAAGCAAAATTATTTCTCTATCCGTCGAGGCCAAGTATGTCGCCACGGCGAGTTGTTCTGCTCAAGTGCTATGGATGAGGCGTTGGAGGACTATGGACTCAAGTACGGCAAGGTGCCTCTCCTATGAGATAATGAGAGCGCCATCAAGATCGCCTACAACCTGTTTCTCCGTGGGAAGACGAAACACATTGAAATCCGAAATCACTTCATCCGGGATCCCATTCAAAGAGGTGACATCGAGCTCTCATTCATTGGCACCAAGGATCAATTGGCGTATATCTTCACCAAACAATAGGACGAGAAGAGGTTTATTGAGCTAAGACATGAGCTAAATAGCATTGATTCATCGAATGTCGCTTGACCGCCGTGCGCCTACACCATCTACTTATACCATATATCTTGTGTTGGGAGGTAGTGCCGTGTAAAGTATTAAGCTATCCCTCCCCCCCCCCCCCATTATGCATATAGTGAACCAAAGCATTTCTTTATTCGTCAAATAAGTGAAAAATGAGCTTCAATGTTGAGTCTTAGTTGCGAGTCCAAGATACATCTTCACGACCTCAGGCTATCATACTCAAAAATGGTGGCCTCGGCCACCAACCTCCTCTTTGAGGAGTTTTGTGTTCTGTTGCTTTCTTTTTTATTCTTTTTGGTTTCTTTTGTTCTCTTTCATTTGGTTCTTCTTAGTTTTTGTACTTGGGGGAAATTTGTTCAATATTGGGCTCTCTCTCATTTGATTCTTACAATCTTGGATAAGTAGTACCTCTCACCAGTAACCACCTCTAACCTAATCCAATCTCCCAAATCTGAAAACATTCTACTCTAAATATACCCATCATTTGACATGAGTGATTGCAGGATGGTGGGCCGGATGATTTGCCCTCTAGGGGCGGAACATTAGCTAAGGCGGATGATTAGCTCCCTCGGGTGCCGAAACGTCCGGCCTAATTAAGTGGAGGGTGTAAATACCGGCTCGGGCCTAGCGTGAGGAAAATAACCTAGTTATCTTCCCCAACCCAACCCGAGCTCCTCTCTCTCTCCTCTCCACACCCACCCCGACCACCACTCCCCTTGGGGATCCCCGTCGACCCCAAGGCCTCCTCCGCTGTGCCTCGACTCGCCCGTCGGCTCCTCCACCCGGAACAATCTCCACCAAGAAGTTTTTCCAATGGAAGACGCTACATTGCTCTCTCACTCCTTTTAGGGTTTCAACCCTAGTTTGGTGTATAGAGGTCTTTATACTCGATTTCCTTTGGTCGAAACCTATTTGAAGATGCATGCTAGTGATCCCTATGATCGATATACAAAAACATTGGTGAAATCTTGAGGTTTTTCAGATCTGAGAATTCTTCCCGTGAGAATTCTTCCCTATGATTGATCTGGGAAGTTTTCAAATATGGCTCTTGAATTCACCACTGTTTTGCACCTCGGTCTTAGGCTATCCTTTCTCGTATACATACGTATCCCACATGATATCTATCTATTGCTATTCACGGGTGGAAGCTCTCAAGGAGGAAGTGCTAGACATGCGGTTGCCAAGCAACCACAATCTCGTGTTCGACGGGATTAGTTTGTGCAGCAGGAGGATGGAAGAACCACGACGCATAGTGTGTTGCGAGTTGAGGCCAAGGCGGCAGCCCGGAGAGCTGCTCAAGGGAGAAATGAGAAAGGTCAAAGGAAGAAGAAGAAGTCAAAGACCATTGATGTCTACGTGTGCTTCTATTCTTGTAGACAGTGTTGGGCCTCCAAGAGCAGAGGTTTGTAGAACAGCAGCAAGTTTCCCTTAAGTGAATCACCCAAGGTTTATCGAACTCAGGGAGGTAGAGGTCAAAGATAGTCCTCTCAAGCAACCCCGCAATTAAGATACAAGAAGTCTCTTGTGTCCCCAACACACCTAATACACTTGTCGATGTATAGGTGCACTAGTTCGGCGAAGAGATAGTAAAACACAGGTGGTATAGATGGTGGTAATATTGCAGGAAGTAAAGATGCAGTAAAACAGTAAACAAGCGGTGTTTGCAGTATTTGGAAACAATGCCTAGGGATCATACTTTCACTAGTGGACACTCTCAACATTGATCACATAATAAATAAATAACTTCTCCTCACTTGTGCTACATACACTCTCTTGTTGGATAACAAACACCATTCATTGTGTAGGGCTACAAGAGCTCCCTCAAGCCGGAGTTAACAAGCTCCACAACATTCGGAATTCATATTTAAGTAACCTCTAGAGTGCATAATAGATCTTTGCAATTTAGACCGAGTACTAACATAGCATACATCACCATTACACTATGAAAGGGGGAATAGATCACATCAATACTATCAAAGTAATAGTTAACTCCATAATCTACAAGAGATTACAATCATAACCTACGCCAAGTACTACATGATGCACAAACTGTCACCTTTACATCATGGAGGAGGAATAGACTACTTTAATAACATCACTAGAGTAGCACATAGATTAATAGTGATACAAATCTCATCATATGGATCTCAATCATGTAAGGCAGCTCATGAGATCATTGTATTGAAGTACATAGGAGAGAGATTAACCACATAGCTACCGGTACAGCCCTTAGCCTCGATGGAGAACTACTCCCTCCTCATCATGGGAGACAGCAACGGCGATGAAGATGGCGGTGATGGCGATGGAGATGGGGGAAATTCCCCGTCCGGCGGCGTGCGAACAGAGACTTGTCCCCCGAAACGGAGTTTCGCGATGGCGGGCGCCCCTGGAGTCTTTTGGAGTTTCGTCAATTGGTATCGAAGTTTTAGGTCACGAGGGCTTATATAGGCGAAGAGGCGCAAGAGGGCACGCGCCTCCCCACCTAGTGGCGCGGCCAGGCCTGGCTCGCGCCCGGGTGTGGTGTGGGGCCCCCTGCCCATCTTCGTCTCCCCCGGACTTCGAAACCTTCCGGTGAAATAAGATGTCGGTCTTTGTTTCGTCGAATTAGAGAATATTGCCCGAACAGCCTTTCGGAACCAAAACTACAGAAAACGAGGCCGACACTGTGGCATCTTGTTAATAGGTTAGTTCCGAAAAATGCATAATAATTACATAAAGTGTGTATAAAACATGTGAGTATCATCATAAAAGTAGCATGGAACATAAGAAATTATAGATACGTTTGAGACGTATCAACCATCACCGCCGCCAATATGTCAATTGCCAATTATCGAAAGATGTAGAGGGTCAATCCATACAACAAGGCACATACCTCTCAAGATGATTGTTGTTGGACAAGAGATCAATAGAAGATGTACGAGGAGATCTAAGTGGCCCGCTCCACCGAGGTGTGCCCCATGCGTGCTTTAGACCTCGAGAAGTTGAAGAACAAGGCCTACTTCAATGAGATGATTTGGGTCACGGAGAAGCTTGGGTTTCACCCTATCATGGAGCTCCTTCATGACTATAGCATCCAACACGTGCACCAATTCTTCACCACCCTAGTGGGTTAAGCAGATATTATCCAACACATAAAATCATAGGGGAACTATTAGTAAACCTAAATCATTTACCTTATGATAATTAGAGAGACAACTGAATAGTAACAAATCTTTCTCTAGTCCAGCCCTATATCAATCCAAATGATTTTGGATTGAATCATCCTATGAGTGGTGAGGAAGAGCAACCCTAGCCAAAGTAATGTGGTGTTAATCCCATATAGAACCTATCCCCATATCTCAAACTAACTTGTGAATTATTTTATGATGACAAGTAAAACCCTAAACCATGTCTCAATCCTAGTTGGTGCATCACTAGGGTGATCACAATTAAAACCTATGCCATATTTGAGATTCAAACCATGTGCCATTAGGAGAATATAACTAGAACCCTAGAGTTGTTCATTAATTAAACCTTATGCTTCAATTATTGAACATAAGAGGCACTTAGTGATAAATCCTATAATTAAAACCATGTGTGGTGAACCACCGCTTATCTTTATAATTAAGACTAACCCATGATGAGAGTAGTATCTATATTTCAAGGTGCTATTAAAATATGATGATAGTGCTAACCCTGAAATAGGGTTATAATAAACCTTATAAGGCCTTAATAAATGAGTGATCACATAAAATCATATGCAAGTGGCAATATTCTCAAATGAGAAAATTAAATCCCAAGAAAATTTAGGACACATGAAATAACACTTGAAATCATATTCTAAAATAAGAAATTAAGCATTAAGATCATAATTCATTAATCAATTCTTGTTAGATAAAATAAAGTGAACATATCACCTATTATTAAAAAGTATTATAAGTATTATAAAATTATTTGGAATTCCAAAAGAAAGAAAATGGAAATTATAATTATCAACATACCTAATTGAAGTATTGTGTATGTTGAAAATATCATTATATTAAAATCAAAATAGTATATCTCAAGTAGAATTATTACTTAAGAGGCAATGGCCAAGTTAAAATATTTACAAATATCTGCAAATAGAATTGAAATCCAAATTAGATTCAAAAAGGAAAATACAAAACAGAAAATGAAATAAATAAAAGAAAAATGGAGAGGGGTTACCTGCCGCAGCAGCCCAACTGGGGGAGCCCAGAAACAACCCAGCACCAAGCCCACCAGCAGCCCACATACAAATTCGCCAGGATAAGACGGAGGACGAGGTCACCATCTTCGTCTTCGTCTCTACCTCGCTCGCACGCACTGGAGAGTGACACCGCGACGAGATGAGCCACGTCCCGCGGTCGCCGTCGCCGATGTTGACCGCCAGCACACGCCGGAGACACTATAAAAGGCGTAGAAGCTCTCCATCGGACCCCTCTTCGTTCCAATCGCCCAAATTCATGAAACCCTAGCTCGCCACTATCCGCCTCGTCTCGCCGTTCCTCGCCACCCTAGCTCTAGCGAGTGTTTCTGCAGTTTCACATCGATGCCGTGATCGTCCTCGACCAAGGAATCGTCCGCGGGAGCTCGGAATCGTCAGCCCCGACCACTTCTTCTCCGCTGCCGGCCACGGTCTCCGTCGACCATGGAGTCGCCGTCTGATACGTCTCCAACGTATCTATAATTTCTGATGTTCCATGCTTGTTTTATGACAATACCTACATGTTTTGTTCACACTTTATATCATTTTGATGCGTTTTCCGGAACTAACCTATTGACGAGATGCCGAAGTGCCGGTTCTTTTTGCTGTTTTGGTTTCAGAAATCCTAGTAAGGAAATATTCTCGAAATCGGACGAAATCAACGCCCACATCTTATAATTGGACGAAGCTTCAGAACACCCGAGAGGCACCGGAGGAGGCCCGGGGGCCCCACACGAGGCGGCGCGGCCCAGGGGGGTGCGCCCCCCTGTTGTCTGGTGGCCCCAGGCCCCCTCCGAGGCTCCCCTTTCGCCTATAAAGTCTCCCTGGCCTAAAACCTCGATACGCATAAGCCACGGTACGAGAAACCTTCCAGAGCCGCCGCCATCACGAAGCCAAGATCTGGGGGACAGAGTCTCTGTTCCGGCACGCCGCCGGGACGGGGAAGTGCCCCGGAAGGCTTCTCCATCGACACCACCGCCATCTTCACCGCCATCTCCATCAACGCTGTTGCTCCCATGATGAGGAGGGTAGTTCTCCATCGAGGCTAAGGGCTGTACCGGTAGCTATGTGGTTAATCTCTCTCCTATGTACTTCAATACAATGATCTCATGAGCTGCTTTACATGATTGAGATCCATATGATGAGCTTTGTATCGCTACTAGTTATGTGCTACTCATGTGATGTTATTAAAGTAGTCTATTCCTCCTGCATGGTGTAAAGGTGACTAGTGTGTGCACCGTGTGGTTCTTGTCGTAGGCTATGATCATGATCTCTTGTAGATTGTGGAGTTAATTATCATTATGATAGTATTGATGTGATCTATTCCTCCTTTCATAGTGTAATGTGGACAGTGTGTGCGCTATGTTAGTTCTTGGTTTATTTTGCAATGATCTATTATGCTCTAAGGTTACTTGAATATGAATGTCGAATGTTGTGGAGCTTGTTAACTCCGGCATTGAGGTGCTCTTGTAGCCCTACACAACGACGGTGTTTGTCATCCAACAAAAGAGTGTATGTAGCACATATGAGAAAGAGTTATTTATTATGCGATCAATATTGAGAGTGTCCACTAGTGAAAGTATGATCCCTAGGCCTTGTTTCCAATACTGCAAACACCGCTTACTGTTCTGTTGCATGTTTACTCGCTGCCATATTTTATTCAGATTGCTATTACCACTCATATACATCCATACTACTTGTATTTCACTATCTCTTCGCCGAACTAGTGCACCTATACATCGACAAGTGTATTAGGTGTGTTGGGGACACAAGAGACTTCTTGTATCGTGATTGCGGGGTTGCTTGAGAGGGATATCTTTGACCTCTTCCTCCCTAAGTTCGATAAACCTTGGGTGATCCACTTAAGGGAAAACTTGCTGTTGTTCTACAAACCTCTGCTCTTGGAGGCCCAACACTGTCTACAAGAATAGAAGCACCCGTAGACATCAAGCTATTTTCGCGCCGTTGCCGGGAGGAAAGGTAAAAGGCACTCATACTCCGGTCCTAGGTAACTAAGTTATTTTCTGTTGCCGTTGTAAGTGCTCGAAGCTATTTCCTTTAGATCTTGCAATTGCATCTTTTGGTTTCTTGTTTACACTAGTTAGGCATAATGGAGAGCAACAATGAGCTTCTTATTCTATTTCCTGAGTTAAGACATGGATTGTTTGCTGCGAAAATTAAAAAACCTATGGAATCTTATTTGCATGCTAGTAGCAATGATATTAGTATGAACTCTTTGAACACCATTGTTGTTAATGATATGGAAAATTCTAAGCTTGGGGAAGCTGGTTTTGATGAGCATGATATTTTTAGTCCCCCAAGCATTGAGGAGAAAATTTTCTTTGACGATACTTTGCCTCCTATTTATGATGATTATAATGATAGTGGTCTTTTGGTGCCGCCTACTATGGAGAGTAAATTTTATTATGATTATACTATGCCTCCTACACTTGATGAGAATAATAATGATAGCTACTTTGTTGAATTTGCTCCCACTACAACTAATAAAATTGATTATGCTTATGTGGAGAGTAATTATTTTATGCATGTGGCTCATGACAAGAATGTTTTATGTGATACTTATATTGTTGAGTTTGTTCATGATGCTACTGAAAGTTATTATGAGAGAGGGAAATATGGTTATATGCATCTTAATAATATTAAGTTTCCCCTCTTTATGTTGAGAATCTTGAAATTGCGCTTGTGTTGCATTCCTATGCTTGTCACTTTGTTCTTCATGAATTTATTTGTGTACAAGATTCCTTTTCATAGAAAGTGGGTTAGGCTTAAATGTGTTTTGAATTTGCTTCTTGATGTTCTCTTTTGCTTCAACTTTTATTTCTCATGAGAGCATTATCATTAAAACTACTGAGCCCATCTTAATGGCTATAAAGAAAGAACTTCTTGGGAGATAACCCATGTGTTTATTTTACTACAGCACTTTTGTTTTATATTTGAGTCTTGGAAGTTGTTTACTACTGTAGCAACCTCTCCTTATCATGTTTTTGTGCCAAGTAAAGTCTCTATGGTAAAGTTGATGCTAGATTTGGATTGCTGCGCAGAAACAATTGCTCTGTCACGAATTCGCAGAAGTCTCTGTAAAAAAATCAAAAACATCTGCCAATTTACGTGCGTGATCCTCAGATATGTATGCAACTTTCATTAGTTTTGAGTTTTTCCATCTGAGCAAGTTAAGTGCCCCTGCAAAATTCGTCTTTACGAACTATTCTGTTTTTGACAGATTCTGCCTTTTATTTCGCATTGCCGCTTTTGCTTTGTTGAATGGGTTTCTTTGTTCCATTAACTTTCAGAAGTTTTGTGCAATGTCCAGAAGTGTTAAGAATGATTGTGTCACCTCTGAACATGTGAAATTTTATTATGCACTAACCCTGTAATGAGTTTGCTTGAAGTTTGGTGTGGCAGAAGTTTTCAAGGGTCAAGAGAGGAGGATGATATATGATCAAGAAGAGTGAAAAGTCTAAGCTTGGGGATGCCCCGTGGTTCATCCATATTTCAAGAAGACTCAAGCGTCTAAGCTTGGGGATGCCCAAGGCATCCCCTTCTTCATCAACTTATCAGGTTTCTTCTATTGAAACTATATTTTTATTCGGTCACATCTTATGTACTTTACTTGGAGTGTCTATGTGCTTTTATTTTCGTTGTGTTATTTTCATTCTCTTAATAAATTCATGCTCATGTGGGAGAGAGACACGCTCCGCTTTTTCAAATGAGCACTAGTGTTCTTCATTTTTGCTTTTAATGTTCAAGGGCGAAAGTTGATCGCTTCACTTGTTGCTATTTGGTTGGAATCAGAAAATGCTTCATATGGTCTTGAATAATTTGATACTTGGCAATTGTTTTGAGCTCTCATAAATCCTGTTTAAGCTCTTGCATCATGTAGTTTAAATGTACTTTAGCTTTATTTATTAGATGACACTCCCCCCAACCTTTGCTTACACAAGCCATGGCTAACCGAATCCTCGGGTGCCTTCCAACATTCACATACCATGGAGGAGTGTCTATTTGCAAATTTAAGTTGCTTACTGATAGATCAGAGCAAAACATGTGAAGAGAATTATTAATGCAAGTTAATTAATTGGGGCTGGGAACCCCATTGCCAGCTCTTTTTGCAAAATTATTGGATAAGCGGATGAGCCACTAGTCCATTGTGAAAGTCTGTCGAAGTAAATGACAAGATCGAAAGATAAAACACCACATACTTCCTCATGAGCTATAAAACATTGACACAAATAAGAGATAATAGCTTTTGAATTGTTTAAAGGTAGCACATGAAGTATTTACTTGGAATGGCAGGAAATACCACATAGTAGGTAGATATGGTGGACACAAATGGCATAGGTTTTGGCTCAAGGTTTTGGATGCACGAGAAGTATTCTCTCTTAGTACAAGGCTTAGGCTAGCAAGGTTGTTTGAAGCAAAAACAAGTATGAACCGGTACAACAAAACTTACATAAGAACATATTGCAAGCATTATAAGACTCTACACTGTCTTCCTTGTTGCTCAAACACTTTTACCAGAAAATATCCAGACCTTAGAGAGACCAATCATGCAAACCAGATTTCAACAAGCTCTACAGTAGTTCTTCATTTGTGTAAACAAAAGAGAAGAGGGATGATCTACCTTGCTGGTAGAGATAACGTCCTTCATGGGAGCCGCTCTTGAAAGTCTGGTTGATAAGGTAGTTAGAGGACTCATTACCATTCGTTGACAACAACAAACACCTCTCAAAATTTTACTTTTATGCTCTCTATATGATTTCAAAACTTGAAAAGCTCTAGCACATGATTTAATCCCTGCTTCCCTCTGCGAAGGGCCTATCTTTTACTTTATGTTGAGTCAGTTTACCCATTTCCTTCCATCTTAGAAGCAAACACTTGTGTCAACGTGCATTGATTCTTACATACTTGCTTATTTGCATTCATCATATTACTTTATGTTGACAATTATCCATGAGATATGCATGTTGAAAGTTGAAAGCAACTGCTGAAACTTATATCTTCCTTTGTGTTGCTTCGATGCCTTTACTTTGAATTTATTGCTTTATGAGTTAACTCTTATGCAAGACTTTTTGATGCTTGTCTTGAAAGTACTATTCATGAAAAGTTTTGCTATATGTTATCTATTTGTTAGCAAACTATAGAACATTGCTTTGAATCACTTCATTCATGTCATATGCTTTACAATAATGTTGATCAAGATTATGATGGTAGCATGTCACTTGAAATTATTTGTGTTATCGTTTACCTACTCGAGGGCGAGTAGGAACTAAGCTTGGGGATGCTTGATACGTCTCCAACGTATCTATAATTTCTGATGTTCCATGCTTGTTTTATGACAATACCTACATGTTTTGTTCACACTTTATATCATTTTGATGCGTTTTCGGAACTAACCTATTGACGAGATGCCGAAGTGCCAGTCTGTTTTTGTTTTTGGTTTTAGAAATCCTAGTAAGGAAATATTCTCGGAATCGGACGAAATCAACGCCCATCTTATAATTGGACGAAGCTTCAGAACACCCGGAGGCACAGGTGAGGCCCGGGGGCCCACACGATGGCGGCGCGGCCCGGGGGGCGCCCCGTTCTCTGGCCCCAGGGCCCCCTCCGAGGCTCCCCTCGCCTATAAAGTCTCTCGACCTAAAACCTCGATACACATAAGCCACGGTACGAGAAACCTTCCGAGCCATCGCGAAGCCAAGATCGGGGACAGGAGTCTCTGTTCGGCACGCCGCCGGGGGAAGTGCCCGGAAGGCTTCTCCATCGACACCACCGCCATCTTCACCGCCATCTCCATCAACGCTGCTGCTCCCATGATGAGGAGGGAGTAGTTCTCCATCGAGGCTAAGGGCTGTACCGGTAGCTATGTGGTTAATCTCTCTCCTATGTACTTCAATACAATGATCTCATGAGTTGCTTTACATGATTGAGATCCATATGATGAGCTTTGTATCGCTACTAGTTATGTGCTACTCATGTGATGTTATTAAAGTAGTCTATTCCTCCTGCATGGTGTAAAGGTGACTAGTGTGTGCACCGTGTGGTTCTTGTCGTAGGCTATGATCATGATCTCTTGTAGATTGTGGAGTTAATTATCATTATGATAGTATTGATGTGATCTATTCCTCCTTTCATAGTGTAATGTGGACAGTGTGTGCGCTATGTTAGTTCTTGGTTTATTTTGCAATGATCTATTATGCTCTAAGGTTACTTGAATATGAATGTCGAATGTTGTGGAGCTTGTTAACTCCGGCATTGAGGTGCTCTTGTAGCCCTACACAACGATGGTGTTTGTCATCCAACAAAAGAGTGTATGTAGCACATATGAGAAAGAGTTATTTATTATGCGATCAATATTGAGAGTGTCCACTAGTGAAAGTATGATCCCTAGGCCTTGTTTCCAATACTGCAAACACCGCTTACTGTTCTGTTGCATGTTTACTCGCTGCCATATTTTATTCAGATTGCTATTACCACTCATATACATCCATACTACTTGTATTTCACTATCTCTTCGCCGAACTAGTGCACCTATACATCGACAAGTGTATTAGGTGTGTTGGGGACACAAGAGACTTCTTGTATCGTGATTGCAGGGTTGCTTGAGAGGGATATCTTTGACCTCTTCCTCCCTAAGTTCGATAAACCTTGGGTGATCCACTTAAGGGAAAACTTGCTGCTGTTCTACAAACCTCTGCTCTTGGAGGCCCAACACTGTCTACAAGAATAGAAGCACCCGTAGACATCACCGTCCGACCACCTCCGACCTCGCCGTCACCTTCTTCGTGATCACAGTGAGCCCCTGCTTCTCGAGGACCTCTTAGCTCCTTCGCGCACGCCTCCTATCGATGTCGCGACGCACGCCTGTGAGCACCGCCGCGCGGCCTCGCCGGCGAGCAAACCCCGGTGACAGATACGTAGCGGCGCCACCCTCTAAATGATCGTCACGCCATCCTGAATCTAACCCAACCTTCTGCGCATCCGCGTATGCCCGGGAACGGTGGTGCCGTCGCCGACATCCCGCCGGCAGAGAAAACCCCCACCGTGTATCGATTTTGACCTCGGTCAATGACACCGTGGCAGGTGACGTGGCCAAGACCCCACCAGTCATTGACTGTGGGGGAGATCTGTCCGGGTAGGTTTAGTATTTTTTTATTTTATTGCAAATTCTATAATTTGCTGAAACTTTGCAGAAAATTATAAAATTTATCCTAGCTCAGAAAAATACAAATGAGATATCAAAATTCTTAGAAAAATAAAATCTATTCAATAAAAATATAATATGAAATTTTTATTTTTAATAAAAAAATAATTATTTAATACTTATTAATTAGGCCTTTTACTTTATCCTAAATTCAATTAAAATTCAAAAATTAGGAAAACTTTCTAAATTAAATAAAAACCAGTAAGTAAATAAGGAAAACCTTAAAACTATTTTTCCTTTACTAATAACTTATTAAATCCTTATTAAAAGGATTTAAACCCTAAATAATAATTACCTTAATTATTAATTCTTTAAAAATAATAAAATGCCAAATCCATATATTATTTTTATTTCAAATTTATTAATAACTTCAACTTTATAAATGAAGTTATTAACTTAAGAACTACTACCTCTGGACCTATTTAATCGACGTGACTCTACTCAACCGGTAACCTAGTTTTGGCTCCCTCCGCGTCAATTTAATCCGACCGGAGGGAGTAAATGGTAATTAGGAAACCCTAATTACATGTTGAATAAAGATTACAACCTCATAATTTTATGTGAAACCCTAAAACCCTAATTCATTTAGGAACCCTTACCCTATTATTTTATGTAAACCCTAACTTGCTTATAAAACTAAACCTTAGGTTATAACATATGATCATGATACTTACTTTTCATTTATAGATCCATAAGTAGCAACTAAAATGCTTGTCCATATCTACATGAAATATAGGAACCCTATCATTAATAAATTGTTAGTTCATGTTCTCATCCAAATAAGGCTAGATGATCCAATGGGATCAACCAAGAGTAAACCCTAGATCCTATTACCCAATCAATCATCTTTAATTATCCTTATTTAGCATCACACCATTGTGATGAACTCTAATAGCAACCATGCTTAATATTTTGCATCATTTGCCATACACCCTAAACCCTAATAGTGTTAGATGTTTATAAACCACCTTATTTAGGAACCAATTATTCTTACTTAGGGAATCCAATATCAAACCTAGACAACCTCAACCCTAATTGATATACTTCTTATTAATTAAGAAGTATGTTCTTCAAAAGTTATTCTTTTGAAGTAAATAGAGAGTAACCGTCAAACCTGCTTAATAGGATATATAAACCCTATCCAGCTATCATCATCAAGGTATAACCAACCTTGATAGCACCCATGTGTAATTCATTGCTTAAGATGCTTAAGCTTAACTCAAACCTACAAGTTCTAGCTATCGATGAATCCAACCTTGTTGTGATCCATCTAATCCTTACTCTAGAATCCAATTGAGAACCATAGTAAATCATGGAAGTAAATAGTTTCTACTTCAAATACCTAATATTTCATGTTTAACATGTTCTTCTAAAGTTATTCTTTTAAAGTATATAATAAGTAATCATCAACCATGCACTATAGAACTTAAAATGGACAACTTCTCTTTACTTATTATACAACTACCATCCCTTGGTGTGTATGAGTATTATTATGCATTATACCACTCGTTTATGATTCTAATACCACAAAACACTAATAAGAACCTTTTTTATGAATCACTCTAAAAGTGCAACACACTCTAAACAAATCATTACAACTCACAAATCCTAAATCATCAGGGTTAGGTCATGCTTAGAGCGATTGCATCTCATACTTATGCATTATTGCATCATTGCCAATCTTTTAAACATCGTCCTTACCGGACGATGATGCTATTTCAGAAAGGAGTTATTGCGTATCGAAGACCTTGCCTGCATAATCTTGCAGTCAAGAAAGGCAAGTTCATCGCTTGCACATGTCAATTGAGTATTTTTTTCCAAATTTCTTGCAAAGTACTATGCTTATCACTCTTGCATAAAAAGTAAAATTGCTATCTTCATAATTATGAATATGACTAAGTGGTGGGCAATGGAACCATGGTATGAGTTTGGTGGAGGTTCCATTGCAAGGGTTATTATCCATCTAGGATTAACAACAAATGTCGTCCAGTGATTCTTGTGTCGTAATACCCGTGTTAACCATAAGGTCTGAAATGGGACGGGGTAGTCAAGTGTGTTTTCTCCTCTCGTACATCAACGGATGCGCTTACCGTAGCAGTTGTGTCTTGCGAGAGCAACTTGAGGGTGGGGATCCCACTCTAATTCCCCACGGTAATGTGGTCTATGATGGGTTGCAACGGTCGGCGAAGGACCATGGTTGCGACCTGGTAGTTGTTGAGGTCGGAAGATATCCAAGTGATATAGCCCGGCGAGGACCCAAGGTCGGAATTGCAACAAAGGGTGGGTGTGCGAGGTTGCGGGGAAATGCATTTTGGCTATGACCTTATACCGGGCCTCACACCAAAGGAAATGTGAACGGGTGCTTGTGACGGTAAAGCACACGTCCGTTGGGAACCCCAAGAGGAAGGTATGATGAGTACATCAGCGATTTTCCCTCAGTAAGAAACCAAGGTTATCGAACCAGTAGGAGATGAAGATCACGTGAAGGTTGTTGGTGAAGGAGTGTAGTGCGGCGCAACACCGGGGATTCCGGTGCCAACGTGGAACCTGCACAACACAATCAAACTACTTTGCCCCAACTTAACAGTGAGGTTGTCAATCTCACCGGCTTGCTGAAAACAAAGGATTAAATGTATGGTGTGGAAAATGATGTTTGCTTGCAAAAAACAAAAGAGAACAATGATTGCAGTAGGTTGTATTTCAGATGTAAAAGAATGGAACGGGGTCCACAGTTCACTAGTGGTGTCTCTCCAATAAGATAAATAACATGTTGGGTAAACAAATTACAGTTGGGCAATTGACAAATAGGGAGGGCATAACAATGCACATACATATCATGATGACTACTATGAGATTTACTTAGGGCATTACGACAAAGAACATAGACCGCCATCCAGCATGCATCTATGCCTAAATTTCCACCTTCGGGTTAGCATCCGCACCCCTTCCAGTATTAAGTTGCAAACAACAGACAATTGCATTAAGTAATGTGCGTAATGTAAACAATACAAATATCCTTAGACAAAACATTGATGTTTTATCCCTAGTGGCAACAACACATCCACAACCTTAGGGGTTCTGTCACTCCCCAGATTCAATGGAGACATGAACCCACTATCTAGCATAAATACTCCCTCTTGGAGTTACAAGTATCAACTTGGCCAGAGCCTCTACTAGCAACGGAGAGCATGCAAGATCATAAATAACACATATATGATAGATCAATAATCAACTTGACATAGTATTCCACATTCATCAGATCCCGACAAACACAACATGTAGCATTACAAATAGATGATCTTGATCATGATAGGCAGCTCACAAGATCTAAACATGATGGCACAAAAGGAGAAGACAACCATCTAGCTACTGCTATGGACCCGTAGTCCAAGGATGAACTACTCACGCATCGTCCGGAGGCGGGCATGGTGATGTAGAGCCATCCGGTGATGATTCACCCTCTCGGCAAGGTGCGGAGGAGATCTTTGAACCCCAGAGTTAGGGTTGACGCGGCGGCGTCTTTGGAACTGTTCAGTATTTTGGCTCTCGGTACTAGGGTTTCGGGGACGAAGGAATAAATAGGCGAAGGGCAGCGTCGGGGAGCCGGGGCTCCCCCCACGTCACGGCGGTAGTGGGCCTCCCCGCGCCGCCCTATGGGGTGGGCCCCCTGCTGGCCTTCCTCGACTCCTCTTCGGTCTTCTGGAACCCTCCGTGGAAAATAGGGCCGTGGGCTTTTGTTTCGTCCAATTCCGAGAATATTTGTAAAACAACTTTTCTGAAATAAAAAGCAGAAAACAGGAACTGGCACTGTGGCATCTTGTTAATAGGTTAGTCCCAGAAAATGCATAAAAACATTAAAAAGTATGAATAAAACATGTAGGTATTGTCATAAAACTAGCATGGAACATAAGAAATTATAGATACGTTGGAGACATATCAACGGGGAAATTGCCCGGTTGGCACGAAGGTTAAGATCTCTTATGGGTAAAGCAACACACCTCTACAAAGTGTAATGAATCGTGACCTGTCACTCCCTGTTCCGGGATATGGAACTGCGAACGCGGCCGAAAAGGAACTCCATGAAGTTCTAGTAAACCAGTGAAGGCTGACAGACATAGTTCTTCTGAATAAAATCAACCTTTTGAAGAAATGATTACAAAAACCTGCATAGCCTTGGACTTTCTGGTCCATGGTTGTAGCTAGTGCATTAAACACATCTTTCCTATAATGAACTTGTTGAGTACGCTCGTACTCATCCCACTCTTAAATCCCCTGCTTAGATATGGAGGCATCGAAGGAGGATCTACAATGCAACTTGAAGACCGAGGAGCCAACAACTACTTTAAGAGACAGGACCCTGTCAGAGGAGTCAAATACCACATCCAACAAGGAGAAAACCTAGATTAGCAATAGAAAGGAACTAGCTTCCTAAACCTAGCTCCTATTTAGCTAGAATCTATTCTTAGCCTCTATAGCTAGTTAAATACTCTACAAATAGAGTTCATGATAGGATTAGACTACGAGTCGTTCTTTGGAGTTTATTTGCAGATTTACCTCATTGTAAAGTAGGAGGCTGTGCTGATCTTCTGTAACAGAGTCTGTGTGTAATTCTATAGACATGCCTTGGACCCGCATATGTTTCTGTTGTACCACTCTGAGCGATGTAATACTAGTGGAATGATGTTTCATTGGTGTTATGTCAGACTTGCATACTACACCATACAGTGGTATGCCGGGTCACCACAAGTATTTGTAGTAGATTGGTTGGTATGAGGTTGTGGTGACCCTGCATACCACTGCATGTTGTAGTATGCTAGTCGTTGATATAACATTCGCGAAGTACCAATCCGCAAATATTACATCCCTCAGAGTAGTACAACAGAACATAGCAGGTCCATAACTCATTCATACATTATTACAAACCATATATACACATCATCCTGGAGCTCCTCTTGGGTCCTAAGAGGTTTACTCCTGGGTTCGAGGCGAACCCAACTTAGCTTACAATATAGAAGTTTCACGAGACTTAACATTTATTCTCTCGAGCAGCTAAGTATTAAGAGTTCGCGCTGCTCGGCTACTACTACTACTACCGGGTACTTCTAGGCTTGTTCTCCTCCGGAAGCCTCCCCGGTTCCGTAGACTATGAGATAGTCTACGCCTTCAATACCTCCAGAGAGGTCTGTTCTTCATAGCCGATGATGGCTCCTTCAGGGTTGTCGTTGTCCTCCTCCAGATGGTTCAGACAGTCTAAGCGGGGATTTAAGAGTGGTATGAGTACGAGCGTACTCAACAAGTTCATATTAGGAAAGAGGTGTTTGATGCACTAACTACGGTACCAGACCAGAAAGTCTGATACCATGCAGGTTTTGATAACCATTTCTTCAAAAGGTTGTTTTTATTCAGAAGAACTATGTCCGTCAGCCTTCACCGGTTTAGAACTTCATGGAGTTCCTTTCCGGCAGCGTTCCAAATCCCGGAACAAGGAGTGACTGGTCACAATTCGTTACACTCAGAGGTGTGTTTCTTTACCCATAAGAGATCTTAACCTTGGTGCCAACCGGGCAGCTTTCCCGTCCACACTTCCTTTGGTGTGAGGCCCGGTATAAGGTCCTAGCCGTTCATATTCCTCCGCTACCTCGCACACCCACCCTTTGTTGCATACCCCGACCCTGGGTCCTCGTCGGTCCTCTTACACCACTTAAGGATGGACCCCGACCACGACAACAGTTTGGGACTCGTTAACCAAACTCCTTCGCCGGTAGCTGCAACCCATCATAGACCACTTACCGTGGGGAATTAGAATGGGATCCCCACCCCACCGCTTGCCCAACCTGGGTCAAGTGTCTACGGTAAGCGCATCCGTTGATGTACGAGAGGTGGAAATACAATTGGCTACTCCGTCCCACTCCAGATCTCATGGTGAACACGAGTTTTACGGCACAAGAATCACTGGACGACATTTGTTGTTTAATCCTAGATGGATATAAACCCTTGCAATGGAACCTCCACCATATCAACACAATCCATGGTTCCATTGCCCACCACATAGTCATATTCATAGTTATGAAAATAGTGGTTTTGCTTTTTATGCAATAGTGATAAACATAGTACTTTGCAAGTAATTTGGTAAAAATACTCAAATGACATGAGCAAGCGATGAACTTGCCTGAACACTGCAAGTGTTGCAGTTGGATGGTGTGGACTGACCCTTGTCCTCTATTTCTGAAAAATAGCATCATTGTCCGATAAGGGCAATGGTTAAAGAAGCAATTATGCATGATTCCAGTTTTAGGGTTTGTTCCCCTCTTTCCCGGTGTTTATTGTTTTAGGTAGAAGGTTAATACTAAGAACAATTTAGGGATATTCTGTTTAGGGTAAAATACAACCTTGAAATGTTGTCAAGGTGTTTTTATAGTCCAAAAGCATTATTGGACTTATTTTTATTATTGAAAATAATATGTGTGATTTAAATGATTATTTAAATCATCATATTAAGACTTATTCTTGATTATCTTCAAAAATTCTCTTTCATATTTTATTTAGATAGGGAATTTTATGCTGATCAATTTTCATATTTTTAATTATTTTTTTAGAGTTTTTATCTATTTTCTATTTAATTTAAAAGTTACAGCATTTTATGAATTTGTGAAATGTCTCAATTACCCTTGGGCCCCACCTGTCAGGGTGGCCCAACGGTTTAGGTCTAACCCGAGCCGCTCAACCGGCTCGGTCGGACGCATCCGTCCCCTTCCTAACTCGCTCGTGCTAACCCTAATCCCCTCGAGCTCTGGCGACGCCTGTGTCGCCCGCGCCGTCGCCGAATTATTCAGGCCGCCTCCGGCCACTCCCGCCGGCGAGATCGGTCGCAAAAGGACGGCCGCTCGACGGCGCACCGATCGGTCCGCGCCGATCTGTGTTTCGTCGCCGCCACCGTTCGCCCCCCAACGCATCTACGACACGGCCGTGACGATTCACGGCGATTCGTCGGCCGCCGGCGATCCTGGCGCCGTGGCGTGGCCTTGTGCCCCGCCGTGGTGGTGCTGGGGTGCTTGCGCCCGGCGACGCCTGGCCTGGCTGCGGCCTGGCGCAGCCGTGTTCGGCCCGTGCCGCCGTGCCGCCATGGGCACGCCGCGGTGCTCTGCTCCAGGTTAGTGCGCCTCCGTCTTCTTCCTACTCTCCTTCGCTTCTATGTCTAGCTCTGGCTGCTGGTCTTGCTTGCCTGCACAAGAGCTGTTGTGCTCTTCTGCAGCGCCATGGGTGCCTGCTCCTGCTGTGCTATGCTGCTGCGCTATGCGTGTGCTACTGCTGTGTGATGCCCTTCCATATCTCTGTGCATGAATTTCTAGCCTATGTGCTTGCTTATGCTTGCACTTCTTGCTTGAAACTCTCCCTGTGCCTCTGTGCTTGATTCTATTATTGCTAGATCATCAAGTGTATTCAATTACTTGCCCTGGCTCAATTATGGGGTGTAATCCTTGCAATTTTGCAAGTGCCAGTGCCTCTGGTATGCTTTCCTGTGTGCTTTATTTCATGGAGATGCTCCACTGAGCATTGCTGTGCCTGTACTGCTCTGTCCCATGATGATCTGCTACTGGATACTTTAATCACTAACTTCTTTGATTATCAATGATGTATTTATTCATGTCCTGTGGCTGATCTTGGTGTCTGGTTCATGTGTTTGGCTGTGGTGATTTGTATCAAGAGCAGGTGATGCTCTGATGATCACTACTTGCTTGTGCGCAAGTGTGTGCTTTTCTCAGTGATCCACTGGTGCTCAACCAGTGCTGTTTGTGCTTTATACAGGCTTAGCCTGTGGATGCTGGTGCTTGTCCAAGCATCAGTGGATACTTGCAATGATCCATTGGATCATCTGCAAGTTCCAGTGCATTAGTAATCATGCATGTTTCATTTATCTGTTTAGCTTTGATTCATTAAGTAGATAAATGATGTGAACTGCCCTGCAGTGATGATCATATGAATTGATTTAATAGAGCTAGAAGGATGCCAACATCTGTTGGGTACCCTAGCTCTTACTGAACTCTCTTGGGTAATGATGTGATGGTTGGGAAGGTTGGCTGTGGGTTTGAGGTGGCCCTGGCAGTCACTTGGTGCTGTCATGGTGGCTCCCCTTTTTCTCTGTGGCTGGTTGTGGCTTGGTGAATACATCACTGGACAATCTTTTGTTGGATTTTCAGTGATCTTTGCTGTTGACAAACAAAATAGACATCATAAGTCTATCTGTCTGATGGTTAGCTAGCTATATTTGTGTCTTGTAAATCTGGCTATCTAGACAAGATCCATCAATGATGGATTCCCTTGGTTATACCACTATATTGATATGACCAATGTTCCCTTGATGAATTCTTTCTAGCTAGGTCACTGGTTTGCTAACACCAAATGGCTTGGCAGCCATATGATGATACAACCAGGGTTCCCACCCTTTTCTACTCCTGTGATGCATAGCATGCTCATATATGGGCAAGACATGATCTTGCCCAGGCTGTTGTGTGGTATACCTCACTCCAGCTCCTAGTATTATGGTTGATGTAGAGGATTTGCTTCAAGGTTGTGGTGTGAGCCTGCCCTGCTCCTCCTGACTAGCCTGTGCTTGATTTCTTGCTGGTGCCTTGTTCTACAACAATTCCAGTGGAGCTGTTTTGGATGGTTTGGCTGGTTGGATGAGACTTGGTGTTCTTCCTGTTCTATCTGTTCATGATGTTCTTACCCTGGGAAGTTCTGTCGACAGAATGGCTAGGGTTTGGCTGTGAAAAGTTTATATATGGTGCTCCCTTGCATCCCTGGTCGACAGCTCCTGCTTGTCACTTTGGTGACTCACTGTGTATGTGTGCTGCATGCACACAACCCTGTAAGCAGGCTGTGTGTGTGTGTAGGCATGTGCTATGTACCTGGACCTGGAACTTGGCTGTGACATGGATCAGCTCGGCTACTTTGGTCCTATCTGATCATTTCCTATTATCAATTGATTTCTAACCTGCCAAGTGGCTATGCCACTTGGCATAACTTCTTTTTGTTGTGATTTGTGTGCAGGGATCAACCATTGATAAAAATGGACATGGAGTTCATCAAATCCAAGATCAAGTGAAGATGATCTTGTAGTATTAAGACTAGGGTCATTACTTGTACTTTTCTTTTTAATTCTCTTTTATTTATCAATTTCCCAATTCATGTAATGTTTTGTAATATTCATTTATCTCCATTATGAATATTGTAATGACAATGTAAATTGTGTGATGATCAATAAAGCTCAAAGTTTTCTCTAATGAGCTTTACTTTACTTTAATTGTTTATATTGTTTATAATTTATATTTTACTTAATGAATTCCTCACAATTCAATATTTAGGGTAATTATTAATATTTGAATTTGAAATTCAAATTCATCATTGGTTTGAATTCAACCATGTCACTTTATTTAGAATTCAATCATGCAAACTCTCCCCTCTCTTCTCAAAACCCTAAACTAGTGGAGTGAGTTGCAAGTTTGTCGCACTCTCGAAACCCTAACCCTGTAAGGTGTCGAGAGAGAAACTTGTCCCCCTTCGATGCAGTTTTGTTTAAAAGCGCGAAATTTCCCCAGAATTTACAATGCAATGCACATCCCTTTCTAAAATCTACCCCTCGATCGTCACTAAACATGGGACATTACAGCCTTTCCCCCTTAAAGAAAACTTCGTCCCGAAGTTGTGGTTGTAATACCTGAACAGTTCGGGGTATGTTTCCCTCAAGTCTTCTTCCTTTTCCCAGGTGGCTTCCCTCTCGGGGTGATGTTTCCATTGTATCTTGCAGTATTTTATAGCTTTATTCCTGAGTTGCTTCCAGCTTTCTTCGAGAATCTTTGCTGGCTTCTCGATATATGTCAAATCTGGTTGTAACTCGAGCTCAGCATGTGATACTGGCTCATCCGGGGTCTTTAAGCATTTTCTGAGTTGTGATACATGGAATACATTGTGAACTTGTGCTAGCCTTCCCGGTAGATCCAATTCAAAAGCTAAACCTCGGTTCTGACTCAGTATCTTGAAAGGTCCGATGTATCTAGGGCTCAACTTTCCCTTTACTCCGAATCTCTGAAGACCTTTCATCGGGCTCACCTTAAGATATACCATATCTCCAACTTGTGGCTCCCAAGTCCTTCTCTTTTGGTCTGCATAGCTCTTCTGTCGACTTTGGGCTATCTTCAGTCTATCTCTTATGATGTCAATGATGTGTTGCTTTTCCTTGACATAATCTGGGTTGAACTCCTTGCTTGATCCAGCTTCATACCAGCATATTGGTGATCTACACTTTCTTCCATATAAAGCTTCGAATGGTGCCATCTTGATACTGCTTTGATAACTATTGTTGTAGGAAAACTCTGCTAATGGTAAATGTTCTTCCCATGATCCTCCGAAGTCTAGAGCACAAGCCCTAAGCATGTCCTTTAGGATCTGGCTAGTTCTCTCAGTTTGTCCACCTGTCTGGGGATGATAGGCGGTACTATAATCCAACTTGGATCCTAAAGCTTCATGTAGTTGCTTCCAGAATGCTGACGTGAACACGGATCCTCGATCCGACACGATCTTCTTGGGCACTCCATGTTTACTCACGATCTCTTTGATGTAAAGATCGATGAGTTTCTCTCCTTTGTCTTGCTGATTTACCGCTAAGAAGTGTGCACTTTTCGTCAACCGGTCCACGATTACCCATATCATGTCCTTCTTTTTATTGGTCATGGGTAGTCCGGTGATGAAATCCATTCCAATCTCCTCCCATTTCCATTCTGGAATGGGTAAAGGTTGTAACTTTCCTGCCGGACTCTGGTGTTCGGCCTTCACTCTTTGGCATGTATGGCATTCCGCCACATACTGTGCTATTTCTCTCTTCATGTTGTTCCACCAGAATAGCTCCTTTAGATCCATGTACATCTTTGTACTTCCCGGATGAATAGAGTATGGTGTTTGATGGGCTTCCCGGAGTATTACTTCCTTGATCTCAGCAATATCCGGAACACAAATCCTCTTCTGGAACCATAATGATCCCATCTCTCCACGGTGGAATTCTGATGGTCTTCCTTCATCAATTCTCTTCATCTCCTCCACGATGAATGGATCATCTAATTGACCCATGATTATCTCATTCTTGAGGTTGACATTCATCTCATCAGCTACTTGTAGAGCTGATAATCCTTCATGAGCCTCTTTCTCCCAAAGTTGGATTTGGGCTTGGCTTATTTCCTTCTTCAACTCCGGTGAAATTTCTGGTTCTATTCCGCCAGTACTCTTCCTGCTCAAGGCATCTGCTACAACATTAGCCTTTCCTGGAGTATAATTGATGGTCAAATCATAGTCCTTGATCAATTCAAGCCATCTTTTCTGCCTCATATTGAGTTCCTTTTGAGTGAAGAAGTACTTGAGACTCTTATGATCAGTATAGAGCTCACACTTGGCTCCATAGAGAAAATGTCTCCAAGTCTTAAGGGCAAAAACAACTGCTGCTAACTCTAAATCATGAGTTGGATAATTCACTTCATGAGGTCTGAGCTGCCTTGATCCATATGATATTACTTTCCGATCTTGCATTAGTACACATCCCAATCCATGTTTGGATGCATCGCAGTACACGGTGTAATCCTTGCCATCTTCCGGAACTGCTAACACCGGTGCTGTGGTGAGTTTTTCTTTCAGAGTTTGAAAACTCTTCTCACACTCATCAGACCACACGAAAGGTGTGTTCTTCCTTAGCAACTTGGTCATTGGTCCTGCTATCTTGGAGAATCCTTCAATGAATCTCCGATAGTATCCTGCCATTCCCAAGAATCCTCGGATTTCCTTGACGTTCTTGGGTGCTTCCCAGTCCAAAACTGAGGCTACTTTGCTTGGGTTTACTGCTATCCCATCCTTACTAATGACATGACCAAGAAATTCTACTTGATCAAGCCAAAACTCACACTTACTGAACTTGGCGTATAGTTGATGTTCCCTTAGTGTTTGCAACACTATCCTAAGATGTTCAGCATGTTCAGCTTTGTCCTTGGAATATATCAAGATATCATCGATGAATACGATGACAAACTTGTCTAAGCATGGCATGAAGATCTTATTCATGAGATTCATGAATATTGCTGGGGCATTGGTTAGTCCAAAAGGTACTACGAGATACTCATGATGTCCGTACCTCGAGACAAAGGCTGTTTTCGGAACGTCTTCCTTCTTGATCTTTATCTGGTGATAACCGGATCTTAGATCAATCTTGGAAAAGACTCCCGCGCCTCTAACTTGATCAAAAAGATCTTGGATTCTAGGAAGTGGGTACTTGTTCTTGATTGTAACATTGTTCAGATTCCTGTAGTCTCCGCACATCCGGACCTCGATACGTCTCCAACGTATCGATAATTTCTTATGTTCCATGCTACTTTATTGATGATACCTACATGTTTTATGCACATTATATGTCATATTTATGCATTTTCTGGAACTAACCTATTAACAAGATGCCGAAGAGCCAGTTGCTGTTTTCTGTTTTTGGTTTCAGAAATCCTAGTAAGGAAATATTCTCGGAATTGGACGAAACTTTCGCCCGGGGTCCTATTTTTGCACGGAGCTTCCGAAGACCGAAGAGATAACGAAGTGGGGCGACGAGCGCGCCACCATAGGGCCGCGCGGCGGGGGTCCGCGCCGCCCTATGGTGTGGGCCCTCGTCCCCCGACCTACCCTTCCGCCTACTTAAAGCCTCCGTCGCGAAACCCCGCGAGCCACGATACGGAAAACCTTCCGAGACGCCGCCGCGAATCCCATCTCGGGGGATTCGGGAGATCGCCTCCGGCACCCTGCCGGAGAGGGGATTCATCTCCCGGAGGACTCTTCATCGCCATGATCGCCTCCGGAGTGATGAGTGAGTAGTTCACCCCTGGACCATGGGTCCATAGCAGTAGCTAGATGGTCGTCTTCTCCTTGTTGTGCTTCATTGTTGGATCTTGTGAGCTGCCTAACATGATCAAGATCATCTATATGTAATTCTATATGTTGTGTTTGTCGGGATCCGATGGATAGAGAGTACTATGATTATGGTGATTATCAATCTATTATTTATGTGTTGTTTATGATCTTGCATGCTCTCCGTTATTAGTAGAGGCTATGGCCAAGTTTGTACTCTTAACTCCAAGAGGGAGTATTTATGCTCGATAGTGGGTTCATGCCTCCATTAAATCTGGGACAGTGACAGAAAGTTCTAAGGTTGTGGATGTGTTGTTGCCACTAGGGATAAAACATTGATTCTATGTCCAAGGATGTAGTTGTCGATTACATTACGCACCATACTTAATGCAATTGTCTGTTTAGCAACTTAATACGAATGGGGTTCGGATGATAACCGAAGGTGGACTTTTTAGGCATAGATGCAGTTGGATGGCGGTCTATGTACTTTGTCGTAATGCCCGAATTAAATCTCACTATATTTATCATATCATGTATATGCATTGTTATGCCTTTCTCTATTTGTCAATTGCCCGTGTAATTTGTTCACCCAACATGCTTTTATCTTATGGGAGAGACACCTCTAGTGAACTGTGGACCCCGGTCCTATTCTTTACATAGCATACAATCTGCAATTGTGTTTACTGTTTTCTTTGCAAACATCTTCCACTCGATACGTTTAATCCTTTGTTACAGCAAGCCGGTGAGATTGACAACCTCACTGTTTCGTTGGGGCAAAGTACTTTGGTTGTGTTGTGCAGGTTCCACGTTGGCGCCGGAATCCTGTTGTTGCGCCGCATCACATTTCGCGACCATCAACCTTCAACGTGCTTCTTGGCTCCTACTGGTTCGATTAAACCTTGGTTTCATACTGAGGGAAACTTGCTTCTATACGCATCATACCTTCCACTTGGGGTTCCCAACGGACGTGTGCATCTACGCGTATCAACCTCCATCTCTTTTATCCACAAAAATCACAGGTGATCCCCATGGTGAGATCTTGTGAGCTGCCTAACATGATCAAGATCATCTATCTGTAATACTATATGTTGTGTTTGTCGGGATCCGATGGATAGAGAATACTATGTTATGGTGATTATCAATCTATTACCTATGTGTTGTTTATGATCATGCATGCTCTCCGTTATTAGTAGAGGCTCTGGCCAAGTTTTTGCTCTTAACTCCAAGAGGGAGTATTTATGCTCGATAGTGGGTTCATGCCTCCATTGATACCTGGGACAGTGACAGAAAGTTCTAAGGTTGTGGATGTCTGTTGCCACTAGGGATAAAACATTGATGCTATGTCTAAGGATGTAGTTGTTGATTACATTACGCACCATACTTAATGCAATTGTCTGTTGCTTGCAACTTAATACTGGATGGGGTTCGGATGATAACCTGAAGGTGGAGTTTTTAGGCATAGATGCATGCTGGATGGCGGTCTATGTACTTTGTCGTAATGCCCTGATTAAATCTCACTATATTTATCATATCATGTATATGCATTGTTATGCCCTTTTCTATTTGTCAATTGCCCGACTGTAATTTGTTCACCCAACATGCTTTTATCTTATGGGAGAGACACCTCTAGTGAACTGTGGACCCCGGTCCTATTCTTTACATCGCATACAATCTACTGCAATACTTGTTTTACTGTTTTCTTCGCAAACAATCATCTTCCACACAATACGGTTAATCCTTTGTTACAGCAAGCCGGTGAGATTGACAACCTCACTGTTTCGTTGGGGCAAAGTACTTTGGTTGTGTTGTGCAGGTTCCACGTTGGCGCCGGAATCCCTGTTGTTGCGCCGCATCACATTTCGCGACCATCAACCTTCAACGTGCTTCTTGGCTCCTACTGGTTCGATTAAACCTTGGTTTCATACTGAGGGAAACTTGCTTCTATACGCATCATACCTTCCACTTGGGGTTCCCAACGGACGTGTGCATCTACGCGTATCAAGCTAAATTTCGCGCCGTTGCCGGGGAGATCAAGACACGCTGCAAGGGAGTCTCCACTTCTCAATCTCTTTACTTTGTTTTTGTCTTGCTTTATTTTATTTACTACTTTGTTTGCTGCACCTAAACAAAACAAAAAAAATTAGTTGATAGTTTTACTTTATTTACTGTCTTGCTCTCTATATCAAAAACACAAAAAAATAGTTACTTGTCTTTACTTTGTTTGCCTAGTTTACTTTTTGCTTATTGCATCATGTTTCCTTTTAATTTCACCACAAAAGACATACCGGTAGGACGTGGGTCCATAGTTGGGAGAAATAATATAGAAGAATTTTTCAATCATGTTAGTATTACTGAAAATTTTGAAGATAAACACTTGGTAGAACTTGCACCTACCTATGAAATTGCTGCTGCTGCTTTAGTTCGCATGTTGGAAACTAAATTTGTTAATCTCAATCCTATAATCCAACACATGTTTCTTACACTTGGTGATATGGAAGAAGGGGAAAAGAAAGATTTTGTTCTAGAAACCCTTCTTAGAGAATTTGGCGGTCTAGCAAGAGAGGCTAGAAAGGTTTTTGCTAAATTTAATATGCTAGGTTCTCATACCAATTTTATTGGTCTCTTTGAAAAAATGGACATGGATAGAATAAGGTACACTAATAACATTAATGATGGTGGAGAAATCAAAGCACCAATACCATGTAAACTCCTAGCTATGAATGATGCACTAGAAAATAACTATGCTTGGCTTGTTCCTGAAAATTTGTTCGATGAGAGTAGCAAGCCCAAGACTAATGAAAAGGGAGACGCTAAAACTTATGTATCCCATATACTATGCTTGGTTGAGAAAACTCCCAATACCCCTGGTTATGATGGTGATGCTCCATCTCTCGATGTTACTTGATTTGCACTTTCTGCGCCTAAGTGAAAGGCGTTAAAGAAAAGCGCTTATGGGAGACAACCCATGTTTTTACCTACAGCAATTTTTTGTTTTGTTGAGTCTTGGAAGTTGTTTACTACTGTAGCAACCTCTCCTTATCATGTTTTTGTGCCAAGTAAAGTTTCTATGTCAAAGTTGATGTTATATTTGGGATCGCTGCGCAGAAACAGCATTGCTGTCTGTCACGAATCTGGGCACGTCTAGAAAATTCGAAAAAATCTGCTAATTTACGAGCGTGATCCTCAGATATGTACGCAACTTTCATTAGTTTTGAGTTTTTCCATTTGAGCAAGTCTGGTGCCAGCTTTAAATTCGTCTTTATGGACTGTTCTATTTTTGACAGATTCTGCCTTTTATTTCGCATTGCCTCTTTTGCTATGTTGGATTTATTTCTTTGATCCATTAATGTCCAGTAGCATTATGCAATGTCCAGAAGTGAAAATAATGATTGTGTCACCTCTGAATGTGTGAATTATTAATTGTGCACTAACCCTCTAATGAGTTTGCTTGAAGTTTGGTGTGAAGGAAGTTTTCAAGGGTCAAGAGAGGAGTATGATATACTATGATCAAGAGGAGTGAAAGCTCTAAGCTTGGGGATGCCCCGTGGTTCACCCCTGCATATTTTAAGAAGACTCAAGCGTCTAAGCTTGGGGATGCCCAAGGCATCCCCTTCTTCATCGACAACATCATCGGGTTCCTCCCCTGAAACTATATTTTTATTCAGTCACATCTTGTGTTCTTTACTTGGAGCGTCGGTTTGTTTTTGTTTTGTTTTTGTGTGAATAAGATGGATCCTAGCATTCACTTTGTGGGAGAGAGACACGCTCCACTGTTGCATATGGACACATGTGTCCTTAGGCTTTACTCATAATGTTCATGGCGAAGTTTCTTCTTCGTTAAATTGTTATATGGTTGGAATTGGAAAATGCTACATGTAGTAATTCTAAAATGTCTTGGATAATGTGATACTTTGCAATTGTTGTGCTCATGTTTAAGCTCTTGCATCATATGCTTTGCACCCATTAATGAAGAAATACATAGAGCTTGCTAAAATTTGATTTGCATATTTGGTCTCTCTAAGGTCTAGATAATATCTAGTATTGAGTTTTGAACAACAAGGAAGACGGTGTAGAGTCTTATAATGTTTACAATATGTCTTTTATGTGAGTTTTGCTGCACTTGTTCATCCTTGAGTTTGCTTCAAATAACCTTGCTAGCCTAAACCTTGTATCGAGAGGGAATACTTCTCATGCATCCAAAATCTTTGAGCCAACTACTATGCCATTTGTGTCCACCATACCTACCTACTACATGGTATTTCTACGCCATTCCAAAGTAAATTGCTTGAGTGCTACCTTTAAAATTCCATCATTCACCTTTGCAATATATAGCTCATGGGACAAAATAGCCTTAAAAACTATCGTAGTATTGAATATGTACTTATGCACTTTATATTTTATTAAGTTGCTTGTTGTGCGATAACCATGCTTCTGGGGAACGCCATCAACTATTGTTGAATATCATGTGAGTTGCTATGCATGTCCGTCTTGTCTGAAGGATCTATCATTTTAGTGGTTGGAGCATGCAAAATTGTTAGAGAAGAACATTGGGCCGCTAACTAAAGCCATGAATCATGGTTGAAGTTTCAGTTTTGGACATATATCCTCAATCTCATATGAGAATAATAATTGTTGCTACATGCTTATGCATTTAAGAGGAGTCCATTATCTGTTGTCCATGTTGTCCCGGTATGGATGTCTAAGTTGAGAATAATCAAAAGCGAGAAATCCAAAATGCGAGCTTTCTCCTTAGACCTTTGTACAGGCGGCATGGAGGTACCCCTTTGTGACACTTGGTTGAAACATGGCATGCAAAGATCCGGTAGTCCAAGCTAAGTAGGACGAGGTGCGGACACTATTAGTATACTATGCATGAGGCTTGCAACTTGTAAGATATAATTTACATAACTCATATGCTTTATTACTACCGTTGACAAAATTGTTTCATGTTTTCAAAATAAAAGCTCTAGCACAAATACAGCAATCGATGCTTTCCTCTTTGAAGGACCATTCTTTTACTTTTATTGTTGAGTCAGTTTACCTATCTCCCTCCACCTTAAGAAGCAAACACTTGTGTGAACTGTGCATTGATTCCTACATACTTGCATATTGCACTTGTTATATTACTTTATGTTGACAATATCCATGAGATATACATGTTATAAGTTGAAAGCAACCACTGAAACTTAATCTTCCTTTGTGTTGCTTCAACACCTTTACTTTGATTTATTGCTTTATGAGTTAACTCTTATGCAAGACTTATTGATGCTTGTCTTGAAGTACTATTCATGAAAAGTCTTTGCTATATGATTCACTTGTTTACTCATGTCATTACTTTTGTTTTGATCGATGCATTCATTACATATGTTTACAAATAGTATGATCAAGATTATGATGGCATGTCACTTGAAATTATCTTTGTTATCGTTTTACCTGCTCGGGACGAGCAGAACTAAGCTTGGGGATGCTGATACGTCTCCAACGTATCGATAATTTCTTATGTTCCATGCTACTTTATTGATGATACCTACATGTTTTATGCACATTATATGTCATATTTATGCATTTTCGGAACTAACCTATTAACAAGATGCCGAAGAGCCATTCTTTTTCTGCTGTTTTTGGTTTCAGAAATCCTAGTAAGGAAATATTCTCGGAATTGGACGAAACTTTCGCCCGGGGTCCTATTTTTGCACGGAGCTTCCGAAGACCGAAGAGATAACGAAGTGGGGCGACGAGGCGCCGCCACCATAGGGCCGCGCGGCAGAGGGGGCCGCGCCGCCTATGGTGTGGGCCCTCGTCGCCCCCGACCTACCCTTCCGCCTACTTAAAGCCTCCGTCGCGAAACCCCCAGGAGAGCCACGATACGGAAAACCTTCCAGAGACGCCGCCGCGAATCCCATCTCGGGGATTCAGGAGATCGCCTCCGGCACCCTGCCGGAGAGGGGATTCATCTCCCGGAGGACTCTTCATCGCCATGATCGCCTCCGGAGTGATGAGTGAGTAGTTCACCCCTGGACCATGGGTCCATAGCAGTAGCTAGATGGTCGTCTTCTCCTTGTTGTGCTTCATTGTTGGATCTTGTGAGCTGCCTAACATGATCAAGATCATCTATATGTAATTCTATATGTTGTGTTTGTCGGGATCCGATGGATAGAGAGTACTATGATTATGGTGATTATCAATCTATTGTTTATGTGTTGTTTATGATCTTGCATGCTCTCCGTTATTAGTAGAGGCTATGGCCAAGTTTGTACTCTTAACTCCAAGAGGGAGTATTTATGCTCGATAGTGGGTTCATGCCTCCATTAAATCTGGGACAGTGACGAAAGTTCTAAGGTTGTGGATGTCTTGCCACTAGGGATAAAACATTGATTCTATGTCCAAGGATGTAGTTGTCGATTACATTACGCACCATACTTAATGCAATTGTCTGTTGCTTAGCAACTTAATACTGAATGGGGTTCGGATGATAACCCGAAGGTGGACTTTTTAGGCATAGATGCGGTTGGATGGCGGTCTATGTACTTTGTCGTAATGCCCGAATTAAATCTCACTATATTTATCATATCATGTATATGCATTGTTATGCCTTTCTCTATTTGTCAATTGCCCGCCGTAATTTGTTCACCCAACATGCTTTTATCTTATGGGAGAGACACCTCTAGTGAACTGTGGACCCCGGTCCTATTCTTTACATAGCATACAATCTACTGCAATTGTGTTTATTGTTTTCTTTGCAAACATCTTCCACTCGATACGTTTAATCCTTTGTTACAGCAAGCCGGTGAGATTGACAACCTCACTGTTTCGTTGGGGCAAAGTACTTTGGTTGTGTTGTGCAGGTTCCACGTTGGCGCCGGAATCCTGTTGTTGCGCCGCATCACATTTCGCGACCATCAACCTTCAACGTGCTTCTTGGCTCCTACTGTTCGATTAAACCTTGGTTTCATACTGAGGGAAACTTGCTTCTATACGCATCATACCTTCCACTTGGGGTTCCCAACGGACGTGTGCATCTACGCGTATCAACCTCCATCTCTTTTATCCACAAAAATCACAGGTGATCCCCATGGTGAGATACTCTCCTGTATGAATCCTTTCTGTTCCAGGTCATCCAATTGTTCCTTGAGTTCTTTCAACTCTTTAGGTCCCATCTTATATGGTGCTTTAGCAATGGGTGCTGTTCCTGGAATTAGATTGATAGTAAATTCTATCTCCCTATCTGGTGGCATTCCAGGTAATTCCTTAGGAAAAACATCTTGGAATTCGTTGACAACTGGAATGTCCTCCAGTTTCACCTCCTTCATACTGTTCAACTTCAACTCCACTTCAATCTGAGTATGCTTATCTCCTTGGTAAATGATTCTTTCTCCACCGGGGCTTTTCAAAGATACTGTCTTATGGGTACAATCTATAAGTGCGCCATTTTCCTCTAACCAGTTCATACCAAGAATGACATCAATGTCCTTCATCGGTAAAATGAACAGGTCTGCGTCAAACGCACACTTATTGATCATGATGACTTGTCCAGGTTTAGTATGGGTTACTAATATCGTTCCCCCCGCAGAAAGTATGGTGATTGGTTTATCTAGTTTATTGCATCTAATCCCATGTTTGATGATGAATTGCTGGGAAATGAATGATGTAGTTGCACCAGTATCAAAAAGTACTTTGCCAGGATGAGTGAGTATCTGGAGCGTACCTATCACTGCTTGATCGGAGTTCACCACCTCCTCCAAGCTAGTACAGTTTAGCTTGCCGAAGGGTTTCTTGTTCTTCCAGTTCCCTCCGGTATTGCCTCCTCGGCTTCCTCCTCCTCCTGACTGGCCTCCTTCATTCTTTCTCTTGGGGCAATCCCTAAGCATGTGGCCTTCCTCTCGACAGCCAAAGCATATTATCCTTGGTTTTCTGCAATCCTTGGAAAGATGTCCTGATTTCCCACAGACTCGACACTTATTTTGGTTTGTAGGCTGGAATCCTTGGTTCCTCCTGTTATAGTTGCTGTTGTTATTGTTGTTGTTGTTGTTGTTGTTGTTGTTGTTGTTGTTGTTGTATCTTGGTTTAAAGCTCAAACTCATGTTTGGCTTGTTGCTGATATACCTCTTAGGCTCATATTTGGCCTTCTTCCGCTTCTCCTCCTGCAGTTGCTTGAAGTCATCTTCCAGGGTGATGGCTGCATCCACCAATTCCTGGAACTCGGTTGCTCTCATCATTCTGAGCTGCACTTTAAACTGGGGACTTAATCCCCGCAAGAACCTCTTCTTCTTTTTGTCCTCGGTATTGACCTCCTCCACGGCATACCGAGACAACTTCGAGAACACATGTCAGAATAGCATTGTCTTTCTGTTCAAGACTCTCAAATTCTCGACGCTTCAACTCCACAATGCTTTCAGGGACATTGGATTCCCTGAACTTCCTTTTGAACTCCTCCCATGTGAATACTTTTTCGGCCGGGTATACGGCTACTATATTATCCCACCAAGATGCGGCGGGTCCACACAACAAATGTGTAGCATAACGGACCTTCTCCTGGTCGTTGCAACCAACAGTATTGAGCTTGCGCTCAGTGTCCATAAGCCAGTCTTCCGCGTCCATCGGCTCGGGCGCGTATGCAAAAGATATTGGCTTTGTGTTCTGGAAGTCTGCCAAAGTGACTCCCTGATTCTCATGTCTTTCAACTCGTTCTGTTGCAGCAGCTCCTGGAAGAATCTATTCTGCTGCTCCAGCGTCACACGCTGTCTTTCTTCCATCATCTGCATGTCTTGGACAAAGTTCGCTGCGTCATGGGTGGTGGTGGTGGTGGAAACTGAGTTGGCTGCTTCATCAGCCTCCGCCTTCTGTCGGGCCTCGCGCTCAATGCGCTGCTCTTCACTCTCCTCACTCGGCGTTCCCGACATATCCCCCTAGTTCTGAAACACAAAGTGGTACTCATAGTTACTCCATGCGCAAGTTTTCTGAGCTCAACTTTGTGCACAGAACTAGTCACGCAATGGAAATCAAGAAGCAAATGCAAAACATACCAAAACATATACCCTGTATATACATACATAAGTGGTCTTATTACAATACTCAGTAGCGATGTGAGTATGCAAACTCACTTATTGAAGTATATGTACAAATTTATACAAATATTACATACTACAATACATGTGGTACAACTGTATTGTAGTCTCGCCTCCCATGGTGGTCTCTAGTCGTGCTTCACTCCCGGTACATCCCAGGCTTCCATCCGGTCGAACGTGAAGTCCTCCTGACAGAACTGGAACATAGGGTCTTCCCGTAGGCTTGTAGTCGGAATCAGATGATGTTCCGAGGGCAAAATCTGTGTTCATGAACTGGTCATTAAGTGCATCATAGTCCACCCATCGGGTGTACTCCCCGGTGACTCCGCCAAAGGTGTTCCCACCTTCAGTATCAGACTCAATCAGCATCGGATACCCCTCAATATCACCTCTTTCATACTGATTGTTCTGAAACTGGGTTGTGGCATCATCATTCATCTCCGGATTATACCTAACCGAATCACTAGGGTTTCTAGTATCTTCTCCCCAACGCCAACCTGTTGAGTTTTCTATAGGAGTCACGAAATGCTGATGATTTCCGGATTCCTCGCCACCTTCATAACCTCCATAAGAGTTATTAGGAAAATACCTAGGAGTAATAGGTGTGGTTTGCTGTTCTGGATGGTCAATACTAATGTAATCACCAGCTGAGTAAACTGGTGTATGCACCACTCCCTCCATGGGTTCCTTTCCTTTTGTCTCCTCCTTGGGCTCGGTGAACTCTTCTAGCATTGTATCAATTGCTCCCGTCAAATGACGGTTCAACTGAAATAACAATGATAGTAAGTTACGGCTATTGTCCATATATTTTGCAGCTTCAGCTGGTTTGCGTTTGGCGTATTTAAAATGGTTCAGCATGGGATCATCCTCTTCCTCCAAGTGGGGGATGTGGGTAAATTCGGAACCCATAAGCTCTTTCGTCTTATGTTCCCGGATATCGGTTACGGCTCTCATAACAGCTATATGGTAGGCTGTGTTGATGGTTCTGGCTTCTCCTGCTGGCATAACTACGCTCATTCCCAAAGATTCGGGAAGTCGTAGCCCTACTCTACACTTTCCATCATACCAGTATTTCATCACTTGAATTTGGGGATCGCACCCAAATTCAAGTAACATGGCACGTAGAATGTCTGCAAGACCTCCGTCGTATTCACTCAAGTTTGAAGTCTTCACTTTCACATTACGTCCCGGGCGTGAACTTGCCATTGTTGGCTGTAGAAATAGAGAGAATATAAGATTAGTAATAATGCATCATAATAGAGATAATAAAGAATTATCGCACTAAAACATATGATTGTTGTATTCTCAATTGAATATACACCATATTTTTAGAGAATTCTTTACTAATCCTATTTGACTCCTAACGTTTCGTCCCATTTACTAGGTTCCAACCTAAGGTCAAAGCTTTTGCTCTGATACCAACTGTGGTGACCCTGCATACCACTGCATGTTGTAGTATGCTAGTCGTTGATATAACATTCGCGAAGTACCAATCCGCAAATATTACATCCCTCAGAGTAGTACAACAGAACATAGCAGGTCCATAACTCATTCATACATTATTACAAACCATATATACACATCATCCTGGAGCTCCTCTTGGGTCCTAAGAGGTTTACTCCTGGGTTCGAGGCGAACCCAACTTAGCTTACAATATAGAAGTTTCACGAGACTTAACATTTATTCTCTCGAGCAGCTAAGTATTAAGAGTTCGCGCTGCTCGGCTACTACTACTACTACTGGGTACTTCTAGGCTTGTTCTCCTCCGGAAGCCTCCCCGGTTCCGTAGACTATGAGATAGTCTACGCCTTCAATACCTCCAGAGAGGTCTGGTTCTTCATAGCCGATGATGTCGGCTCCTTCAGGGTTGTCGTTGTCCTCCTCCAGATGGTTCAGACAGTCTAAGCAGGGGATTTAAGAGTGGTATGAGTACGAGCGTACTCAACAAGTTCATATTAGGAAAGAGGTGTTTGATGCACTAACTACGGTACCAGACCAGAAAGTCTGATACCATGCAGGTTTTGATAACCATTTCTTCAAAAGGTTGTTTTTATTCAGAAGAACTATGTCCGTCAGCCCTTCACCGGTTTACTAGAACTTCATGGAGTTCCTTTCCGGCAGCGTTCGCAGTTCCAAATCCCGGAACAAGGAGTGACTGGTCACGATTCGTTACACTCTGCAGAGACGTGTTTCTTTACCCATAAGAGATCTTAACCTTGGTGCCAACCGGGCAGCTTTCCCGTCCACACTTCCTTTGGTGTGAGGCCCGGTATAAGGTCCTAGCCGTTCATATTCCTCCGCTACCTCGCACACCCACCCTTTGTTGCATACCCCGACCCTGGGTCCTCGTCGGTCCTCTTACACCACTTAAGGATGGACCCCGACCACGACAGTTTGGGACTCGTTAACCAAACTCCTTCGCCGGTAGCTGCAACCCATCATAGACCACTTACCGTGGGGAATTAGAATGGGATCCCCACCCCACCGCTTGCCCAACCTGGGTCAAGTGTCTACGGTAAGCGCATCCATTGATGTACGAGAGGTGGAAATACAATTGGCTACTCCGTCCCACTCCAGATCTCATGGTGAACACGAGTTTTACGGCACAAGAATCACTGGACGACATTTGTTGTTTAATCCTAGATGGATATAAACCCTTGCAATGGAACCTCCACCATATCAACACAATCCATGGTTCCATTGCCCACCACATAGTCATATTCATAGTTATGAAAATAGTGGTTTTGCTTTTTATGCAATAGTGATAAACATAGTACTTTGCAAGTAATTTGGTAAAAATACTCAAATGACATGAGCAAGCGATGAACTTGCCTGAACACTGCAAAGTTTTGCAGTTGGATGGTGTGGACTGACCCTTGTCCTCTGTTTCTGAAAAATAGCATCATTGTCCGATAAGGGCAATGGTTAAAGAAGCAATTATGCATGATTCCAGTTTTAGGGTTTGTTCCCCTCTTTCCCGGTGTTTATTGTTTTAGGTAGAAGGTTAATACTAAGAACAATTTAGGGATATTCCGTTTAGGGTAAAATACAACCTTGAAATGTTGTCAAGGTGTTTTTATAGTCCAAAAGCATTATTGGACTTATTTTTATTATTGAAAATAATATGTGTGATTTAAATGATATTAAATCATCATATTAAGACTTATTATTGATTATCTTCAAAAATTCTCTTTCATATTTTATTTAGATAGGGAATTTTATGCTGATCAATTTTTATATTTTTAATTATTTTTTTAGAGTTTTTATCTATTTTCTATTTAATTTAAAAGTTACAGCATTTTATGAATTTGTGAAATGTCTCAATTGCCCTTGGGCCCCACCTGTCAGGGTGGCCCAACGGTTTAGGTCTAACCCGAGCCGCTCGACCGGCTCGGTCGGACGCATCCGTCCCCTTCCTCACTCGCTCGTGCTAACCCTAATCCCCTCGAGCTCTGGCGACGCCTGTGTCGCCCGCGCCGTCGCCGAATTATTCAGGCCGCCTCCGGCCACTCCCGCCGGCGGGATCGGTCGCAAAAGGACGGCCGCTCGACGGCGCACCGATCGGTCCGCGCCGATCTGTGTTTTGTCGCCGCCACCGTTCGCCCCCAACGCATCTGCGACACGGCCGTGACGATTCACGGCGATTCGTCGGCCGCCGGCGATCCTGGCGCCGTGGCGTGGCCTTGTGCCCCGCCGTGGTGGTGCTGGGGTGCTTGCGCCGGCGACGCCTGGCGGCTGCGGCCTAGCGCAGCCATGTTCGGCCCGTGCCGCCGTGCCGCCATGGGCACGCCGCGGTGCTCTGCTCCAGGTTAGTGCGCCTCCGTCTTCTTCCTACTCTCCTTCGCTTCTATGTCTAGCTCTGGCTGCTGGTCTTGCTTGCCTGCACAAGAGCTGTTGTGCTCTTCTGCAGCGCCATGGGTGCCTGCTCCTGCTGTGCTATGCTGCTGCGCTATGCGTGTGCTACTGCTGTGTGATGCCCTTCCATATCTCTGTGCATGAATTTCTAGCCTATGTGCTTGCTTATGCTTGCACTTCTTGCTTGAAACTCTCCCTGTGCCTCTATGCTTGATTCTATTATTGCTAGATCATCAAGTGTATTCAATTACTTGCCCTGGCTCAATTATGGGGTGTAATCCTTGCAATTTTGCAAGTGCCAGTGCCTCTGGTATGCTTTCCTGTGTGCTTTATTTCATGGAGATGCTCCACTGAGCATTGCTGTGCCTGTACTGCTCTGTCCCATGATGATCTGCTACTGGATACTTTAATCACTAACTTCTTTGATTATCAATGATGTATTTATTCATGTCCTGTGGCTGATCTTGGTGTCTGGTTCATGTGTTTGGCTGTGGTGATTTGTATCAAGAGCAGGTGATGCTCTGATGATCACTACTTGCTTGTGCGCAAGTGTGTGCTTTTCTCAGTGATCCACTGGTGCTCAACCAGTGCTGTTTGTGCTTTATACAGGCTTAGCCTGTGGATGCTGGTGCTTGTCCAAGCATCAGTGGATACTTGCAATGATCCATTGGATCATCTGCAAGTTCCAGTGCATTAGTAATCATGCCTGTTTCATTTATCTGTTTAGCTTTGATTCATTAAGTAGATAAATGATGTGAACTGCCCTGCAGTGATGATCATATGAATTGATTTAATAGAGCTAGAAGGATGCCAACATCTGTTGGGTACCCTAGCTCTTACTGAACTCTCTTGGGTAATGATGTGATGGTTGGGAAGGTTGGCTGTGGGTTTGAGGTGGCCCTGGCAGTCACTTGGTGCTGTCATGGTGGCTCCCCTTTTTCTCTGTGGCTGGTTGTGGCTTGGTGAATACATCACTGGACAATCTTTTGTTGGATTTTCAGTGATCTTTGCTGTTGACAAACAAAATAGACATCATAAGTCTATCTGTCTGATGGTTAGCTAGCTATATTTGTGTCTTGTAAATCTGGCTGTCTAGACAAGATCCATCAATGATGGATTCCCTTGGTTATACCACTGTATTGATATGACCAATGTTCCCTTGATGAATTCTTTCTAGCTAGGTCACTGGTTTGCTAACACCAAATGGCTTGGCAGCCATATGATGATACAACCAGGGTTCCCACCCTTTTCTACTCCTGTGATGCATAGCATGCTCATATATGGGCAAGACATGATCTTGCCCAGGCTGTTGTGTGGTATACCTCACTCCAGCTCCTAGTATTATGGTTGATGTAGAGGATTTGCTTCAAAGTTGTGGTGTGAGCCTGCCCTGCTCCTCCTGACTAGCCTGTGCTTGATTTCTTGCTGGTGCCTTGTTCTACAACAATTCCAGTGGAGCTGTTTTGGATGGTTTGGCTGGTTGGATGAGACTTGGTGTTCTTCCTGTTCTATCTGTTCATGATGTTCTTACCCTGGGAAGTTCTGTCGACAGAATGGCTAGGGTTTGGCTGTGAAAAGTTTATATATGGTGCTCCCTTGCATCCCTGGTCGACAGCTCCTGCTTGTCACTTTGGTGACTCACTGTGTATGTGTGCTGCATGCACACAACCCTGTAAGCAGGCTGTGTGTGTGTGTAGGCATGTGCTATGTACCTGGACCTGGAACTTGGCTGTGACATGGATCAGCTCGGCTACTTTGGTCCTATCTGATCATTTCCTATTATCAATTGATTTCTAACCTGCCAAGTGGCTATGCATAACTTCTTTTTGTTGTGATTTGTGTGCAGGGATCAACCATTGATAAAAATGGACATGGAGTTCATCAAATCCAAGATCAAGTGAAGATGATCTTGTAGTATTAAGACTAGGGTCATTACTTGTACTTTTCTTTTTAATTCTCTTTTATTTATCAATTTCCCAATTCATGTAATGTTTTGTAATATTCATTTATCTCCATTATGAATATTGTAATGACAATGTAAATGTGTGATGATCAATAAAGCTCAAAGTTTTCTCTAATGAGCTTTACTTTACTTTAATTGTTTATATTGTTTATAATTTATATTTTACTTAATGAATTCCTCACAATTCAATATTTAGGGTAATTATTAATATTTGAATTTGAAATTCAAATTCATCATTGGTTTGAATTCAACCATGTCACTTTATTTAGAATTCAATCATGCAAACTCTCCCCTCTCTTCTCAAAACCCTAAACTAGTGGAGTGAGTTGCAAGTTTGTCGTACTCTCGAAACCCTAACCCTGTAAGGTGTCGAGAGAGAAACTTGTCCCCCTTCGATGCAGTTTTTGTTTAAAAGCGCGAAATTTCCCCAGAATTTACAATGCAATGCACATCCCTTTTTAAAATCTACCCCTCGATCGTCACTAAACCTGGGACATTACAGAGGTGTCATAAAATGCAACACAATACAATAATACAATGACCTAAGTGACTATCAAAGAATGTGGTAACAGTGCAAGTCTAGAACGAAATAAAGTGTTATTCTGTTCGTCATTGGTATTCGACCTAGCCCTTGAGATTTGTTCTAAGAACTTAATAATTGTTATTTTGTTCTGGTCTAATGAAAGCAATGAGTTTTTCAAATTATGACCGTGCTCCATATACTCCATATACGATGGATAAGTTATTATAAATCTTAATGGTGAAACACACATCCATATCACTGACACTAAAACACCACTAGGCAAATGATTTGAATTCCACTTAAATGTGGAACCACCATTTTAGTCATATTAGAAAGAAACGCATGAAGAAACTCCATAATTATGGAGTTTTGGAGTCATTCGATTTTTGAATCGTTTGACGCTTGCAAATATTGTTTAAAAGGAAAATGACTAAAACACCGTTCATAGGCCAAAAGTTAAATTTGTAGCGCTTGGTGGCGTGGAATCAAATCCTAGCCGCTCTGCTCCCCACCTTTTTTTCCTACCAGATTTTGCATGAAGCACGGCTAAACGTAAGTATCGTTGCCGACCCATCGTGGCGCTGGAGCGCTGACTGGACTAGCCAGCTATTTTTTGAGTTTGGGTTGACCATGCTACTTAGGTGGGAGAAAGGATAGACGAGGCGGAGAAAACAAACTTATCCAAGCAAGGCTCTCTGAGCAGTTGGTGATGGTACTTATAGTTCATCGTGAAGGGTGAGAGGGATTACTAGTTCCCGTCGACGAGAGGCATGTGTCGGCTTGTTCTTCCTATCTCTAGATCTTGTCTACGAATGGTTAGTGCTCCAATGCATCGAATGAAAATGATAGAAAAGGAATCCTCGTTAAGCAAAAAAAAAGTAAGAGGGAAATATGTTCGTGTCCCATTTAAAAGTTCGCCTCTTTTTTCCCGCACGAGCCGCGAAGACGCAAAACTTGGATAGTGATACGAAAGATGTGAAGGTTTTTAGTAGGGCCATCTTCCATGGACCCGGTTCCTCGCTGCATGTTTGCATCCCACTATCACCCGCGACAGATAGGATTTCGACTAGGTCGTCAGAGAGAGAGAGAGAGAGAGAGAGAGGCGGGGAAGAAGCTTACTGCAGGCATTATGCACAGACGCTTGTCGTATGTTATAGGGGACGACATGCGTTTCGCCGAAATTTCTAGTTTGTCGTGTTCTGTAGGGTGGTGCCTAAGCCACCTCATGTCGTCCTCTTCGTGTTCTACTCCCACGACGTCAGAGTCCGTGTCTCCCGTTTGGCTTCCCGTGGGCCTGGACCACGAGTGATCCCTTCCGCTATCGCATATAGCTCCTGGACGGTATATGTCATCCTACTGCATGAACTTACATAAGGTTGTTTTGCTTTGAATCCCTTGAAAGAACTTGTCGATGATGCCGACTTCCAAGCCCTTCGAATGGCCAGCTTTCTTCGAGGAGGATACAAAAGATGTAAGTCCCCAGGAACTTCTGATATCCTCGCGTTCCAGTCTAGACTTCGTTCGGGACCATGGATACTCATCATCCATGTGGTGGGGCACCATTCTGCTTGCCAACGGGCGCATGACAATGCATCATGGATACTCCCGAAATTTTCTCGAATTAGCTCTTCGGCCAGCTTCGTTCTCTCTTCAGGTTCTCGGTCGGGACCAAGTGGAAAGTGGATGGATGGTGAGCTCGCGCAAGGCGAAACTAGGGCATTTCCAATGACCGACGCAAATGGACCAGAAGTGTCCGTTTAAATGGGCGCGGACATAAAGGGGTTTGCCTCCAGCCAAGCAAACTCGACACAAAGTGACCGATCTGTCCACGGCGACACATTACCGACCCAATTTTAGGCTCGAAATGCGTCGCTGCGAACAAAACGCGGTCAATGCTCGCTTCCGCGCTGTTCTCCCTCGGGCCCTCTTGGCAGCGACCGCAGCCGTTTCGCCTTCCTGGCGCGTCAAGGCCAGATGTTCCTCCATACTGGTAGGGAGAAGTTCGCCTGCGTCGAAACCTGAAGGTCGGCTGCCTGGTGAACTTCTGGTCAGAAGGCAACAACGAGCTCAAGGTAAAGGTGTTCGACGATACATCCTGTCGTAGCCACTACCACGACGACAGTGGCGACGGCATCAGCGATGAATAGAAGCATATAGTTTATGTTTTTGGATGTTCTTTTTTTTGTAAGGAAAGCCACATAAGTCTCTAGTTTAGGTTTCCTCAATGTTTACTCACATGAACCATCTAGATGATGAAGCCTATGTCCAAATGGACCAGCGTGGCTAATAAGCCGATTTTGTTATCCGCGACCCAGATACAAACCAGAAACCCTTCGGGCCGCTGGCCTTGGCTCAAACCGACTCCGGCCCGGATATCTTACTTACGGGCCACACCAGCCCTTGAGCTAGAGCTTCCGCACCGCCGTCTCCACTCTCCACTCCGACGATGGAGGCGTCCGGCTAAACCCCCCCTTCAAATCTCTCCCCCGACTCCCATCCCCGCCGCCGCCGCCGCCTCCTCCACCACCGCCTCCCCGCTGCCGCCACTACCGGCAGCAACTACCAGTTCCTCACTACTACTCCCCCTCACCCAAACCCTAAACCTCGCAGACTCCAGCCATGCCGAAGGTCTACGGCACGGGGGTCTTCGAGTTCCGGCACCCCCGGGCCGCCGAGTACCCGCTCCCCGCCGACGCCCCTCCGGCGGCGGCGCCCGCCTCCACTGGGGGCTCCATGACGCTCCTCGACATCCAGCGCGACCGCCTCACCTGCGTCGCCGCCGAGCACTGGGGCTCGGCGCCCGCCGCCTTCGACGCCGACCTCGTCAAGGAGATCTACAGCAAGGAGCTCCGCGTGGCGGGCCGCGGCCGCAAGACCGTCCCGCTCCAGCGCGTCATGATCCTCGAGGTCAGCCAGTACCTCGAGAACTACCTCTGGCCGCACTTCGACGCGGACCACGCCTCCTTCGAGCACATCATGTCCATGATACTCATGGTCAACGAGAAGGTCCGACCCCTTGCACGAATTGTAGCGATTAATGGTAGCTTACCTTGCCTGACCTATTTCTAGGGTTTCTGCTGACGCGGTCTGGGTGGGATTTTCTGTGCAGTTTCGGGAGAATGTGGCTGCGTGGACATGTTTCCATACCCGGAAGGACGCCTTCAAAGGCTTCCTATGGCGGGTTCTCAAGCTCAAGGATGAGGTGCGTGTTCAATTTGCTGATGCATTTGTCCAGTTGCTCCTTAGATACTTCCACTGCAGAGCACATGTACTCTGAGCCTCTTCAGGCTCTGGAGTAGCATAATTAGCAACCCAGCGAAATTTAGTTTTGGTTCCTGATCTATCTCTTCAAGTAGATTTTACTGTGAAACCTTGTCAACGAAGGCTGTGTCATTAGATCACTTGGGGGTGAGATTTGGGTAGGATGAGCTAGATGGTTGCTACCAACCACTATACAGTAACAAGCTCATTATGACCAACACACATTTTGTGTGCTGCAGGCTGCAGCCACCTTACCTGTGCTTGAGTGTATGAGGTCCAGTCAGGAGTTACTGGCCTGAATAATTTTTCTTTGTGTTGTTGGGAATATTAGCTATGCTGACAAAACGTGAGAAGTTTGGTAGCCAGAAATGATGCTGTTGTGCTGAGGACAGTTTCTCAAATTTTCTTTGGAGCACCATTTAAGATTGACATCTTGTTAGATGCTTGTTGGCTTTTTTTTTTTTGTGTAGTTTTGTCCATTTTCATGCTGAATCTTATGTGTTAATTCAATTGGTACCTTCTTATTTTGGATGTTTCCTTAAACAATTACGTATATATCTTCTCACACTTTTCTGAATCTTCTCATACTTATGCTGTCTTGCAGGATAGGACCATTAGTATGGCAGAGAAAACAAATTACCTCTTGTTCATGATAAACGCGTTTCAGGTACCCATCACAGGCTTCGACTAGATTTTTTTTTTATCACATGTAGATGTTTTGATTTCAATTGAAAGGAAATTATGAGTACCTTTCAAATGCCATAATGTGGGGTGCTATGTTGTTTGCCATGAATTTCTACATAACTTCCTATTGAATTGGTCTATGCACCGGTTGTTTGATGTTATGGCTCTGTGGCCTAATCACTTGAAAACTAGCCTGCAGAGGCTGCTCATTTTTTAATCTTGTTTGTTGTTTAATTTGGGCATGCTATCTGTGGCTCATTAACTCATGCCTTACTGCAGAGTTTGGAGGATGAACTTGTCCGGGAAACTATACTCCAGGTAGTAAGCTTAAAGTTGTGGCATACTCTCTCTTTTGGACGGCTTCAGGTAATTAAGTTCTTCTCCTAAAATTTTAGCCTTTTCCGCCCTTCTTATGGTTTCTCATGTATGCTTCAAACATCTACAGATGGAACTTTGCCTTAATCCTGAATTAATTAAGAAGTGGACCAAAATCAAAAGAAAAGAAGCAAAGGAAGCAAAAAAGGCAGGCCAACCTTGTAATCCTTCAGAAATGCTTGAGAATAAGTTCCTTAGGAACCTAATTGAAGAATTTTTGGAGGTGTGCCTTCGAAACTCATTGAACTCACTGTGATGTCACTAGATATAAATTGTACTAACCTGCACCTGTGAAACTTCTGTAGATTCTTGATTCAAAGGTCATATTGTCCAGTCAAGATGGTGGTGAAGAATCTGTCTTTAACGAGTCACTTAGTGGGCAGGTTGATGATTCCAGTGTCTTGTATTGTGAAAGATTCATGGAATTTCTGATTGATATGTTGAGCCAGCTTCCTACGAGAAGGTATGCATACAGTTTTGTTACTTCTCTGGTAGTATCAAGCAGCATCATTGATTAGCAAACGAGTAGATTGCACTCTAGGTTATTCAGCCTTTCATGAGTTTTCATTTAGATCTAATAACCTGAGAACTTGACATCCAGGGTAGTCAGTCTGCAAAACTCTGCCTTTTTTGATTGAAGTTGGTTGAACCTACAAGTCCTTGTGCAATTGCATGTACCCACTTTTATAAGCTTTTAGGACCTATAATTTTTCAGTTCTCAAGTCAATGGGGCAGCCCATTCAAATTTTCTGACAGGTGCAATTATTTAAGAAGAACTGTCTCTTTTGACCATACAACTTTTGAAGTCCTTTTGCATTGAATGAAGTCCTAAACAAAGTTGTTAGGTGTCTGATTCTCTCCACCATGAACATTTGTAGATCAACATATTTCACTCGTTCGGTGTCAATCTTTTTGTTGTTTCTTGTATCCATGTCGTGTGACAACTAACAGCCGGACATTAGTTGGTGATTTGTTTTTGTGATTGTTCCTTTTATATCCATGTAACTGTTGTGGTCTCTAGTACTGCTCAACCTTGCAGATTAGATATGATAGAATAGTTGCCTTTTGGTTTCATAACTGAGATGCAACTGCATTAGTTATTTGGTAAGACTCTTGTTAGGAAATAAGACATCACTAAGAGATAATTTTCTTAGTTTGCCAAGATTGTTTGTTAAGTCTCTTCACAAGGAGATTCATGCACGTGCATCTGGACAATCAAATAATAATCAGAAGTTATCTAGATTCCTTTTCTTCTCAGCAATGCATCGGTCATCAGAGCCTTGAGATATGGCATGGGAAGAGAACCTTATGGCTGGTGCGTGCCCCCTTGGTTCTTGCACCCAAACCTAAGCACGCACATAACATAAACATGTTTTCCATTGTCCCCATTTAACATCTTTGTGAAGGCATTTCATCTTTTTTTAGCAACATGTAACTACATCCATGAAGTGAAATATCTTGGTTCACTTAAATCTTCTCAGTATTAGCAACATTAGCTTGTCTCTGTATGCAATTATGTATATATGTTATCTAATAATGTTGTTTAATATACAGATTCTTAAGGCCTCTTGTCGCTGATACCGCTGTTGTTGCTAAGTGCCACTTAAGCACACTCTATACTCATGAAAAGGGGCGCCTTTTTGCACAATTGGTGGACTTGCTGCAGTTCTATGAAGGCTTTGAGATCAATGATCACTCTGGAACACAGCTTAGTGATGATGATGTTTTGCAAGCTCATTATTCCCGTTTCCAAGCTTTTCAGCTGCTAGCATTTAAACAAGTGCCTAAGGTGTGTACCTTGTTATTGGTGTGGTGCAATTTGCTCACATTGATTTCCTGATAATACTAGTGTTGCTGAAGGGAAATATTAATCTTCTCTCCATTTTTCTGATTGTTGCAGTTGCGAGACCTTGCCTTGTGTAATATTGGTTCAATTCATAAGCGTGCTGATTTAACAAAGAAGCTGCTTGTCTTGTCAGATGTGGAACTGCAAGATCTGGTTTGCAATAAGGTGAGCAATTTTACATGCTTACTTCATTTTTCTCTGCTTATTGTCTCTTTCAAAATTTATCCTGGTATCCTTGACATGCATTAGTCCAGATATATTTCTTGTTCGCTATTTGTCAAGGAAGTATTTTTTTCGCATTTTTAGAAGGTATATTTTCTGAGATTTATGCTGTTCAACATAAATTTTGATAGAATGGAAGCATATCTCTGCAACCACTGTTCGTATAAATCGACAAAACATTTTATACATGTTCCTGAAGTTAATTATCCTTTAGGGATTAATGGACATGTATAATCAAGTAAAATAATGTAAATCAGATGTCAATTAGAGATGTCATGTTCATGGCAAGAACCATTACTTATTTGCACGCGCAACTAAATGACACAGTAAAATATGGATGTTTAAGTAAATTTAGCTTTTAAAACCACTCTTCTTAGTTTCATCATTTTCTCATACTTATCAGATTATTTTACGCGTGAAACGGAAAAACAGGAATTTGAAGTACTAATTTCTTTCTATGAACAGCTTAAAATAATTTCGGAGGAGGATCCATGCAGTGGAAGGCGTGATTTCCTTATTGAGGTCCTTGTTGCTTTTTTTGAGAAGCGCCAATCCCAGAAAGAAGCAGTTAATGCACTTCCTCTTTATCCTAATGAACAGATCATGTGGGATGAGAGCCTTGTTCCTAGCATCAATTATTCTGGAGAAGGCTGTCTTGCCTTACCAAAACTCAATCTCCAGTTTCTGACACTTCATGATTATTTGTTGAGGAATTTCAATCTCTTTCGTCTTGAATCAACATATGAAATTCGTGAAGATATTCAGGAAGCTGTTCCTCATCTACATGCTTATATCAATAATGATGGAGATACTGGCTTTCGCGGATGGTCCAGGATGGCTGTTCCAATCAAGGAATTTAGGATCACTCAAGTGAAGCAACCTAACATTGGAGAAGTTAAGCCTTCTGCTGTAACAGCTGATGTTACTTTTAGCATATCAAGCTACAGACCACAGATCAAATCTGAGTGGGATGGTTTGAAAGAGCATGACGTGTTATTTTTGTTGTCAATCCGCCCATCTTTTGAACCTCTTAGCCCTGAGGAAGATGCAAAATCAACTGTGCCTGAAAGGCTAGGATTGCAATATGTACGTGGATGTGAGGTGATTGAAATTCGTGATGAGGAAGGAGGACTCATGAATGACTACACAGGAAGGATAAAGAGAGATGAGTGGAAACCTCCCAAGGGTGAGATTCGTACAGTTAAAATTGCCTTAGATACAGCACAGTACCACATTGATGCTACTGAGGTAGCAGAGAAACATGGAGAAAATGTGTATGGCACATTTAATATTCTAATGAGAAGGAAACCCAAGGAGAATAACTTTAAAGCAATCCTGGAATCTATACGTGATCTAATGAATGAAACATGTATAGTTCCTGAATGGCTGCATAACATATTCTTGGGTTATGGAAATCCTTCTGCCGCACAGTGGACAAACATGCCCGATCTTCTGGAAACTATCGATTTTAAGGACACTTTCCTTGATGCTGAGCATGTTGTGCAAAGCTTTCCAGCTTTCCAGGTAAACAGCATAATCTGATCTAGTTTTCTCAAGGTGGGCTTCATTTTCTTTTCATCTTTGATCCTTAATATTCTAATGATTTAAAATATTCTTAGGTCACATTTATCAATACTGATGGTACCGAAAACATGCGACCAAGCCCTCCCTTCAGGATTAAGTTGTCCAAGAAAATGAGGGAAATTAGTCATGCCTTGCCTGGCAATGTGAACTCCTTGGATATAACAAGCAAGAACAATATGGTCGATGATGAAGGGTCTAAGAAAGAAAAACTAAGGGTTGAGACTTACATTCCTGCTGATCCAGGGCCATATCCTCAAGATAAACCTAAACAGAACTCAGTGAGGTTTACACCCACTCAGGTATGTTTCAGATCCTCAGCTTAATCATCATTTGCAGTTGGTGCATATCCTCCAGACAGAACTTATGAGGATATGTTTTAAGCATTTCCTATGTGTATTCAACCTCTTGGACTAATTGAACTTGTAAATTGGTGGTTATTAGGGAGGACATATTTAGTTTGTAGCAGCTAGTATTGACACTTTTAGCATGAGAATAGACCATTTGAACTGGGTATCATAAAACTGGATTTGAGTATGAGTTACTTGCAGATCCAATTAAGGAAACTTCACATTTCCAGTTATTACACACCCAGGCCATCAATTTTTTTCCGGAAGGCCAGAATTGGAAAATTTATTTGTAGTATATGATTGACTTTTTCTGGGATACCTAAAACTACTAGTGATCACTAGGATTCCTTGGTTTGGACTTGAATATTTTTATTTATTTATTAGTTTGTATTATTTTGCATTTTTGTACTTGTATTTAATTGAATGCTGCTTCTTTTGAGACTAATGAAAATCTGATTCGACTTCAGCTTTTGATTGCTCATGAATGATAACTATCTATTTGTAGATCGGTGCTATAATATCTGGTATTCAACCTGGTTTGACAATGGTTGTTGGTCCTCCTGGTACGGGAAAGACAGATACAGCTGTGCAGATATTAAATGTTCTGTATCATAACTGTCCTTCACAAAGAACGCTGATTATTACCCATTCCAATCAAGCTTTGAATGACTTGTTCGAGAAGATAATGCAGGTACTGTGACTGCGCCAGATATTCTCTGAATTTTGAACATACATTAGCACTTCTCTAGAGTTACTGTGTATCAGTGCTTGCTTGATCCATGCAATGCTGTCCTTTAATATGGATTACTTGCTAGCTGCAGGGGTTACTGTATATGATTGGAAAGTACTTGAATATTTTGCTGCCATCCTTTTCAAATACACATTTATTTTTATGTTCCTGGCTATATAAGATGTATCAATTCAATTTGGACAGAAGTAGAGATAATCTCTTGGTCCTTGAGGGCCTTGAGATGAAATAATTATGTATGCTCATGTCCATGAAATAGTGCTACATATGACACAATGCTATTTCTTGACTTGTTTTAAATTTTTTTGACTGCTGGAGTTCTGAGTTACTTGATTTACTTCACGATGAACGATATATCTACATATCAAAATATATCATATGCTTTCTGATTGTCTTGCTGCATGTTCATTTTTTGGCTGGTTGTCTGATGTTAACTTGGTTCTTCAGAGGGATGTGCCCGCGAGGTACCTTCTTCGTCTTGGTCAGGGTGAGCAAGAGTTGGCAACTGATCTCGATTTTAGCCGTCAAGGTCGTGTCAATGCTATGCTGGTCCGGCGACTAGAGCTCCTTGGTGAGGTTGCAAAACTGGCAAGATCCCTTCATCTTCCTGAAGATGTGAGCTACACATGTGAAAATGCTGCATATTTTTGGTTATTACATGTTTACGCTCGCTGGGAACTATTCTTAGCTGCCTGTGCGCCAAACAAAGAGAATCCCACTTTTGTTAAAGACCGTTTTCCATTTTCCGAGTTCTTTTCGGATACCCCACAGCCTGTATTTACTGGTGAGTCATTCGAGAAAGATATGCATGCTGCCAAAGGTTGTTTCAAACATCTTTCCACGATATTCCAAGAGCTGGAAGAGTGTAGGGCTTTTGAGTTACTGAAGTCAACAGCGGAGCGAGCTAATTATCTAATGACTAAACAAGCCAAGATTGTCGCCATGACTTGCACCCATGCAGCATTGAAGAGGAGAGACTTTCTTCAACTGGGTTTCAAATATGACAATTTGCTGATGGAAGAAAGTGCACAGATATTGGAGATAGAAACTTTTATACCAACGCTCCTGCAGCGACAGGAAGATGGCCATGCTCGTCTCAAACGGTGCATTTTAATTGGTGATCACCATCAGTTACCGCCTGTTGTGAAGAACATGGCTTTTCAGAAGTACAGCCACATGGACCAGAGTCTCTTTACAAGGTTTGTTCGCCTTGGTGTGCCTTACATTGAACTCAATGCCCAGGGACGTGCCAGACCTAGTATTGCTGAACTTTATAACTGGAGATACAGAGAACTGGGAGATCTGCCTTATGTACGTGAGGAAGCTATATTCCATAAAGCTAATTCTGGATTCTCTTTTGAGTATCAGCTGGTTGATGTTCCTGATTACCGTGGCAGAGGCGAGTCTGCTCCTTCTCCTTGGTTCTACCAGAATGAAGGGGAGGCTGAGTATATTGTTAGTGTCTATATTTACATGCGTCTGATAGGATACCCTGCCAATAAGATTTCAATATTAACTACTTACAATGGTCAGAAGTTTCTTATCCGTGATGTTATCAACAGAAGATGCAAGCCATGGAACATTGAGCCACCTTGCAAGGTAACTCAGAACAATCCAGTGATTCAGCTATATTAGGTCAATCAAACATTTGGTCAGTTTTCTACTATTTTGTGCAGACATTTAACTGTGATTTGTATTATTTAGGTTACCACGGTGGACAAATTCCAGGGTCAACAAAATGATTTTATTTTATTATCTCTTGTCCGGACCCGATTTGTGGGTCACCTTCGCGATGTCAGAAGACTTATTGTGGCAATGTCTCGTGCTCGTCTGGGTTTGTATGTGTTCTGCCGCCGTTCCCTGTATGAACAGTGCTATGAATTGCAGCCAACGTTCCAGCTTCTACTCCGAAGGCCAGATAAGCTTGCCTTGAATCTTGAAGAGTGCACCCCGTTTACAGAGCGACCTTTGGGAGAAGCTGGAAATATTCACTACATTACTGATGTTGAAGATATTGGACACCTAGTGAACTTCAGACTGGAACATCTTCGTCAGGTACTTTTGTCCTACATTTATCCAGTACCAAGCCTCTGCTTTGTAAAAAATAATTATGCTGCTTATATTTTTCGATCACTTCGCTTGTCCTTTTTTGATTGTTTTTTTAATGCAAATAGATTCAATCTAGTAATTTCTTTTAGATTAAGTCTTAAGTCTTGTTTGACCTGTGAAAGAAAGACCTTTGTTGAAATGTTCCAAAAATTCCTAAAATAAAAGGAATTTTTTTTTCTACTTTCCTAAACTAAGGACGGGAAGGAAGAAGGCGAGCGTTGCAATTTCCCGATTTCGAAATGTTGCAAAGCCTGGGGTAGAAAAAAACGGAGAAATGCTGTGGTTACAGGATGCAATTTCCTCTTCGAATAAACCTCGTAATCGTAAAAAAGTGGGTTTTTTAATGCTGGGCCTAGCAAAAGAGAAATCGCCAGAAAAAGTAGGAAAATGGACTGAAATTGTTGGATAAGTGGATGCAGTATCTCAACAATCAGAACAGAGAATATTCCATCATCCAAACTAAGCTTCCTGATTTTTTTTTTTGCGAATTTGATATATTAAAAAATTGACAACCTGACCTCCATTCTTTCTGCAACAGATGCAATCCATGCAATATTTTGCACCTCATACAGAGGCTGTTTCAAACCCTCCTGAAACTGTCAATGGTGGGATAGTTTTGTCTAATACGAAGGAGGGCATGGAGGAACAAAATGGCGACACGTCTGCTGTGTCAAACAATGACAAGATGGACGAAGATACTGCTGAGGCAAAGGGCGACATGATGCACGAAGCAAGTAAGATGGATGAAGGTAATGTTGAGTCAGGTGATGTGGCTAACGAAGACAAGATGGTGGAAGAAAGTGCTGATGAGGGTAAGGACAAGATGGTAGAAGGAAATGCTGATGTAACCATCGAGGACAAGATGGTGGAAGGAAGTGCTGATGAGACCAAGGACAAGAAAGAGGAAGAAAAGGCTGCTGAGGCTAAGGACAAGATGGAGGATGAAAATCCTATGTCAGAGGACCTGTAGCTAGATTGAGCTGATGTAGTTATTTGGCCGGCGAATGGCATCCTTCATTTTTGCGCACCGATTATTCACTACAAATGTTTGATTTGGGACAAATATTCAACTGGGTGGCCTCATAAAAGGGTAACACGCACCTGAGTCATAGCGGAAAGCGTAACCAAGCCATACAACAACGTATGGTCCTGCCACAAGAACATGTCTGCGAATGCTCTTCGTTTGAACCCCTGTAACTTTACAGGTAGACATGTACAAAATGCTTCTGCTAGGATAACTCTCCTCCAACTGTTTTAACGTAGCTATTCCAGATAACGCCTGGAATATTGTTGCTGTGATACTTTTGTATACTAGATGTTCTGTAATTTGGGCACGATAACATGCATTATTTTTGCAGCTTTCAGCCTAGGGTCCTAGCCTACTGTTACCGATGTCTTCTGACAATGCTTATAAATCCAGTGTTTTCAGGGTTTGAGTTTATCTGCAAACATAAAATTCCGTATGAGATTTTTTCATGTAATTTGAAAGTCTGTCCTGCATGTGCTATGCTTTCTACAAAATCTTTTCGTAGGAATTTCTATACTTCATATATATTCTTGTACAAAATCTTTCAAGTGCCGCAAAAGCACTATTGGTGAAATGATTCCTCACGTAACCGAGATATAACTTGCCCTGTTAATTACATATGCTGGATACTGTATGTTTCTCTTGCATCTGATGATCTTGATAGGAGCACCTGTTCTGCCGTGACAGTGAAATGGTTCACTATCAGTTCATATCTTCGATGCAGAATACAGGGTTCTGGCTTCTGAGCCTGCGTAGCTGAAGAGTTTCCTGGAAGGTGTGGCCTAAGTTGGGGCATGAGAGTTTTCTGCACCCAACCAGTGATTCAACTGAGAATCAAGACCTCGCGTTCAAAATCTCTGCATTTGTAGGAAATCCCCGCGGCTGCTGTAGGTGATGTCGGTGTAAACTGACATTGTTCCGCACGTGCGACGAGTGGTCAAACTACTGAAGGTGATCTCCCCCTATGCTAAGGCGCATCTAGAACAAAAATAGAGATCAAAAGGGACCATATGTGCAAACACGTTATAAAAACCGAGTGTTGGTCGTTGGTGGATAAACGTCAACTGTTAGTCCCACTCTAGGTTACCAGAAGGAGATCGATCGCTGTCGGGGCAAGAAGATTACACGGTCGTACAAGTGGCTAGCCGCCACCTCTGTAACTCGTGAGAACTGCCTGATAGATCCATCTTGTTGGCCGACACAGATAGTCGCATCCTGTCTAATTTTGCTTTGCTCTCTGAGTTTGGGGAACTGATTTGCGGCTTTCCAGCGGTAGCTGCAAGGAGGGTGCGTTGTCCTGGCAAGTGCCATCTATTCCACCCACAAAAATGAAGTACTAGTACAAAGCTGGTCGCTGTCACTGGCCGGTGGAAGCCTCAAGCCGATGTCTTGGTCAATGGGTACTTACATGGGTTAATCACGCCACGGCAGGTGGAGAGATTTGGGCGTGTGCTTGGTTTGCACACCAGTTTGCCCAACCCAATGTTGCCACATACCTCTTGCCAATAAACTGATTTGTCTGATTTCGGCAAGAGAATTGGCTGCCGGACCTATTAATTCTACCCCATCCGTTTCATATCCTTTTATCGTGTGTTTTTAGTTTGAATTTAAACTGTAATTACCATAATAATTATAGAATAGAGGAAGTGACCTTATGGTGATAAAGATACTTTTTCTTTCTATATGAGTCTTTCTTCATCGAGAATGGATCTTAGATAAGGTTATGCGAAGACAAGTGGCTTGGTAATACCACATTGCCACTCCTCAGGAACAATATCCTGCGTTGTATAATATTGTGCGTTACAAATCGGATACATTAGCGAAGGTGATGGAAACTTCACCTACAAATGTGACGTTCAGGCGTAATCTCATTGATCCTGGAATGCTTTGCTCAGCGCCTTGCTATGGTCCAGCTAGCGTAAGGGACTGAAAAGTTTTGCTGAAATCTACATGAGAGTTGTAATTCTATGTGGACTCCATGTGTAGTGCTTTAATCCAGTCTGATATGCCAGGTAATAATATTTCTTTTTGAAAATGAAGATACTGCTAAATATTAAGTTTTTTGCGTGGTATCTTCGTAGGGGTATCTTCGTAGGGGGTAATTCTTACTAAATACGATCTTGCAAAATATAATTGACATGAATGTAAAAAGTGTGTCTTCTGCCATCACGACGAGACTATTAAACACTTAATCTTCAATGCCAGTTCGCTAGATCTATATGATTAGTCATTCAAATAGGTTCTACCTTATACCTGCCACGTAGCGTTGCGAATATTTTTGACAACTGCTTGGGGACGGGGGGTGGGGGTGTGGGGGGGGGGGGGGAGGTGCATCATGGATCATGGGTTTAAAGTACTTATTAGGGTGAAAGGGCTTGCCATTATTTGGTATCTATTGCTATGTAGAAATGATAAGGTTTTTAATGATAAACATTGTTCTCTCTTGCAGGTTTTCTACTGCTGCACTGTTTTGCTCATTCGCGGGCATCTTTTACCGTGTGGAGAACCGCGATCTATTTATAGAGGTGTCTACACGGTTGGAGGATACGCCGAGGGATATTTTGTCCCAACATGGATGTCAGTGTAATCTATGGATTCGACCTCCATCTCCTTAAGCGCTCACATAGACTCTACGATGATCACTTTTATTATGCCCTTTATTTTGTGTTTCCTTTCATATCTTTGCACATTTAGATGTTCGTGCTCCTGTGTACATCTTAATTATGATCTGATGTACTAGTAATACTTAAATATTTTAAGTAATAAATCACCCTTTATGTTAAAAGAAGATATATCGCATTGCACTCGACTAAAACAATAATACAATTAATTTTGCTTTATGAAGGAACGGCGTAAATTGAGTAAGTGGCTGACCGGTGGCAGGGTAATCTAGGCGATGGACAAACGAATGTACATACTTGATATTCCCACCTCTATATATTAGTTGTCGCTGATTTAGTACTTCTTTCACCTCTAAATATTTGTCACATGTTTAATGAACCTAAACATATTTTAGCATATTTTTTTCTTAAATCTACGATAAGTATTTAGGGCTAAAGAAAATACTTGGAGATGGGTTCACGGAAGATGGCGGGGGCGATTTCTGGGACGTGCGCAATGGTGCACGCTGATGATTTGCTAGATTGGTTGTGCTTGTCATCCGACAATGGACGGCTTGGGAAGACATTCGGTTTTCTAGATGATGTACGTTGGTGTGAGGTCATGGCACTGACCCTGTTCTTTGTCACCCCCTTGATACGTCCATTTTGCATCACTATTTTATATCATAATTTATTGTTATTCATTGATATATTTCATATTTAGAGATGATACTTATGTTATTTCACCTATTTTGCATGTTTCATGATTATTGAAAAATTATTCACCGGAGTCAGAATTCTGCTGGAAAAAGCACCGTCAGGATACCATATTTCTGAAGATCAACAATTGACGGAAAATACACCGAAGCTCCTATTTTCCCAGATGACGGAACCAGCCAAAAGGGGAGGCCGAGGAGGGCCGCCATGCCCCCCATAGGCCGGCGCGGGCCCTACCTGGCCGCGCCGCCATGTGGGGGAGGGGGACCCTCGACCATCTCTCCTTCGCGTACTTCATCTCGAGAACCCTAAGTGGAGGCATCGAGAATAGACACGGCCGCCTCGCGGGGCGGAAAAACACCGAGAGAGAAAAGAGCTCTCCGCGGGCAGAAATCCGCCGGGAAATTCCCTCCGGAGGAAATCGTCGCCATCGTCACCGTCATCGAGCTGGACTTCATTGGGATCATCATCTCCACCATCGACATCGTCATCTCCACCGCTGCACCTCATCTCCGCTGTAACATCTTGGGTTGAATCTTGGTTATTTCATAGGGGAAACTCTCCCGGTGTTGATTACTCCTTGTTATTGATGCTATTGAGTGAAACCATTGGATCAAGGTTTATGTTCAGATTGTTAACCATCATCATATCACCTCTGATCATGTTCCATATGATGTCTCGTGAGTAGTTTGTTTAGTTCTTGAGGACATGGGTGAAGTCTAAATGTTAGTAGTGAACTATGTTGAGTAATATTTAATGGTTTGATATTTAAGTTGTGGTGTCATTCTTCTAGTGGTGTCATGTGAACGTCGACTACATGATACTTCACCTTTATGGGCCTAGGGGAATACATCTTGTATTCGTTTGCTAATTGTGGGGTTGCCGGAGTGACAACAACCTGAACCCCCGTTGGTATATCGATGCAGGAGGGATACCAGGATCTCAGAGTTTAAGGCTGTCGTTAGATTTATCTTAATTACTTTCTTGTATTTGCGGATGCTTGCAAGGGGTTTAATCACAAGTATGTATTAGTCCTAGGAAGGGCGGTGAAAGTGCATGGAGCCCCCATGTGTGGTTTTGGTAATTAATGACAATCCCTATGGACTAATGTTTGCATTGAGTTATATTTGTAGGAGTTGTCCATAGGCAATGCTTGAAACATATGTTGGCTTCAAGATTGCAATAAGGAGCAAATGAAGAAGATCAAGTGTCAAGTATGTCTTGAAGATGAAGATGAAGTGAGCTCTCAAAGTTAACTTCAAGACATCAATGAAATGAAGTGCAAGTTCAAGATGAGCCAACTCAAAGAGATCATATGCTTGAAGCTTGCCATGAAGAAATGAAGTGCAAGTTCAAGATGAGCCATCTCGAAGAGATCCTTTGCTAGACTCTTGCCATCCATATGATGATCATGGATATGTGAAGATGCGCCGAAGAAGAAGCTCTCCCATTGTGGATTATGGGGGAGCAATCCATATGGTGATCATGGATATGTGAAGATGCGCGGAACAAGTAGCTCTCCCATGGTGGATTATGGGGGAGAAATTCACAAGACTTCGTCAAGCAACACTACAAGAAAAGTTCTGATAGACAACGTCCCAAAATCGTCAACTAAGGGGCATTTTTCGTCGCCTATGGGCCTAACCCGACGATATGGGTTCTGTTGTCGAAACTGCGTCAGGCAAAGTCCAACGACGATTTTTCGGTCCGTCGCGCTTGGGCGCCCCGCCACGGAAAATCGGACCGTTGCGGAAGTGTTTTCGGGAGCCCGTTGACTGCGACGTCATGCAAACGACACGTGGCGACGCCGTTAACGCGATTAACGGCGTTAACCGGGAAACCCGTGGTAGATGGTAGGCCCACACGAGGCTGCCACGTCTTAAGCGGGCGGGCCAGATGACATAGTTTGACCGGTCAACTATATAGCTGGGCTGGTCCATTAGTTACGTGGGCCGGGCCTAACCTCTAATGTTGGGGTCAAAACTTAAATGGGCCGACCCATTTAACATGTGGGGTCCACCTTACAGCAACTGGGCCGGCCCAAGAAGCAAGTGGGCCGGGCCAAAAACACTGGGTCCCACTTTCTGTTAAAAGGCCGCCCATTTAGTGTGTGGGGTCCACCGTATAGCAAGTGGGCGGCCCAACAAGCTAGTGGGCCAAAACACAGTGGGTCCCACTTTCCAGTTAAAGGATCGGCCCATTAAGTTTGTGGGGTCCACCATATAGCAAGTGGGCGGCCCAACAAAATAGTGGGCGGCCAAAAACAGTGGGTCCCACTTTCTGTTAAAGGGCCGGCCCATTTAGTACGTGGGGCCCACCATATAGCGGTGGGGCGGCCACCAAGAGTGGGCGGGCAAAACACAGTGGGTCCCACATTCTGTTAATGGCCCCATTTGGTATGCGGGGTCCACCATATAGAAAGTGGGGCCCAACAAGATAGGGGGCCAAAAACAGTGGGTCCCACCTTCCACTTAAAGGGCGGCCCATTTACCATGTGGGACCACCATAGAGCAAGTGGGCCGCCCAACAAGATAGTGGGCCGGCCATAAGCACATGTGGGCCCCACTTTGGTAAAGGGCCGGCCCAACTAGTATGTGGGGTCCACAATATAGCAAGTGGGCCCCAACAAGATAGTGGGCCGGCCAAAAACACAGTGGGTCCCACTTTCCTCTTAAAGGGCCGGCCCATTTATTATGTGGGGTCCTCCAAAAAAGCAAATAGGCTGGCCCAACTAATTAGTGGGCTGGCCCAGTAGTTGGTGGGGTCCACCTTAAAGCAAGTGGGCCAGCCCAATTAGTGTGTGGGGTCCACCGTAAATCAAATGGGCTGGCCCAAGAAAGTGGGCCAGCCCGTTTAGTTCTGTTTATATGCCGGCATAATATGCGCTTTAGGATTTTGCGGGCAGGCACATATGTGATTTCGCTTGATTGGGCCGTTTAAGCCTTTAAGGGATGGGAATTCGTGATTTAGATACTGAGAATATTTACGCAGCATTGATTTCTGTCGGATAGCCTCACTTACCACAAGCACCAAAGAAAAAATGCGCGAAAGAACTATAAAAACTAACTAAATATTACATCAGCTGCAAGGCATTGAAAAAAATATTACAGAACCCAGAGAAATTGAATGGTAATTAAACCTAGCAATACAATGAAGCGATCCGGCAATCTTTTAAGTTGTCCATGCAGCACCTATATCTGAAACAAAGACATTACAAGTTAAGACAGCAACAACAATGGAAAGGCAAAGACACTACAATATTGTTTGGCAAAGAATTTGGAACTCATCATTTCGTCGTTATAACAAGATCATTGTAATGCGCACAATAAGCAAACAAAGAGTGCATGCCGCATACCAACAGCCAATATAACAGAGCATGTTAGAATGAAACAACAGACTTACTACTGTCGAGTCCCATGCAAACCAACATGTTCAGGGAGTACAAAATTGGCATGAACAACATAGTAGCAGGCTATAAATTTTGTAACAACGACTGAGCAAGATGAAGTTATGATGGCTACATCTACAGAGCAGGGAATGTAAACCAAAAATAGAAGTTACGATGGCAAAAGCTAAAGAGGAGGGAATGTGAACCAACATGTGCCAAGTGCAATTACTTCACTTTGGCCGTGAACTAAATAATACTCCTGAACTTATAGTGAAGGGGATGCAAATCAAGATGTTTCGGGATATAAACTTGTAATGAGCAACACATGGAGGATAGTTAATGCTGGAGCTTAGGATGGACCAGATACAGAATATAGTGGGATCACCTGTGAACTTGTATAAGAGGGAATGCAAACCAATATGTTCAGCTTTCCATATGTGAGCGTCATGCCAAGTCAGAGAAACAAGTCAATAATGCAGCTTTTGAAGAACAAGATGGCACGCAAAATTATTATCTAGTAGTATGACAAGTTTATTTGTACTACAGGCTAGATAGCAGAGTGATAGCATGCCAAACTAAGTCCTTACTTTGTTAGCTTACAATGAACTAGATACAAAACAATGGCATCACCTGTAGTACAGGGAATGCAAGCCAACATGTTCATGGAGTAAAAAATTGGCACAAACAACATAGTAGCAGGCCATAATTTTTGTAACAACGACTGAGCAAGATAAAGTTATGATGGCTAGATCTACAGAGCAGGGAATGTAAACCAAATATAGAAGTTACGATGCCAAAAGCTATAGAGCAGGGAATGCGAACCAACATGTGCAATTACTTAAAATTGGCCATGAACTAAATAATAGCAGGATGTTACTATAATACCTACAGTATAATTTTTGTAACAACGACTGAGCAAGATAGAAGTTATGATGGCTACATCTACAGAGCAGGGAATGCAAACCAAAATGTTCAATCGCTTAAAGTTAGCAATGAAGTAGAAAATAGCAACGTGTTACGGTCATAGCTAGGAATGAACTAAAAGAGCTTCAGACAAACAAGCATCTGAACCCAGAACATGGCGCTAAAACAAGGGACTTACATTAGGAGAAGCACTCTGTGGGAGTCACAGCAGATCTTCCTGGGGTTGATAGATCCGGTGATGAAGTACGCTACATGTGCTACTTGGGGTTGGAGAGACGGCCATTACACTTCATGGTTACTCATCTCATCTGCAAAAACGTAACGGCGCGTCGTTAGCACAAACAGGTTCCCCCAAGATTAAACAAGAACTTGCAGGCAAGCAATAGAAAAGCGACAGTAGAAGAGTTTAGATCATGCACTGCGCCGGTGAAGCAGATCCGGTTCATGCACAGCGGTGTCGGTGAGCAAGATCCGATGCGGTGGACGACGGATCCGGCGAAGCGGCTCCGGCGGGGTGGACGATACCGCAGCTGAAGCGACTGCGGTAGACTGCTGGATGAGCATATGGTTTCGAGGTTCGGCGGGGATGATCCGGTCCGGTTGATGACGGCGTCGATGAAGCGGCTCCGGCAGGCAGCCGGATGACGAGGATCGCGAGGGCTCGGGTAGGCCAGGGAAGTCCGGCGGGGATGTTCCGGTGCGGTGGTCGTGGAGGTGGTAGAGAGAGGGACTTGAGAAGTTCCGGTGGGTGGTCTCAGATGAGAGACTGAAGGAAATGTATTTTTTTGGGAGGGTTTCCGGGCTAGGGAGGTGGTGATCGAAAAAATGACGGGCAAACCCCTCACCAACCGACTTTGCTGTCATCTCCACAGGGGTAGAATGGGAATTTGGAAGCGTGTGAAATTTTTGTATTTTGTGGGCGGGAAGTTTTGCCGCTATGAGATTTTGAATTTCGCTAAGGTACAAGTATAATGATAAAAAATTGTGACACCGTACTAGTACCTCTGTTCATGGCCGAGTGCAAAATCAAATCATCATCACGTTGAATATAGGTCACTACCATGATCATGATCTATCTTCTTAATCCCATTCAAAAATGCGTTTGAAATATTTCAGGATTGGTGGGAGATTTTGCCGCCCGACAGAGATTAAATTAAACCACACGTTCGACAATTCAAACTTGAGACCTTGGCTATGATACCATTTAAGTTCGAACTGATTCAAAAAAGGCTAGGCAATTAATTTATATAACATCCACAGGAACAACTACCAAGTTGATCCCAACCGCAGATAAATGCATCCACCAACAAAAGTCTGAACGGTGCCTTAATCTAAGGAAACATTTCACAAGACCAATGTACTCACTATGTTAGTGTTCATCTCCAATTATCTATGGCATTTTATTAGTCTTTGGGAGATTATAACGAACTTGATTGGCCTCGTGCAGTAGGGCATCACATGCTTCTAATCTCGATCTCAACATGTCAACTTTTGTTCTTAGCATAGCTGTTGCAACTCGTTCTACTTGGAGTTGTTCCTCCAAAACTTGAGCAGAGAAAGACTTGGACTTGGGCTTCAAAACCCAGCATTTCGCAGGAAAGAGTTTTTGGTGATATCTTTATCTTTCCCGGGTTTTGCCATCTCAAATTTCATATTAGCCAGACAAGTTTTGAGTTGTGTAAAAAGAAAAGTTATTACAGAGAAAAATGCAGATGGTAGATTTAATGTGTACGAACTACTTTTAATCATACAAGTTGACATGCCTGACTATAATAAGGACCATCTATCTTGCTAGCAGGCATAATTATTAATGGGCTACCATGTACGGGAACCGTATCCTCTAACGTGAAGGAGCTAAGTCAGGAAAAATAAAGAAGCAAAGTCAGGCTTCTGTAGCATAAGTACAAGGTTATGCACTGTCTTTAACTAATAAAGGTGATTACTGTAGATGTTTAAAAACTAAACTAAATTTTATTACACCATAATTTTCTCTGCATGTAATTACTTCAAATGCAAGACACAAGTTTGTATTGTGCAAATTAATTTAAATTATTTGGATTTTAGACATATGGTTTGGGGGAAGGAAAGTTAGAGTACTGTAGCTTCTCTAACTTTTCACCTTCAAGTTAGAGTACTGTAGCTTCTCTAACTTTTCACCCATGTACGTAGTCCTTCCAAGAAACAGCCGTTATTGCATTACGAGCAGAAAACAGTTCACACGTGCGCTCAGATTCAAATTTTCAGCATGCAGTCGATTTATGGTTTAATTGAAGTACACATCAGGATATTATTTCACACAAAATACAGCAGCCACATGGAACATATCTAATTTTAGTACAACAACAAAATTTGCAATTATTACAGACCACGAAATTTTGAACGAAATTTTGAGCAGTAATTAGTTACAGCATTGGCATCAGCAGTCCACTTGACTGAACAACAGAATCAAAGTTTATTTAGACACCTTCAATTCCCAGACACATCACAACTGGCTTACCATGACAAGTGCATAGGAGATTCTTTAGAACATTTTCTGTCAAAGTTTGCCTATTTTTCAATTCATGTATCTCTTGGCGTGTCTTGGCAATTAATTCATCAGCATCTTTGTTTTCCCGCCCAAATATATCAACTGCCTCTTGGAGTGCATCCCCGAAATCTCTTTGTGCCGGATTAAGTTGACCAATAGATACCATGGGCCTATGCGAGCAATATGCACTCTCACTGCTGCTTTGTGAAACATCAATACTTGAGGCATTGGCCCTTGCTTCTGGCATTGTAGCTTTATTTGAAGCCTGAAATTTAGATAAAACAAGTTACAACATCATATGATGCAATAAAAGACCTCCAATTTCAAGAACATCATTGAGCTGATATAACACAACAAGCAATCAAAAATAGAGCCTCGTACATCTATTTCTTCTGGAATGGTTGGTGTACCGGACTCAGTGGACCAATGAGAGCACGTGCCACTGTCACTGTTGCTCTGTGAAATGACCGCAACACTTGATAAATGGGTTGTCCCTACTGACATTACAGCTTTGTTTGCAGGCTGAAACTAAGACAAAACAAGTTAAAATGCAATACAATACAAGGCAAACAAACAGCATTGTTGACATAATTTTGAAAGAACCATGGGCAGATACAACAAAGAAACCAGTTAAGCCACATGCCTCTTAGAACAAACCAAACTAGATCATGGCGATGATGTATACAATGAACCAAGCAACTAGACATCATGTGCCCAATAACGAAGCCAGGTCACTGCACAGAAGAAATCTAGCAAATAGCCAAATACAGTCAAAAGATGTGCATGTTGGATTTGATACTATTAGGAAAATAATGTATGATTGATTTAAGCATGACTCAGATAGTGCCTTCGACATCGCAGAAGGTCAATGCAACAATTAATTGTATGGCTTGTATGAAGTGCCATAACATTTAAATTAAGCATAACGAGGCATTGCTTAATCTGAGAACTGAGTGCTAGCTCAGTGGCAAGGCTTGCGAGTGCGCAGCCAGCCCACCCGGGTTCGAGTCCCAACAGGACCGAATTAAACGGGGTGTTATCTAGCGCGTATAAATTCGCTGCTAGAGAGGTCTCATCATCTATCTCACAACGTATAGACAAGGGAGGGAATCTTCCTACGTTGGTCAACGTTTAGGCAATGCTTAATCTTGAATTCATGATCAAACTCAAACAAAAAAGGGCATATAACAAGTAGCACCATGTGCATCATGTATAATAGATTACTAGAAACTGAATGAAGCAATTGAACATGGAGCGTATTATATAAACAGCCAGATCATTTGAATATGGATATACCACATCATGTCAATGGGACTCAGAAAAACAAAGCTAGACATTTAAACAAGTAATATAACTATTTTTTCACCATGTTTCAAGTAGAATAGGAAGCTAGGTTAGGAATAAAGCAATCATGTTTCAAGTAGAATAGGAAGCTAGGTTAGGAATAAAGCAATAAAAAAACACAAAGTGCATCATTTCAGCTAGGATCATTTCTATCAAACTTCATGCACTAGCCATGGAACAACAGGCAAACTCAATGAAGCAACAGGCAAAAAATTAACATAATAGAATTTCAGGACTTGTATTAACATAGCCAAATCATGTAACTTATACCCAGGCATGCCGGATGCCAGATGGGTCAAAGGCAGTGTGCAATGTTCCATATGGTCATTGTTTATATTTTATTAGATTCCATTAGGCAACTTAGGTAGTGCAACATACAGAAAATGATGCAATTGAACTATGCACAGGAGGTAAATTAACATTCCAAAAAAAACAGGGAACTTACGTGAGCTTTTTTTTGAGTCACACGGACCTCATCGGGTACTTGGACAGAAGAACCTGGTGCCTCACTGTTTCTCCTCTGCATGAAGGAGAGGCCAATTGTAAACAGAAACAGGTCCAAGATATAGAAGTTTGCATTAAGCAATATACAAAAAACAGCAGGTACTTACATGATTATAGGCGAGCTTTACTCTACGTTTATGAGTGTAAGATGTGCCTGCTGCACGTGTAATAACAACAAACAGTTACGAGTCACGGCTTTGCTATAATTAAATTGACACCAAATAGTAGTAGAAGCATTATGACGTGCATAAACATGTAATACAGGATCGCAGAAAGATATCAAACATGATGTAACTAGAGCAGTAGCCTACGGCCAAATAGTGAGAAATTGTAATCGTGTCAATTGTGGACTTGTATAGCCTACCCCAACTTGTTTGGGAATAAAGGCTTTGTTGTTGTTGTTGTTGTCAATCGTGGACATGTAGAGCATTCAACGGCTCATGATTGGTGGCTCATATTTTGTAGAGTTTCAGCGAATGGGTGGGTTAGGTTACTCAGACCACCACACTGTGTATTTATATCATCTGAGTTAGGGTTACAATACTACTGGACATGGGCCTCTATGGGCCTCACACTGGATACAATATTACTACAGCGCTACTACTAAACTCACTCATGGTCCAACACACCCCCTCAAGATGATCATGGGTAAACAACCATGGCCATCTTGCAACAACAACATGACACATATGACAACTACCAGTAATGAACATTCAGCATAACTCCTAGGATACATGACAGCATTGCACTTTCCATCATCTTGTCATCTCGATTCATCTCTTCATCAGCAGCGAAGATATCCAGCTTCAACCATCTGGGATACGCACAACTCCTAACCATACACGTCCTCAACAACCCCGGCTGCCTCACCACACAAGTTCCGCAGAACCATCCACACTCGCCTCAATGTCCTCAGCCTCTCTTCTCCACTCTGCCCGGCCACCTCTTCCGTCTCTCCCACAAACCCCCAGCCAACTCCTGCCTCAACCATCCACTCCTCAAGCACCCATGCCTATCCCCCGGTCAGGCCTCAACCAGTCTCACCTCAGGCACGCATGCCTTTCCCCTGGACATATCCACAACCATCACCATCACCACTAAACCGCAGCCTCATCAACTCCATCACGACTCAACCGCAGCCTCATCAACTCCATCACCACATATCCTCACAGCCTCACATCTCCATTTTCTCCTCACTTCCACTCGGATGGCGCCTCGTCTGCGCGCCCTGGCCAACCTGGCGGACCGCACCTGGCCACATCGACCGGCTCGCGCTGGTCAACGTCCAGCACCAACCTCCGGCTCCGCCCTGCGCTCAAAGGCTCGCCCCACTCCGCACGCCTCCAACTTCTGCCCCTCACACGGATCCAGATCTCTCTGCCACGGATTCACTTCCTCTTCTCTCCTTTCTAAACCAAAACGATCTTCACCCTCTTCTTTCTCCCCGCGCGAGCAGCCGCCGATCTCACACAGCTCACATCGCTGTGTGTGATAGCCGCAACCCACGCAGAGCACCTGATGCGGCCTCCCGCCGCCTGGATTTCTACATCTCAACGGTGGGTTTTGTGATCAAAGGAAGAACTTGTTTGGTACTGTTTGTGGCGGCTAGCAGGAAGGAAACCTAGGCTCTGATACCATGTAGAGTTTCAGCGAATGGGTGGGTTTGGTCACGGAAAAACATACTTATGCGTCGTGTTTAAACCTAAAGGATGAGGTGGTTATCAACGAAAGCACTTGTAAGTTAGAAATATAGCACGAATTCAGAAATACAGTCAGCTGCAATACTCCTAACAGAACAAAACGCGCAGGGATGTCTGGTTACCTATTTCTGGGCGGCGTTTAGACGTGTTCCGCGTTCTTACGGGTGACGTGGAGGTCGGCGAGGGGACTGCTGTTGCGGTGGGTGCCGGGGAAGCAGATCTTGGGGGGTCGGAGAAGGACATGCTGGGCGGTCGATGAAGTGTTCAGCGCGCCGGCCGAACTAGAAGGTCGGTGAAGCAGATGATGTGCAGTGCACGGGGGCGTCGGTGTCGGCGAAGCTGGTCAGGTGCGGTGGTCGATAGAGTCGGCGAACGAGATACGGTGCGGTGGACGCCGGAGTAGGTGCGGATCAAGCGGATAGGGCAGCCTCGGGGTTTGAAGCCGTGGCAGCTTGAACGGCGAAGTGCGGCGGCCGGGAAGATCTGGAGGTAGGCAAGAGGGGCGGTTTCTCTGAGGGCTTGCGGGCGAAACTAGGGCGAAGCTGGGCGAAGCTGGGCGATAGAGGAGTAGAAGGGAATTTCGCAGTCCTTCTTTTGAGGAAAAAAATATTCGCAGATCTGAAACTTTGCGGCGCGAGATATTTGGGCGTTGGCGGGGAATTTTACCGCTCGATGATATTAAATTTTGGCTGCAGTAGGTTTTTTTTTAGAGTATGTAATAATAATAAATAGTAGGCCCTACTAGTACTGTACGTCTGTTCAGGAATCCAAGGGGGTAGAGGTAGAGGTATAGATATATAGACAATATAGAGATATAAGAAATGGCGGGGGCTAGCGGAAATGCACTTTGCCTCATAGGAGCATATGCTCCCATTATGTGAATCCATATTTCAAAGTGTCAAAAAATTCTAAACTAAAATTTTACATGTATATCTAGACATTTTATGTTGGTACACAAGTTTTCTCACAAAAAAATTATGTGGCTCCTATAAAAAAGACAAATTTTGATGTTGTAACACGACTACGTACAGTATATTTTTTGCCTTTTTTTACACGCCACACAAAATGTCGTTTTTCCACGAAAACTTGTGAACGAACATATGATGTCACAATGTATACCAAAAAAATTAACATTTATATAATTTTTTTTAATCATTTTCTATAATTGGTGCATATGCACGCGTGTGCCAAAACGCCACCTCCGCAGGCTAGGAGTTTCTAAACTTCTTATGGCACATCAAATAAAATGTTGTTCAAACAATAATAATAATGTGCTTATGATTGTTACTCCCTTCCACCATGAATAAAGTCCACATCGGTTTCGTGTCAAACTTTGACTCGAGATTTAGGTACCCACATGATAGTGCTAGTATCATAGCTAGTATCATACACATTGGTCCCACAAAAATGTTGATGTGGCAGCTAATTAAGTAGGAGAGAGGAGATTAGTGTAACATAGGTAGATACTGTATCATAGCGCAAACAACGAGAAAACTTAATGCTAAACAAATCTTGTACACAAATTTGCATTGAGATTCTAAAAAATAATAAATGTAGCATTACTATGATACTACTCCATGATACTACCCACTATAGAAATAGTATGACCAGCCTAATTTTATGACATCCGCAAAATATACCATTGGAAAGTTCATCGAAACAAGCATCCGATGATATAGTTTTGAATGACATGCAACTCATAATTGGCGGGCCCAAGTATTAGTCTAAGTTTGCCTCTGAAAACAAATTGGCATTGTACTCTAGGACAAAGGGAGACTACTCGCAATGGCAATATCATAAGTAGTATCATGCACTACATGCATGCAAAATGTTGATGTGTCATATCAGTTAATGATGAAAGAGACGATAGTGGTATCATAGGTAGATATCGTATCATATCATGTAGAACTAGAAAAATTACTGCCAAACAAATCTTGTACACACTTTTGTATTGAGATTCTACAAATCCCTAAATACATGTAACATATTATACTACTACATGATGATACTATGGACTGTGAAAATAATATCGTACATTAGTATCATATGTATGATACTATTATATGATACTCCCCATTGTGACTAGTCTAATAATAACAATAGTACTCAAATTTGTCTTGTCCCTCGGGTGTTTAGAAGTATATGTTCGGTCCCTCACGTATTTAAGAATTATGTTTGGCCCCTCAACTCTAATGTGGTCAAAATTGAGCACTTGAACACTTAGTTAGGTCTAGCAATGATAAAAACTTGATTGGTCTGTTTATTATTTGTTATGTGGCACGGCGGCAAAGCATTTTGCTAAATCTCAAGCACACATAGTTGGGGTCCATTAGAGGGACTAATTAAATCAAAGTACAATGGATTATAAAAGCAGGTTTTATCATTGATTAGCTTTGCAACGGCCTATCAACTGTAAGTGTTGCATGTGTTCTAAAGAACTATGTTCATCGTCACAGATCAAGAGGAGTACGCAGTGGAGGACGCACAAAACAACCGTAGGCCAGGTGGGCACTGATACGTCTCCAACGTATCGATAATTTCTTATGTTCCATGCTACTTTATTGATGATACCTACATGTTTTATGCACATTATATGTCATATTTATGCATTTTGGAACTAACCTATTAACAAGATGCCGAAGAGCCAGTTCTTGTTTTCTGCTGTTTTTGGTTTCAGAAATCCTAGTAAAGAAATATTCTCGGAATTGGACGAAACTTTCGCCCAGGGTCCTATTTTTGCACGAAGCTTCCAGAAGACCGAAGAGATAACGAAGTGGGGCCACGAGGCAGCCAGGAGCTAGGGCGGCGCGGCCCAGGCCCTGGCCGCGCCGACCTAGCCCCTAGGCCCCTCGTGTGGCCCCCCGCGTTGACCCTCCGCCTACTTAAAGCCTCCGTCGCGAAACCCCGGTACGAGAGCCACGATACGGAAAACCTTACTGAGACGACGCCGCCGCGAATCCCATCTCGGGGGATTCAGGAGATCGCCTCCGGCACCCTGCCGGAGAGGGGATTCATCTCCCGGAGGACTCTACACCGCCATGGTCGCCTCCGGAGTGATGAGTGAGTAGTTCACCCCTGGACCATGGGTCCATAGCAGTAGCTAGATGGTCGTCTTCTCCTTGTTGTGCTTCATGGTTGGATCTTGTGAGCTGCCTAACATGATCAAGATCATCTATATGTAATTCTATATGTTGTGTTTGTCGGGATCCGATGGATAGAGAGTACTATGATTATGGTGATTATCAATCTATTGTTTATGTGTTGTTTATGATCTTGCATGCTCTCCGTTACTAGTAGAGGCTCTGGCCAAGTTTTTACTCTTAACTCCAAGAGGGAGTATTTATGCTCGATAGTGGGTTCATGCCTCCATTGAATCTGGGACAGTGACAGAAAGTTCTAAGGTTGTGGATGTGCTGTTGCCACTAGGGATAAAACATTGATTCTATGTCTAAGGATGTAGTTGTTGATTACATTACGCACCATACTTAATGCAATTGTCTGTTGCTTTGCAACTTAATACTGAATGGGGTTCGGATGATAACCTGAAGGTGGACTTTTTAGGCATAGATGCAGTTGGATGGCGGTCTATGTACTTTGTCGTAATGCCCAATTAAATCTCACTATATTTATCATATCATGTATATGCATTGTTATGCCTTTCTCTATTTGTCAATTGCCCGACTGTAATTTGTTCACCCAACATGCTTTTATCTTATGGGAGAGACACCTCTAGTGAACTGTGGACCCCGGTCCTATTCTTTACATAGCATACAATCTACTGCAATTGTGTTTTACTATTTTCTTTGCAAACATCTTCCACTCGATACGTTTAATCCTTTGTTACAGCAAGCCGGTGAGATTGACAACCTCACTGTTTCGTTGGGGCAAAGTACTTTGGTTTTGTTGTGCAGATTCCACGTTGGCGCCGGAATCCCTGGTGTTGCGCCGCATCACATTTCGCGACCATCAACCTTCAACGTGCTTCTTGGCTCCTACTGGTTCGATTAAACCTTGGTTTCATACTGAGGGAAACTTGCTTCTATACGCATCATACCTTCCACTTGGGGTTCCCAACGGACGTGTGCATCTACGCGTATCAAGCTAAATTTCTGGCGCCGTTGCCGGGGAGATCAAGACACGCTGCAAGGGGAGTCTCCACTTCTCAATCTCTTTACTTTGTTTTTGTCTTGCTTTATTTTATTTACTACTTTGTTTGCTGCACCTAAACAAAATACAAAAAAATTAGTTGCTAGTTTTACTTTATTTACTGTCTTGCTCTCTATATCAAAAACACAAAAAAATTAGTTACTTGCATTTACTTTATCTAGTTTGCTTTATTTACTGTTGCTAAAATGAATACCCCTGAAAATACTAAGTTGTGTGACTTCACAAATGCAAATAATAATGATTTCCTATGCACACCTATTGCTCCACCTGCTACTACAGCAGAATTCTTTGAAATTAAACCTGCTTTACTAAATCTTGTTATGAGAGATCAATTTTCTGGTGCTAGTTCTGATGATGCTGCTGCCCATCTCAATAATTTTGTTGAACTTTGTGAAATGCAAAAGTATAAGGATGTAGATGGTGATATTATTAAATTGAAAGTGTTTCCTTTCTCATTAAGAGGAAGAGCTAAAGATTGGTTGCTATCTTTGCCTAAGAATAGTATTGATTCATGGACTAAATGCAAGGATGCTTTTATTGGTAGATATTATCCTCCCGCTAAAATTATATCTTTGAGAAGTAGCATAATGAATTTTAAGCAATTAGATACTGAACATGTTGCTCAAGCATGGGAGAGAATGAAAACTTTGGTAAAGAATTGCCCAACCCATGGACTGACTACTTGGATGATCATCCAAACCTTCTATGCAGGACTAAATTTTTCTTCGCGGAATTTATTGGATTCAGCTGCTGGAGGTACCTTTATGTCCATCACATTGGGGGCGGCTACAAAACTTCTTGATGATATGATGATAAATTACTCTGAATGGCACACGGAAAGAGCTCCACAAGGTAAGAAGGTAAATTCTGTTGAAGAAACCTCTTCCTTGAGTGATAAGATTGATGTGATTATGTCTATGCTTGTGAATGGTAGATCTAATGTTGATCCAAATAATGTTCCTTTAGCTTCATTGGTTGCTCAAGAAGAAAATGTTGATGTGAATTTCATTAAAAATAATAATTTCAACAACAATGCTTATAGGAACAACTCTGGTAATAACTATAGGCCATATCCTGCTAGTGGTAATGATTATGGTAGATATGAGGAAAGGATGCTAGGAATTGAAAGATCCACTAAAAACTTTATGCAATCACAATATGAGCAAAATCAATTGTTTACTAAAACTATGAATGAACAATCTACCTTGTTGAAAAATATAGGAAATCAACTTGAAAACTTGAATAGGGAGATTTCTGGTCTGCAAACTAAAATTTCAAATGCTGAAACCCGAATCTCATACATGTCCGCATCACAATCCTCTTTAATTAATAAAATGGCTGCTAAACCTGATGATATTGATAATAAGATTACTACTACAGCAAATGCCATCCAAGTTAGAATTAATGAGAATATAAGATTAATGGCTGAATTGCGTGCTAGGTGGGATAGAGAAGAAAATGAAAAACTAGCTAAAGAGAATAATGTAGCTAAAGTTTGGACTATTACCACCACTAGTAATGCTAATTCTTCACATGTTGCTGCACCTCCTACTATCAATGGTAATATAATTGGTGTTGGCAATGTTTCTACTCCTAGTGCAAAGCGAACAAAACTGCCTGAAATTGCTAAAACTGCTGAAACTGCTTGTGATAAAACTGCTGAAATTTTTTCCAACCTTGGGAACAATGATCCCATTGCTGTAGCTCATAATGATTTAGATTTTGATGATTGCCACATCTCTGAAGTTATAAAGTTCTTACAAAAACTTGCTAAAAGTCCTAATGCTAGTGCTATAAATTTAGCCTTTACAAAACATATTACAAATGCTCTCATAAAAGCTAGAGAAGAGAAACTAAAACTTGAAACTTCTATTCCTAGAAAGTTAGAAGATGGTTGGGAGCCCATCATTAAAATGAAATTCAATGACTTTGAATGTAATGCTTTATGTGATCTTGGTGCAAGTATTTCTGTTATGCCTAAAAAGATTTATGATATGCTTGACTTGCCACCATTGAAGAATTGTTATTTGGATGTTAATCTTGCCGATAATGTTAAAAAGAAACCTTTGGGGAGGATTGATAATGTGCATATTATGGTTAACAATAACCTTGTCCCCGTTGATTTTGTTGTCTTGGATATCGAATGCAATGCATCTTGTCCTATTGTGTTGGGAAGACCTTTTCTTCGAACCGTTGGTGCTATTATTGATATGAGGGAAGGTAATATTAAATATCAATTTCCTCTCAAGAAAGGTATGGAACACTTCCCTAGAAAGAGAATGAAGTTGCCTTTTGATTCTATTATTAGAACAAGTTATGATGTTGATGCTTCTACTCTCGATGTTACTTGATTTGCACTTTCTGCGCCTAGCTGAAAGGCGTTAAAGAAAAGCGCTTATGGGAGACAACCCATGTTTTTACCTACAGCAATTTTTTGTTTTGTTGAGTCTTGGAAGTTGTTTACTACTGTAGCAACCTCTCATTATCATGTTTTTGTGCCAAGTAAAGTTTCTATGTCAAAGTTGATGTTATATTTAGGATCGCTGCGCAGAAACAGCATTGCTGTCTGTCACGAATCTGGGCACAGTTCTCTGTAGAAAATTCGAAAAAATCTGCCAATTTACGAGCGTGATCCTCAGATATGTACGCAACTTTCATTAGTTTTGAGTTTTTCCATTTGAGCAAGTCTGGTGCCAGCTTTAAATTCGTCTTTACGGACTGTTCTGTTTTTGACAGATTCTGCCTTTTATTTCGCATTGCCTCTTTTGCTATGTTGGATTTATTTCTTTGATCCATTAATGTCCAGTAGCATTATGCAATGTCCAGAAGTGTAAAGAATGATTGTGCCACCTCTGAATGTGTGAATTATTAATTGTGCACTAACCCTCTAATGAGTTTGCTTGAAGTTTGGTGTGAAGGAAGTTTTCAAGGGTCAAGAGAGGAGTATGATATACTATGATCAAGAGGAGTGAAAGCTCTAAGCTTGGGGATGCCCCCGTGGTTCACCCCTGCATATTTTAATAAGACTCAAGCGTCTAAGCTTGGGGATGCCCAAGGCATCCCCTTCTTCATCGACAACATCATCAGGTTCCTCCCCTGAAACTATATTTTTATTCAGTCACATCTTGTGTTCTTTACTTGGAGCGTCGGTTTGTTTTTGTTTTTGTTTTTGTTTGAATAAAATGGATCCTAGCATTCACTTTGTGGGAGAGAGACACGCTCCGCTGTTGCATATGGACACATGTGTCCTTAGGTTTTACTCATAATGTTCATGGCGAAGTTTCTTCTTCGTTAAATTGTTATATGGTTGGAATTGGAAAATGCTACATGTAGTAATTCTAAAATGTCTTGGATAATGTGATACTTGGCAATTGTTGTGCTCATGTTTAAGCTCTTGCATCATATGCTTTGCACCCATTAATGAAGAAATACATAGAGCTTGCTAAAATTTGATTTGCATATTTGGTTTCTCTAAGGTCTAGATAATATCTAGTATTGAGTTTTGAACAACAAGGAAGACGGTGTAGAGTCTTATAATGTTTACAATATGTCTTTTATGTGAGTTTTGCTGCACTTGTCCATCCTTGAGTTTGCTTCAAATAACCTTGCTAGCCTAAACCTTGTATCGAGAGGGAATACTTCTCATGCATCCAAAATCCTTGAGCCAACTACTATGCCATTTGTGTCCACCATACCTACCTACTACATGGTATTTCTCCGCCATTCCAAAGTAAATTGCTTGAGTGCTACCTTTAAAATTCCATCATTCACCTTTGCAATATATAGCTCATGGGACAAAATAGCCTTAAAAACTATCGTAGTATTGAATATGTACTTATGCACTTTATCTTTTATTAAGTTGCTTGTTGTGCGATAACCATGCTTCTGGGGAACGCCATCAACTATTGTTGAATATCATGTGAGTTGCTATGCATGTCCGTCTTGTCTGAAGGATCTATCATTTTAGTGGTTGGAGCATGCAAAATTGTTAGAGAAGAACATTGGGCCGCTAACTAAAGCCATGAATCATGGTTGAAGTTTCAGTTTTGGACATATATCCTCAATCTCATATGAGAATAATAATTGTTGCTACATGCTTATGCATTTAAGAGGAGTCCATTATCTGTTGTCCATGTTGTCCCGGTATGGATGTCTAAGTTGAGAATAATCAAAAGCGAGAAATCCAAAATGCGAGCTTTCTCCTTAGACCTTTGTACAGGCGGCATGGAGGTACCCCTTTGTGACACTTGGTTGAAACATGGCATGCAAAGATCCGGTAGTCCAAGCTAAGTAGGACGAGGTGCGGACACTATTAGTATACTATGCATGAGGCTTGCAACTTGTAAGATATAATTTACATAACTCATATGCTTTATTACTACCGTTGACAAAATTGTTTCATGTTTTCAAAATAAAAGCTCTAGCACAAATACAGCAATCGATGCTTTCCTCTTTGAAGGACCTTTCTTTTACTTTTATTGTTGAGTCAGTTTACCTATCTCCTTCCACCTTAAGAAGCAAACACTTGTGTGAACTGTGCATTGATTCCTACATACTTGCATATTGCACTTGTTATATTACTTTATGTTGACAATATCCATGAGATATACATGTTATAAGTTGAAAGCAACCGCTGAAACTTAATCTTCCTTTGTGTTGCTTCAATACCTTTACTTTGATTTATTGCTTTATGAGTTAACTCTTATGCAAGACTTATTGATGCTTGTCTTGAAGTACTATTCATGAAAAGTCTTTGCTTTATGATTCACTTGTTTACTCATGTCATTACCTTTGTTTTGATCGCTGCATTCATTACATATGTTTACAAATAGTATGATCAAAGATTATGATGGCATGTCACTTCAGAAATTATCTTTGTTATCGTTTTACCTGCTCGGGACGAGCAGAACTAAGCTTGGGGATGCTGATACGTCTCCAACGTATCGATAATTTCTTATGTTCCATGCTACTTTATTGATGATACCTACATGTTTTATGCACATTATATGTCATATTTATGCATTTTCTGGAACTAACCTATTAACAAGATGCCGAAGAGCCATGCTGTTTTCTGCTGTTTTTGGTTTCAGAAATCCTAGTAAAGAAATATTCTCGGAATTGGACGAAACTTTCACCCAGGGTCCTATTTTTGCACGAAGCTTCCAGAAGACCGAAGAGATAACGAAGTGGGGCCACGAGGCAGCCAGAGCTAGGGCGGCGGCCCAGCCCTGGCCGCCGACGACCTAGCCCCTAGGCCCCTCGTGTGGCCCCCGCGTTGACCCTCCGCCTACTTAAAGCCTCCGTCGCGAAACCCCGATCCGAGAGCCACGATACGGAAAACCTTCGAGACGCGCCGCCGCGAATCCCATCTCGGGGATTCAGGAGATCGCCTCCGGCACCCTGCCGGAGAGGTTCATCTCCGGAGGACTCTACACCGCCATGGTCGCCTCCGGAGTGATGAGTGAGTAGTTCACCCCTGGACCATGGGTCCATAGCAGTAGCTAGATGGTCGTCTTCTCCTTGTTGTGCTTCATGGTTGGATCTTGTGAGCTGCCTAACATGATCAAGATCATCTATATGTAATTCTATATGTTGTGTTTGTCGGGATCCGATGGATAGAGAGTACTATGATTATGGTGATTATCAATCTATTGTTTATGTGTTGTTTATGATCTTGCATGCTCTCCGTTACTAGTAGAGGCTCTGGCCAAGTTTTTACTCTTAACTCCAAGAGGGAGTATTTATGCTCGATAGTGGGTTCATGCCTCCATTGAATCTGGGACAGTGACAGAAAGTTCTAAGGTTGTGGATGTGCTGTTGCCACTAGGGATAAAACATTGATTCTATGTCTAAGGATGTAGTTGTTGATTACATTACGCACCATACTTAATGCAATTGTCTGTTGCTTTGCAACTTAATACTGAATGGGGTTCGGATGATAACCTGAAGGTGGACTTTTTAGGCATAGATGCAGTTGGATGGCGGTCTATGTACTTTGTCGTAATGCCCAATTAAATCTCACTATATTTATCATATCATGTATATGCATTGTTATGCCTTTCTCTATTTGTCAATTGCCCGACTGTAATTTGTTCACCCAACATGCTTTTATCTTATGGGAGAGACACCTCTAGTGAACTGTGGACCCCGGTCCTATTCTTTACATAGCATACAATCTACTGCAATTGTGTTTTACTATTTTCTTTGCAAACATCTTCCACTCGATACGTTTAATCCTTTGTTACAGCAAGCCGGTGAGATTGACAACCTCACTGTTTCGTTGGGGCAAAGTACTTTGGTTTTGTTGTGCAGATTCCACGTTGGCGCAGAATCCCTGGTGTTGCGCCGCATCACATTTCGCGACCATCAACCTTCAACGTGCTTCTTGGCTCCTACTGGTTCGATTAAACCTTGGTTTCATACTGAGGGAAACTTGCTTCATACGCATCATACCTTCCTTGGGGTTCCCAACGGACGTGTAGGCCAGGTGGGCACACCTTACTAATTTTCTTTTTTCCACTTTATATGTGATAATTTTTTACATAATTAATTAACTAAACATTTTAAAATAGGGTGGGCCATTCAACCCAAACACCATGTTGCGTACGTCGCTGAGGGTAAGGGGTTTCATCTTCGTTCTATGGTATGAGTATGTAATGCGCGTGATACTCATCGAAGACAATATATATAGCAGACATCACATCAGATGAGCCTATGGATAAAAATGGGCCAAATCATATCTACTAGTGCACAAATGAAGTTAAAAATAGGTCAACCTTCATTAAACCGATACTACTTAAAAGACCATTGTTTGACCTAAGTAAGCGTATATATGAGGTCAGTAATACTAGTCACAATGCATAGTATCATATATAAAAGTATGGTGTGTATGATACAATTAATACTACATGTTACTATGTCAACGATGCATGGTATCATGTACTAGTATCATAATCTTCTTATATTAATTGATTTGTAGAATCTCAATGCAGATCTATGTACAAGATTATTTAACATTAAATTTTCTAGTACTACGTGCTATGATACGGTATCTACCTATGATATTATAATCCTCTCTCTCATCTTTAATTGCAGTGCCACATCAGCTTTTTTGCAAGCATGAGATGCATGATAGTGTACTACCTATGATACTCCCATTGTGGGTAGTCTAAGGGGGCAATGTTAGACCTAATTAAGTGTTTGAGGTTAGTTATGGACCGCTGTTATACCTAATTGTGTTTGAGGTCAGTTAGGGACCTTATTATACATAATTAAGTGTTAGAGGTGAGTTCAAATAATAATATATAGTTGGGGTCTAAAGTTCACCAACGTATGCAACACACGAGCTGCCAAATGTGTACTTAATTAACCCTATTAGGAAAACACAAGATTATCTCATTCAACAAAATATTAGGAAAGTGTATCACAATTGTATTTATCCCTTATCTCTCTCATGTTAACCGAGACAAGAGTTCGTTCTAGGTCAGCTCTACGACAATTAGCGTCGCAAGGGTGGTAACATAGGTGTGCAGTTGCGAAAGTTTTTTCCCAAGTTGTCGACTTCCTCAATCCACACTTAATATTTGTGCATGCGGGCCTAAGTATATGGTACTACTTAGTTCTATTCCTAGTATATATGTTGGGTGACTTAGAAAAATCATACTTCGTACATGATTCCTTCGAAAATCCTTTAGGGCTTCTTTGATTCATATTAGGTTGGTATAAGATAATAGGATTTAGATCTTATAGGAATATTTCCTACACTAGTAGTTTGATTCATATGAACATATCCAATAGGAAATAATCCTATAGGAATCATCAAGTAGTGCAAATCCTAGTATAGGATTAAATATTTGGTCCTACCTCATGGAAAAATTCATTTGGCGCAATCAAACGCAACTCATCTTATTATAGGATTTAACTACACATGTCATCCCAAATCCCAATCCTACATTCCTACTCCTATGATTTCCCTATCCTGTGAATGAAAGGAGCCCTTAAAATCAAACTATCCCGCACCTCGTCGATTCGTATAAAACCGACTCTAGCCAACAACTCTTCGCCCGACCTTTCTTCTTCACCATCAGGCCACCACACACTGTCATTTTCCATTGCAACGCATTTAGGGTGTGTTCGGTTCCAGAACCAAGTGGAATGGAATGGAACCGTTCCGCACCTAGAGCCCATTCTTGTGTTCGGTTGTGGAATGGAACGGAACCGAGTGGTTCCTCGAAAGGGAATATTCTCCCCATATGCAGAATGCACCCATTCCACCGAATCGGTGGAATGTGGTGGAACGGCTGTTACTTAGCCGCTATTAATTACAAAGCACTTCACTAATCCAACCAAAAAAATTATTAGTTGTTGTTAATTATGATTTTGAGATTAAAAAGGCCACTATTAATTACGATATTTAGACAAAAGATTAAACTTTAACTTCATTCCGTTCTACTCTCCAAATTCCCCGACCATACAAAAAATAACATTAATTACGATTTTAAGATTAAAAAGGCCATTAGGCGTTGTTAATTACGATTTTAAGATTTAAAAGGCTATTTGCCATTGTTAATTACGATTCTTAGACAAAAGTTTAGTTTAACCACATTCCGTTCTGCTCTCCAATTCCTCCAACCGAACAAAAAACAGTACCATTCTGTACCTCCTTTTTGTCCAAACCGAACGCGGGGATGGAACCATTCCATTCCTCTGGAAAGGAACCATTCCTTACTAAAATCTTCTTGTGCCACCTCCCAGTTTAAAGGCCTACTCGCATAACCCTACAGCTCTGCACTCGCGTGGGCAACCGAACACACCTACATCATCAATGCCCCGCGTACTTATCCGCACCGCCTACAGCTCTGCACTCCTATGACCTATCCATGGCTGGGCAGTCAAAAAAAGCTGCGTCACCTGGGAAATCAACAAGCCACGCAAGCAAGTCGCAAGCATCATAAATTCCGAATCAATGCCTAGCTACAGTCTACCTGGCCTCCTCCCAACTCATTGTCCTTGAGGCCTTAACAAAGCCTTCTAAAAGGGTTTTATCAAAATATTCCATATGGATTAGTAAAAAAACGCACCTGCTAAAGATTCATATATGCCCCTAGGTTAAAAATATGCATCTCAAATTTGTATGGATACATATGTATCTCTGACTAAAATGCATGTATCAAGACATAAGTGAGACACCTATATATTTTCAAACGGGGATGTAGTAGTAGATTTTTTGGGTCATGTGTTGGCAATAAAAAATGGATTCCCCATTTCATCTGTGCACAAGGAGGGCAAAACGAGTGGTCTTTTGTGAAGTGTCTCTACCAATCTACAACCACTTCAATTTTCACATGTACGCTAGACCCTGAAAGATGTCCAAATCAAGTTGCAGTGTTTTATCTCGATCCACATCTACATATGGTTTTATAATTGAGCTTTATCCTAATGAATTCAAAATTAAACTGTATGAGTTTGCTTGTTTTTGTACCCACTTGGGAAGGGTTCATGCAGGATCTGTAGCGAACTTTCTTGTGAAGACATATTTTGGCACATACTGTATGTGAATCTTCTCACGGCCATCAACTTTGAATACTCAAGTTTTTTACTCCTATATATGCAAAATGATATCAGTGTACCATTTTACTTATTCACAATGTTGGCAAAAAATGTATTTTTATGCCCATCTATTTCCATTTTTTGATTTCTTTTTTGAATTTTCATGCCCATTTGTAGATTTGACCAAGATTTAAACAAGTTTAACACATGAAAAATGAAAAGGTAAGCATGGATCCTTCTTAGACACTCTAAAATGAAGCTTTTGGGAGGTTCTTGAAATTTCCAAGTTTGAAACCCAAAACCACTTCTTCTCTTCATGTTTGACTACATAAGATAGAGTTTAGGGTTAGGGGTAGATACATGATTTTTCTTGTTTGAATATGTCTAGACCTTGTTTATCAACTTTAATGCTTACTATATGACATAAGAAGACTATGTGCTTTGGTTTTTCATTTTCTGTTTTTTTATATTTTATGCCCATTTGAATCTTGGTCAAATCCTAGGTTTGACCAGGATTTAAGCAAGTTTAAAACATGAAAACGACTTCTCTTCGTGCTTGACTTCTTATTCACTCCAAAATGAAGCTTTTGGAAGGGTTTTTGACATTTCCATGTTTGAAACCCAAAACGACATCTCTTCGTGCTTGACTTCATAAGATAGAGTTTAGGGTTAGGGGGTAGATACATGAATTTTCTGGTTTGAATATGTCTAGACCTAGCTTGTTTATCAACTTGAATGCTTGCTATATGACATCAGAAGACTATGTGTTTGGTTTTTATTTTTTTGAATTTGTTATGCCCATTTGAATCCTGGTCAAATCCTAGGTTTGACCAAGATTTAAACAAGTATAAAACATGAAAATGAAAAGTAAGCCTGGATCCTTCTTATTCACTCCAAAATGAAGCTTTTGGGAGGGTTTTTGAAATTTCCATGTTTGAAACCCAAAACGACTTCTCTTCGTGATTGACTTCATAAGACAGAGTTTAGGGTTAGGGGTAGATACCGGATTTTTCTGGTTTGAATATGTCTAGACCTTGTTTATCAAATTGAATGCTTGCTATATGACATCAGAAGACTATGTGTTTGGTTTTTGTTTTTTGAATTTGTTATGCCCATTTGAATCTTAGTCAAATCCTAGGTTTGAATATATATGTCTAGACCTTGTATATCAACTTGAATGCCTTACTATACATATGACATAAGAATGTTATGTGCTTTGGTTTTTCATTCTTTTCATTTTTTCTGAATTTTTAGGGCCATTTGAATCTTGGTCAAATCCTTGGTTTGACCAAGATTTAAACAAATTTAAAACATGAAAATGAAAAGGGAAGTCTGTATCCTTCTTAGTCACTCTAAAATGAAGCTTTTGGGATGTTCTTTAAATTTCAATGTTTGAAACCCAAAACGACTTCCCTTCATGCTAGACTTCATAAGATCGACAGGGGGTAGATACATGATTTGTCTGGTTTGGATATATCTAGACCTTGTTTATCAACTTGATTGCTTACGATATGACATAAGAAGACTATGTGATTTGGTTTTTCATTTTTCTGATTTTTTTGAATTTTGTGCCCACCCATTTGTATCTTCGTCAAATCCTAGGTTTGACCAAGATAATTTAAACAAGTTTAAAACATGAAAATGTAAAGGGAAGCATGTATCCTTCTTAGTCACTCTAAAATGAAGCTTTTGGGAGGTTTTTGAAATTTCGATGTTTGAAACCCAAAACCACTTCTCTTCACATGCTTGACTTCATAAGACAGAGTTTAGGGTTTAGGGGTATAGATACATGATTTGTCTGGTTTGAATATGTCTAGACCTTGTTTATCAACTTGAATGCTTACTATATGACATAAGAAGACTATGTGATTTGGTTTTTCATTTTTCTGTTTTTTAATTATTTTTCTGCCCATTTGAATCTTGGTCAAATCCTAGGTTTGAACAAGATTTAGACAAGTTTAACACGTGAAATTAAACGAATAAGTAAGCATTGATCCTTCTTAGTCACTCCAAAATGTACCAATTGATAGTGTTAACTTTGCTTCATGGAAAAAATAATGTCATGTAAATGAGTTAACTTGGATTTCCTACCCTTGAATCCATAGGAAACTTTGTTCTAATGCACTATTATAATCAACCGAGTTTTTACACCAACAGTCTGTCACGTGTGGTGCCCACGCGTGAGGTCCCACACTTCAGTGAGCACAAGTCACGTGCAATAGGTACGCCAACTCCCAGCATCTTCTTTGTCAAGAGAAGACGCATCAGGATGCGTATTGGAAGTCGTGGGTCCTTCTGGATCCTTCGGTTGTCCCTCTCACAAAAAAAACAAATCTATCTCATTCTCGGCCTCTCGACTCGCTCGCTGCTCGCACGTCTGCGCACGACAAACCCTGCAGTCAACATCATCATCATCACCCGAAAAGGGAACACCATAATGCTCTGCCTTTTTCTCTCCTTCCGAGTGATCCCTCTTCCTCCGAGTTTCACTCGACGGGCAAACACACATCTGCTGCATAGTAATAATAAAAAGGTAGAAAAATCGATATACGAATCTATAATTAAATAGGTTAAACTAGGGTTTTGCCCAGTACTACAGATCAAGGTTCAAAAAATCCAACTACGGGGTTCGAACAACACGATTCTAATCCAAGAACTTTTTCGACCTCATCCAAGTGGCCTCAAACTATAGGGTTAGCATCTAGTGCAGTATGTGTGAAAATGTATGCACTATGTGTGCTATAACTTGTATGTCTTTCAAATTTGAACCAACTTTGAATAAGTTTGAAATATTTGAAATGGGGCTTTTGGCTTAAACGTTTGAAACTCAAAACGATTCTCTTCATGCTAGACTTCATAAGACCGAGTTTAGGGTTAGGGGTAGATACATGATTTGTCTGGTTTGAATATGTCTAAACCTTGTTTATCAACTTTAATGCTAACTTCTCAGTCACTCTAAAATGAAGTTTTTGGAGGTTTTTGAAATTTCCATCTTTGAAACCCAAAACCACTTCTCTTCATGCTTGACTTCATAAGAAAAAGTTTAGGGTTAGGGGGTATAGATACATGATTTGTATGGTTTGAATATGTCCAAACCTTGTTTATCAACTTGAATATGCTTACTATATGACATAAGAAGACTATGTACTTTGGTTTTTAATTTTTCTGATTTTTTTAATTTTCTGCGCATTTGAATCATATCTTGGTCAAATCCTAGGTTTCACCAAGATTTAGACAAGTTTAACACGTGAAAATGAGTAAGTAAGCATGGATCCTTCTTAGTCACTCTAAAATGAAGCTTTTGGGATGTTCTTGAAATTTCCATGTTTGAAACCCAAAACCACTTCTCTTCATGATTGACTTCGATCGACAGATCAGTTTAGGGTTAGGGGTAGATATATACATGATTTTTTGGTTTGAATATGTCTAGACCTTGTTTATCAACTTGAATGCTTACTATACATATGACATAAGAATGCTATGTGCTTTGGTTTTTCATTCTCTTTTTGAATTTTTTCTAAATTTTTAGGCCCATTTGAATCTTGGTCAAATCCTTGGTTTGACCAAGATTTAAACAAGTTTAAAACATGAAAATGAAAAGGGAAGTCAGTATCCTTCGTAGTCACTCTAAAATGGAGAAGCTTTTGGGATGTTCTTGTAATTTCTATGTTTGAAACCGAGTTCCCTTCATGCTAGTAGACTAGCTTCATAAGATCGACAGGCCGGGGGTAGATACATGATTTGTCTGGTTTGGATATATCTAGACCTTGTTTATCAACTTTAATGCTTACTATATGACATATATAAGAAAACTATTGCTTTGGTTTTTCCTTTTTCTGTTTTTTTTTAATTTTGATGCCCATTTGAATCATGTCGAATCCTAGGTTTGACCAAGATAATTTAAACAAGTTTAAAACATGAAAATGAAAAGGGAAGCATGTATCCTTCTTAGTCACTCTAAAATGAAGCTTTTGGGAGGTTTTTGAAATTTCCATGTTTGAAACCCAAAACCACTTCTCTTCACATGCTTGACTTCATAAGACAGAGTTTAGGGGTTAGGGGTATAGATACATGATTTGTCTGGTTGAATATGTCTAGACCTTGTTTATCAACTTTAATGCTTACTATATGACATAAGAAAACAATTGCTTTGGTTTTTCTTTTTCTGATTTTTTTGAATTTTGATGCCCATTTGAATCTTGTCAAATTCTAGGTTTGACCAAGATTTAAACAAGTTTAAAACATGAAAATGAAAAGGGAAGCATGTAACCTTCTCAGTCACTCTAAAATGAAGTTTTTGGGAGGTTTTTGATATTTCCATGTTTGAAACCCGAAACCACTTCTCTTCATGCTTGACTTCATAAGACAGAGTTTAGGGTTAGGGGTAGATACATGATTTGTATGGTTTGAATATGTCCAAACCTTGTTTATCAACTTGAATATGCTTATGTGCTTTGGTTTTTTATTTTTCTGATTTTTTTGAATTTTATGCCCATAAATCTTGGTCAAATCCTAGGTTTGACCAGGATTTAAACAAGTTTAAAACATGAAATGAAAAGATAAGCCTGGATCCTTCTTAGTCACTCTAAAATGAAGCTTTTGGGAGGTTCTTGAAATTTCCATATTTGAAACCCAAAACCACTTCTCTACATGATTGACTTCATAAGACATAGTTTAATTAGAGTTTTAGGGGTAGATATATACATGATTTTTCTGGTTTGAATATATATGTCTAGACCTTGTTTATCAACTTGAATGCTTACTATACATATGACATAAGAATGCTATATATGTGCTTTGGTTTTTCATTCTTTTGATTTTTTTCTGAATTTTTAGGGCCATTTGAATCTTGCATGGTTAAACTTGGGTTTTGCCCAGTTCTAAAGATCAAGGGTTCAAAAAAATCCAACTACGGGGTTCGAACAACACGATTCTAATCCAAGAATTTTTTCGACCTCATCCAAATGGCCTCAAACTATAGGGTTAGCATCTAGTGCAGTATGTGTGAAAATGTATGCACTATGTGTGCTATAACTTGTATGTCTTTCAAATTAAGTTGATAAACAAGGTCTAGACATATTCAAACCAGAATATTATACTGCATTAGTACAAAAAGTTTCCTATGGATTCATCAAGGGTAGTAAAGCCAAGTTAACTCATTGTCATGACTAAGAAGGATCCATGCTTACTTTTTCATTTTCATGTTTTAAACTTGTTTAAATCTTGGTCAAACCTAGGATTTGACCAAGATTCAAATGGTCATAAAAAATCAAACAAAATCAAGAAAATCAAAAACCAAACCACATAGTCTTCTTATGTAATATACTAAGCATTCAAGTTGATCAACGAAGTCTAGACATATTCAAACCAGAAAAATCATGTATCTACCCCCTAACCCTAAACGTTGTCTTATGAAGTCAAGCATGAAGAGAAGAAGTGGTTTTGGGTTTCAAACATGGAAATTTCAAAAACCCACCCAAAAGCTTCATTTTGGAGTGACTAAGAAGGATCCAAGCTTACTTTTTCATTTTCATGTTTCAAACTTGTTTAAATCTTTGTCAAACCTAGGATTTGACCAAGATTCAAATGGGCATAAAAATTCAAAAAAGAAATCAAAAAAATGAAACACCAAAGCACATAAACTTCTTATGTCATATAGTAATTAAGCATTCATGTTGATCAACAAAGTCTATATATATTTAAACAATAAAAATCATGTATATATACCCCCAAACCCAAAACCACTTCTCTTCACATGCTTGACTTCATAAGACAGAGTTTAGGGGTTAGGGGTATAGATACATGATTTGTCTGGTTTGAATATGTCTAGACCTTGTTTATCAACTTGAATGCTTACTATGTGATTTGGTTTTTCATTTTTCTGTTTTTTAATTATTTTTCTGCCCATTTGAATCTTGGTCAAATCCTAGGTTTGAACAAGATTTAGACAAGTTTAACACGTGAAATTAAACGAATAAGTAAGCATTGATCCTTCTTAGTCACTCCAAAATGTACCAATTGATAGTGTTAACTTTGCTTCATGGAAAAAATAATGTCATGTAAATGAGTTAACTTGGATTTCCTACCCTTGAATCCATAGGAAACTTTGTTCTAATGCACTATAATAATCAACCGAGTTTTTACACCAACAGGTCTGTCACTTACGTGTGGTGCCCACGCGTGTGGTCCCACACTTGAGTGAGCACAAGTCACGTGCAATAGGTACGCCAACTCCCAGCCATCTTCTTTGTCAAGAGAAGACGCATCAGGATGCGTATTGGAAGTCTGTGGGTCCTTCTGGATCCTTCGGTTGTCCCTCTCACAAAAAAACAAATCTCTCTCATTCTCGGCCTCGCTCGACTCGCTCGCTCGCTCGCTCGCACCTCCTGCGCACTGACAAACCCTGCACAACAGTCAACATCACCAGAAAAAGAATATACACCATCAATAAGAGGGGCCCCGTGACTGCTCTCCCTTCTTCTCCTTCCGAGTGATTCCTCTTCCTCCGAGTTTCACTCGACGGGCAAACACACATGTGCTGCATAGTAATAATAAAAAAGTAAAAGAATCGACTACGAATCTATTATTAAATAGGTTATAAACTAGGGTTTTCCCCAGTACTACAGATCAAGTTGAAAAAAAAATCCAACTACGGGGTTTGATTTTGGCCTACAAATAAAAAATTAAATAAGTTGAACTAGTATTCCTCTAAAAAATCATTTTGGTTTGCATTGTTTGATAATTTTCATAGCTAGAGTGCATCACAATTTTTTGATTTCATGCTTTGCTTTGCCAATTTTGATTTTTTCTAACCACCTTCTCTTTGATTTCAAATTTAGGTCAAACTATCGGTGCCTACTATGTGTTCTACTTGAATTGGATGCAGCATGCGCACATGATATGTTTTGCCATTGTTTTGGGCTTCCACACATCTTGGGGCATCCAAGTATTTAAGTTACCTTGTTTTTTAATTGTAATTCATGTACCCTTTCCTCCCAATTAAATTTTGGTTTTACATTTTTAAATTTTTTAAATTTTTATGCCCATTCTGATGTCATATAGTTAGCATTTAAGTTGATAAACAAGGTCTAGACATATTCAAACCGGAAAAATCATGTATCTACCCCTAACCCAAAACTCTGTCTTATCAAGTCAAGCACGAAGAGAAGTCGTTTTGGGTTTCAAACATGGAATTTTCAAAAACCCTCCAAAAAGCTTCATTTTGGAGTGACTAAGAAGGATGGAGGCTTACCTTTTTCATTTTCATGTTTTAAACATGTTTAAATCTTGGTCAAACCTATTATTTGACAAAGAATCAGATGGGCTTAAAATTTCAAAAAAATCAAAAAATGAAAAACCAAAGCATGCAGTCTTCTTATATATGTCATATATATATTACGACACATTCAAGTTGATAAACAAGGTTTGGACATATTCAAACCAAAAAATCATGTATCTACCCCCTAACGCTAAACTCTGTCATATGAAGTCAAGCATATGAAGAGAAGTGGTTTTGGGTTTCAAACATGGAAATTTCCATGCTTGAAACCAAAAACCACTTCTCTTCATGCATGCTTGACTTCATAAGACAGAGTTTAGGGTTAGGTGGTAGATACATGATTTTCCTGGTTTGAATATGTGTAGACCTTGTTTATCAAATTAATTGAATGCTTACTATATAACATAAGAGAAGACCTTGTTTTTTTTGAATTTTTATACCCATTTGAATCTTTGTCAAATCCTTGGTTCCACCAAGATTTGAATAAGTTAAAAACATGAATATGAAAAAGTAAGCATGTATGCTTCTTAGTCACTTCAAAATGAAGCTCTTGGGAGGGTTTTTGAATTTCCATATTCGAAACCAAAAACCACATATCTTCATGCTTGACTTCATGAAACAAAGTTTAGGGTTAGGGGTAGATACATGCATGATTTTTCTTGTTTGAATATGTCTAGAACTTGTTTATCAACTTAATTGAATGCCTACTATATAACATAAGAAGACCTTTTTTGTTTTTTTTTAAATTTTTATACCCATTTGAATCTTGGTCAAATCCTAGGTTTCACCAAGATTTGAATAAGTTTAAAACATGAATATGAAAAAGTAAGCATGCATGTATGCTTCTTAATTAATCACTTCGAAATGAAGCTCTTGGGAGGGTTTTTGAAATTTCCATGTTTGAAACCAAAAACCACATATCTTCATGCATGCGCTTGACTTCATGAGACAGAGTTTAGTGTTAGGGGGTAGATACATGATTTCTCTCGTTTGAATATGTTTGAAACCAAAAACCACATATCTCTGGTTTGCCCGCACTTAGAAATGATATTTGCATCACTTATCATATGTTTGCCCATTTGAATCTTGTCAAATCCTAGATTTGACCAAGATAATTTAAACAAGTTTAAAACATGAAAATGAAAAGGCAAGCTTGTATCCTTCTTAGTCACTCTAAAATGAAGTTTGGGGAGGTTTTTGAAATTTCCATGCTTGAAACCAAAAACCACTTCTCTTCATGCTTGACTTCATAAGACAGAGTTTGGGGATATATAGGGGTAGATACATGATTTTTCTGGTTTGATATGTCTAGACCTTGTTTATCAACTTAATTGAATGCTTACTATATATATGACATAAGAAGACTATATGCCTTGATTTTACAATTTTTTTAAATTATGCCCATTTGAATCTTGGTCAAATCCTAGGTTTGACCATGATTTAAACAAGTTTAAAACATATGAATATGAAAATTAAGCATGTATCCTTCGTAGTCACTCCAAAATAAAGCTCTTGAGAGGGTTTTTGAAAGTTCCATGTTTGAAACCAAAAAACCACGTACTTCTCTTCATGCTTGACTTCATAAGACAGAGTTTGGGGTTAGGGGTAGCTTGATACATGATTTTTCTCGTTTGAATATGTCTAGACCTTGTTATCAACTTAATTGAATGCTTACTATATATATGACATAAGAAGACTATGTGCCTTGATTTTCCATTTTTTGTTTTTTCTGAATATTTATGCCCATTTGAATCTTGGTCAAATCCTAGGTTTGACCATGATTTAAACAAGTTTAATAAACATGAATATGAAATTTCCATGATTTATACCAAAAACCACTTCTCTTCATGCTTGACTTCATAAGTTAGGGTTTAGGGATATATAGGGGGTAGATTCATCATGATTTTTCTGGTTTGAATATGTCCAGAGCTTGTTTATCAACTTAATTGAATGCTTACTATATGACATAAGAAGACTATGTGCTTTGATTTTTCATTTTTTTAAATTATGCCCATTTGAATCTTGGTCAAATCCTAGGTTTGACCAAGATTTAAACAAGATTAAAACATGAAAATGAAAAATTAAGCCTTGATCCTTCTTATTCACTCCAAAATGAAGCTTTTGGGAGGGTTTTTGAGATATCCAGGTTTGAAACCCAAAACCACTTCTCTTCATGCATAGTTTAGGGTTAGGTGTAGATACATGAATTTTTGGTTTATAGTAAGCATTCAAGTTGATAAACAAGGTTTAGACATATTCAAACTAGAAAAATCATGTATATACCCCCTAAGGCTAAACTCTGTGATATATATGAAGTCAAGCATATAAGAGGAATGGTTTTGGGTTTCAAACATGGAAAATTCAAAAACCCTCCCAAAAGCTTCATTTTTTGAGTGAATAAGAAGGATCCAGGCTTACTTTTTCATTTTCATGTTACTGACTTGTTTAATTCTTGGTCAAACCTAGGATTTGACCAAGATTCAAATAGGCATAAAAATTCAATAAAGAATTCAAAAAATGAAAAACCAAAGCACATAATTAAGCTTCTTAAGTTATAGTAAGCATTCATGTTGATCAACGGAGTCTATACATATTTAAACATTAAAAATCATGTATATACCCCAACCCTAAACTCTGTCTAATGAAGTCAAGGACGAAGAGAAGTGGTTTTCGTTTTTTTTTTTGAATTTTTATGCCCATTTGAATCTTGGTCAAATCCTTGCAGGTTTGACCAATATTTAAACAAGTTTAAAACATGAAAATGAAAAGTAAGTGTGGATCCTTCTTATTCACTCCAAAATGAAGCTTTTGGGAGGTTTTTTTAAATTTTCCATGTTCGAAACCCAAAATGATATCTCTCCGTGCTTTACTTCATAAGACAAAGTTTAGGGGTAGGGGGTAGATACATGATTTTTCTGGTTTGAATATGTCTAGACCTTGTTTATCAACTTGAATGCTTATTATGTGACATCAAAAGACTATGTGTTTAGTTTTTTTTTGAATTTGTTATGCCCATTTGAATCTTGGTCAAATCCTAGGTTTGACCAAGATTTAAACCAGTTTAAAACATGAAAATGAAAAGTAAGCCTGGATTCTTCTTAGTCACTCCAAAATGAAGCTTTTGGGAGGTTTTTTAAATTTCCATGTTTGAAACCCAAAACCACTCCTCTTAATGCTTGACTTCATAAGACAGAGTTTAGGGTTAGGGGCCAAGTATATACATGATTTTTCTTGTTTAAATATGTCTAGACTTTGTTTATCAACTTGAATGCTTACTATATGACATCAAAAGACTATGTGTTTGGTTTTGATTTTTTTGAATTTGTTATGTCCATTTGAATCTTGGTCAAATCCTAGGTTTGACCAAGATTTAAACCAATTTAAAACATGAAAATGAAAATGAAAGCCTGGATTCTTCTTAGTCACTCCAAAATGAAGCTTTTGGGAGTTTTTTCAATTTCCAATGTTTGAAACCCAAAACCACTTTTCTTCATGCTTGACTTCATAAGACAGAGTTTAGGGTTAGGGGGTATATACAATATTTTTCTGGTTTGAATATGTCTAGACTTCGTTGATCAACTGTAATGCTTACTATATGACATAAGAAGCTTATGTGCTTTGGTTTTTTTTTGATTTCTTTTTTGAATTTTTATGCCCACTTGAATCCTGGTCAAATCCTTTGTTTGACCAAGATTTAAACAAGTTAAAACATGAAAATGAAAAAGTAAGCCTGGCTCCTTCTTAGTCATGAAAATGAGTTAACTTGGCTTTCCAACCCTTGAATCCATAGGAAACTTTGTACTAATGCAGTATAATAATCACCCGAGTTTTTACACCAACAGGTCTGTCACTTACGTGTGGTGCCCATGCGTGAGGTCCCAAACTTCAGTGAGCACAAGTCACATGCGGTAGGCAGGCAAAATACCCGATCAATCCGGGCGGTGGCTGTTAAGGACCCGATCGCATTTCTTGCTTTCAGACTGGGGTCTACCATGTAAGAAGTTTGTTCCTTTTGGATGCATCACTCGTATTTGCAAGTTTTTTGGGGGTCCCGCAAATTCAGGGTAGCATCATGCCCCCCTTCCCACGCCAACACAAACAGAGTTCAACACAACCTAATTAAGCAAGGTTCAACACAGACATAGTTCAACAACCCCTAATTAAGCTAATAGGTTCACCACAAACGCTGCTGAGCAGCAAACATAAACAGAGTTCAACAAAAGATGCTGCTTTTGAAGCAGTAGGAGAGACAAACATGCACAACAGTTACGGAGTATATTTACCATCTTCTTCCTGTCGCCTCCTCCCGGTCCCGCTTCTTCTGCTTCTTGCTGCCCATACCTTTAATCTTTGGTGGCTTGGGCTTGGGAGGAGGCACACGACCGGTCTCGATAGCTTGGTTCAATTTCTTCCTTAGGAATAGCCCATAGGCCATGTGGTTGGCTATGAAGCCGGATCGGTTAACAGTTTCCCCAACTTTGAGACAGCCGGACCCACCGGCTTCGGCATGCTGCAGGACGCTTCGAAAGTCAACCTTTATGCTCTTTGTGCAGAAGGGGCAGCTGTTCCTGGCACCAGTCCAGGGTTCACTCCAATACTTGTCGAACTTCCCCGCCTTAAGCTTGTTGAGAGTGGCCCTGGCCTTCCTATGACGCGACTCGACATCGCTGTCAACCTCATCAGTAGCAACCTGATACATGCCAAATAAACAGGTGAAGCAAATATGTAGCAGTTGCAACTAATAATGAATATGAATCTAAAAAGATTCTGACGCTAATTCAAAACCCTATAGCGCAAAAAAAAGAGGGAGAGACCATAGAGCAAATCGATACAGGGCTATGTTAAATAAGGGAGAGAGGTGAATCGGATGTGAAGCAAATATGTAGCAGTTGCAACTAATACTGAATATGAATCTAAAAAGATTCTGACGCTAATTCAAAACGCTATAGCGCAAAAAAAGAGGGAGAGACCATAGCGCAAATCGATACAGGGCTATGTTGAATAAGGGAGAGAGGTGAATCGGAACATACTTCCTCCCCCTCGTCGACGATATTCTCGTCGAAGGTCGGCGGCGGCGGTTCAAAGATGAGTTCAACCTCGTCCTCGTCATCTAGGGGATGCTTCCCAAGAGAGTGGACCCATCTACCAACAGCATCAGATGCCGATGAGCGACCGATGGCCCGACCTTCGGCAATGGCCTCCGCTTCGTCTTTGGCATCCGCTGCGGCAATGATCGCCGCCGTTGCGGCCATGCGTGCTGCGGTCGCGGCTCTGCACGCCTCCTCTGCGGCTAAGGCCAGCCGCGCGGCTTTCGCTTTCGCTGCGTTGACGGCGTCGGTTGGGCTCTCCATCGGTGGAATGGGAAGGGGAAGTGAAGAGAGGGTTTTTTCCTAGTCCGTGGAGAGAGGGAGAAGTGTGGACGTGAAATGGATAACTGACGATATTTCAAGATTTGGGAGACATAGCACGAACCGGCAGATGACAGCGCGTGGGTGCATTACCTCATACTGCCTCTGTCCTAGAAAGAGCGTACGTGTGGGTTTTCAAGGCATATTAAGGATTTTATTATTACATTGGGAAACTGTCATCGACCATCACTTTCCTCTTCAACTTTTCCACCTCCAATGATCTAAATGCATGTAGTAAATAAGAAAACCATATTATGCTAAATACTACTACCTCCATCCCAAAGCGTAAGGCTTATATTATTTTTAGAAGCTCAAACTATGTCAAGGTAAACTAAGATTTTACCAAAAATCATTATCATGCAAAATACAAAATTAATATCAATACATAGACAACGATTTTTTTTGGTATGGTATCTACAAAATATTATATTAGTTGATAGATTGTTCTAAATTTTCGTCAACCTTTACTTGCTTTGACTCTTAAAAAAAGACTTAAGCTTTGTGATGGAGGTAGTACGTACTAGTCGTGAAGAAACTATATCCCTCGTGATGAGAAAGAAATATTTTTTACTACCACTCTTTTGTGGACAAATTTTGAAGTGCATTGCAAAACGAGAAGTACACTCTTTTATGGACAAATTTTAACTCTACACCCATTATTTCAGGATGGAGGGAGTATAACCCAACTTGTTTTTTTCTTCTGGGCACTACACTGCTTTTTCCCTGTGCAATGCTTGGTTCTACCCTTTTTCTCAATGTAATGGTCACTTTAAGTCATTTTTTCCCACACACATTTATTTTGTACTTCTCTACAGTGTTGACCGTGCTACTACTATTTGTGTTAGTGCGCCAAAAACAAAATGTTATTTTTTAAGTGCCAAATTAATCTAGGGCGTTGGTTGTGAATCGGTGAACAAAAAAGAGATAGCCCAAAAGAGGAACACACCAAGGTACAAAAACTAGCATATATGCATGTTTCTATGTACATATATATGACCCTGGGTTTGTAGATAAAAAACATTCATATATGCGCTTACTATTAATATACATAAGTTTATGCTGATTCTCTTGGTTTAGGTATATATATGGTTAGGCATCACTACTAATTCAGAAAAAAACAAAAATGTAACTCTTCAAGTGAAGTCATTTTAAGTGACCTAACAACTAAAATTCATATATAGGATTTGTATAGGAATTATGTAGGATTTAGATCACATGTGAATTTTCCCCACACTAGTTGTTTGATTCATAGGAACATATCCTATAGGAATCTTGCAGTGCAAATCCTATAAGAATAAAACATTAGGTCATACCTCATGGAAAATTTCCTTTGGCACAATCAAACACAACTCATCTTCCTATATGATTCAACTAGCCATTAAATCTCAATCCTATGTTTTCCATATTTCTATGGTTTTCCCATCCTATGAATCAAAGGAGCCTTAGGGCTTATATCTTTTTTTAGAAAGGCAAACTATGTTAAGATTGGCCAAGTTTTACGAAAAACCTTTAACATGCAAAATACAAAGTTGAGTCATTTCGTTTGAATCGGAGGGAGTACATTTGACGTTATGGTACTATTTGACAGCTGCTTGGCACTGTATTTTTTTCGAACCAAACTTCCCCCTTCATGAAGCTTTTATTTTAGCTTCAGTGACTTGATACATCCATATATCTAGACAAAGTTGAGTCAATTCATTTGAATCAGAGGGAGTACATTTGACTATATGGGTATTGTTTGACAACTGCTTGGCACTGTCTTCTTTTTTGAACCAAACTGCCCCCTTCACGAAGCTTTTATTTTGGGATAGAGCTTCACTGACTTGATACTTCCAAGTTTCACAGTGACTTGGTGCCACCATCCACCATCCATCTCAGATCCAATGTATGCGATCGACTTAGGATTTTAACCTAAATAATTATTATAATTGCTCAGAAATATTTCAAGAACTTCCAGTTAATCGTGCATATTTCGATTTATATTTTGGTGAAGTTTCATTCGATTTGAATCAAAGGTTTGTGAGCAAATATATACTCCCTCCGGTTCATATTAATTGACTCTAATATGGATGTACTAGACACATTTTAGTTCTAGATACATCCATATTGAAGTCAATTAATATGAATCAGAGGGAGTATTTAGTTTAAACTAGTGCTCGTATACGTAAAAAGCTCTTTAATCACAAGCTAATCGTCCGAGTGGGATGAAATATTCACAGATTTTAGAACAAGGCATCTACATTTTACTGGATTTTTTTCATAATTTTTGTTTTTAGGTTCGAAATAAGAGATTAGTTTGGAACGTTGGATCTCAAATGGTTGGTAGATGGTGGCACCAAGTCACAATGAGATTTGGAGACTTCAAGTCACTGCAGCTCTGTCCTTTTATTTTGACAAACTGCAGAGCCGCTGGTGCATCTATGCTTGCGTACGGCCGACGCCGATTCTTAGCAAGGAAGTTCTTCCTATAAGTAGTAGTATCCATACTCCACTCCAAGGCATGTATAAAAAAAGAACCCATCCCGTTCTCGTTTTCCCGATCACTCTTCTCTGAAGATGGAGGAGGCCCTCTTCTTGTGCCCCCTCTGCCTGCTGCCCTTCAAACCCCCCATATCCAAGGTCGCTCCCTTCCGATTTCATTCTTAGGTTCACCTGTGAGAAATGTCAATGACAACTGATGCCACGTACGTTGTTCCGTGCAGTGCAAGGGCGGTCATATGGGCTGTCGGCGCTGCGTCGGCGAGCTTGCGCCGAACCCGTGCAAGAAGTGCGAGCAGCCGGCGTGGTTGCCGCCGTCGAATCGATCTGGGCCAAGATTGCCGCCGTCGAATCGATCTGGGGCAATGGTCAAGTGCGTCGGCTGCCAGAGCTTGGTCGCCTCCACGGAGTCCTACAAGCACTATATCGCGTGCCCGCATGGTCCGTGCGGCTGCACAGAGGCCATCAATACCGGCTGCAGCTTCACCGGCCCGCCGCGGGAGCTCCTGGTACACCTCCAAGCATCCCACTCCATCCCAGTGTTTACGTTCCAGTATGGCATACCCGCCTGGTGCATAGTTCGTGTTCCGGTACAACCGCGGGGACACCTGTTCATCGGCAGTGGGGAAGAAGACGGTAGCGTGTTCGCCATCACCGTTGGAGCGCTCGGCCCGACCACCATTGTGTCCTGTGTGTGCATCAGGTCGGCCGCGTGCTTGTTTCCGATGTACAAGGCGCAGCTGTTGGTGATTGGTCCGCCGGCGCCGGCGACGGCTGGGACCAGTGACCTCTCGACGGACACCTTGATGGCGGTAATCGAGCCGACGAGCTCCCCGACGCCTAGCTCGATCATGTTGCAGCAGCTCACTTCTTTCCTGGCGGTGCCGCCCCGTTACGCGAAGCAGAATGGAGGGCAGCGTGTGTTGCCTATCTGCGTTTGCATCAACAAGAAGGTTATACAATAATCTTCGTTTAGTCATACTGCAATGTAGTTACTCGAAGATCGGAGGGAGTAGTTTAGTTCGAAGTAGGGTTCGTTCGGATGTATTTTGGACTTGTATAGTAGTACTACTACTCCAGAACTATTAGCTAGCTAGTTGGAGTGCTAGAATGCAGCTCGGAGTATTATAGTATTTTGGCAGTACTACTAGTTATGTATGTGACTGCAAATTCAAACTAAAATGGAGTATTTCTTGCTAATGTTGTTCTTTTGGAGTCATCATTTTTTTCTGAACGTGTTAACTATGCTATTGTCTAAGGATTCGTTTAGATTTCTTTGGTTGAATTCATATTTCGTCTCTTCCTAATTTGGCAAAACTGCACTGTCATGGGCATTCTTACAAGGTCGCTGAAGTTTCAAAGTTTCTTAATGTATATTGCGTAGGGTGTACCCCCTTAACATGGATCTGTTGCATTTTTGGGTTGTATTTTTTTTGGCAATTTTCAGGACCATAAAATAGCACGCCTTCAGTTGAAATTTGAATTAGTGGCCGATACTAGCATGGAGTAGTGAAGTTTTTTTGTACTCCCTCGGTCCCACCAAAAGTGTCTCACCTTTGTTAAAATTTAGATGGATAGATGTATTTTTTTTACAAAGTTGAGACAACTTTGGTGGGACGGAGCCACGGAGTCGTAGTTGATGGCGAGAAGGTTGATGCCTTGCTAGGTTGGTGTACGTTGCAAAAAGAACAAGGTTGGTGTGTATTTGTTTTATTTGTTCACCATAATACTGACATGGCCATCGATTTGATTAGACAACACAAGCCTGGGGTGTTTCACTTATTTATTGTAGGAAGCACGATTAATGTTCTGTAATGATGGGGCTACTCCTATAGTCCGTCTGCTCGGCTCCTACTCGGGTGTCGGGTCACAGTCACACTCTCCTCTTTTTTTGAACACATTCACACTCTCCTCTTTTTTTGAACACATTCACACTCTCCTCTTTTTTTGAACACATTCACACTCTCCTCGAAACTGCAGTAGGCAGTATATGAGCGTCTCGGTTCACCTCCGTCGTCTATCCCCACTCCGCCCATCTTCCATAGCACGCGCCTGCGTCTCCGCCATGGCGCTTTCGCATCCTATCCAGCAGTGCCCAGTTTGAGAGCCTCTGTTCTCCAACTCAAACCCCCACCTGCCGCCATTGATCGCCATCTCTCTCCCAAAGTTCGAATCAGTAGATCTCCCAAGAAAATACCAACCCCATTGTACCACCTGCCTCATTGCGATGGCGAAATCGAGCAGGGTCTGTGGATCTGGGCTGTTTCACAAGGTGTTTACGGAAGGCCCCCTTGAAGTGCTCATCAGCCAGTGCGACGCCATCACCGCCGCGTCCCTAGTCGGTTCCTCCAAAAGTATTCTTCAGTCAGCCAAATACAGTGCCACTCTGCCTGCTTCTCAGCCGTTTGGCCTTCCGTGTGTTCTCTGTTGTGACCCGGCGGATAAACCATGGGCGGTGTTCAAGGAGGATTTGCCGGTGCACAGCAAGTGCAAACTACTGCCGCTGGACAGGTTCTCCTATGATGGCCTAATGCCACACGGTAAGGATGAGGAGCGGGCAGGCGCCAATGGAGATTGGATCGCCATGGTTGGCCCCGAAGGCAAGTGGAACCTCCTCAATGTCTACACTCATCGCAAGATTAAGCTTCCATCTTTGAGGAACAAGTTGGAAACCACACACAATCCACTTATATTCGAGTATCAGCGTTCTGCTATTCAACTGCAGAAGATAGCTATTTGCCAAGTTCCTACAGCTGCTAGGGGGTATCAAGATTTCTCCCTTGTCGCAATCTTCGACTTTGCAATTGCCTACCTCCATGGCGAATATCCTCGTGCATGGATATTTCTTGAAAACCAGTTTCAGTACGGCGCCATATACTGCGATGCAATTATACATAACGGACTTGTGTTCGCCGTTACTGAGCTTGGAAATGTTTATGCATGGGATCCTAATCAATTTGGTAACATTTCCTCCCTATCTTTTTTATATACGTAACTTATATAGTATTTCACCTCTTATTTGTTGAACTGTCTTGGCATCTTTTGGCTTAAAGGAATTCCATAGGCGCACACCATAACCCTCTTGTGGTATGGACATATATAGAATTTAACATCTATAGGAATTTTAGTATGGTCTAATGTGCATGTTGTTCCTTAGGAAAAAGGCCCCCTAGTAATTAAGTTTCTTTATTATTACTCCCTAGAAAATTTAAGGTAGAGTAGAAATAGAATCAATAAAGGTGCCATGCAATATTGATAAAGACTTTCATTTGTTTATATTCCCCCGGTTCTAGAGAATAAGGAGTACTATATTCAAACCATCTAAAATTTGGACCAATATTTTCGGGAACATGTTTTAAATCCATATGAAGTTTTACCAAGATGTTCGAAATATATTTCAAACCATCTTATGTTCGACCATGATTTTATAAAGTACTAGTATTGGCATCCCAATATCAAATCAATATCACTAGTAGATAAATCATGAAATATATTTTCATGTGACGTGTTCTTTCCTTTTTCAAGGTCCTATAGTGCTCCCTGCTCCATTCATTCCGTGGACGGCTGGATTTGATGACGATGATGATTTTGACTCTAATAGTCGTACGTGGTGGCTGGCAAGATCTCAAGATCGTTCTAGACTTCTCCTGGTCTATGCACGTGGCGTAATGGATTTTAACGCTGACGGTGCTCCAACTCATTATGATAGTACCCCTTCTGTCCATTGCGGTCGCGCTGTTCACAGCTATTCGGGGTATACCTGCATTGTATTCTCGAATGACACTAGTCGGTTACTTCCAGCCAACCCGTGGGAAAGGGTTACTAATCTTGGAGACTATTCTATGTTCCTTGGGTTGAACTATCCGATTTTCATGCCAGTGGGTGGTGCAACATTTCCCCCAGGATATTTGACAAGAAGAAACTGCATCTACACCACGCCTCAGGCCATTGGCTCTCAGTTTGACACATCACATCAAGAAATTTTCCGCTTCAGTCTAAATGGCGAAGACCACCAAAGCATATCTTTCTCAAGCAGCGGTCCAGGGGCCAACTGGCATACGGGGTTTTGGTTCATCCCAAGCTACACCAACGCGCTGGACTGGAACAAAGACAATCAGAGTTAGGGATATTTATGTAATAGTAGGATCATACTACTAGCTAGCTCAGTTGGTCTTGACTCCTATTTAACTATTTATAGCTAATGTACTTAGGTGATAAATTTATGCTATTTGCATGAACCCAGGCGCTTCTTTTAATTTGATCAAATACGGTCTATACACATGCATGGTTGTTTGGCTGTTTCAGTGTCCCTAGAGGCATACATATATACTGTTATTTAGCAATCTTTATTACAGTACAAAGGTCTTAACCTCATGGTTCACAGAAAGTATAAACGTAGATCAACCATCTAAACATAGAAGACATTCTAGTGTATGATTCTTACATATACACATCAACATCCTATCAGAAAATCTTAATGTGAATTGTACTGGCTGTACAAACCCGTGCATCATTCTCTAGCCGGTTGCACCCAAAAACCAAATCGTGGTACTTCATAGTTGACTGTATGTAGGACAACATACAGATCCAATGCGAAGCCATGGGTATCACCTGCATGACAGAACCATATTTCACATGGTTGGAGGTACTCCATATGGCATTTAAAATCATTCCTTGTCCTTCATATGGCCCTAAAAATAGTACAGTTGGATTTGTGGGTTTTAATTTTTTATTAACACACTCAATTGATTGCCCAAACATTGATTAATAATATTATTAAGGGGTGTGATGTTGAAAGCCATAAGAACAATGTGCCAAACAATCTTTGCTAGCGGACGGTAAATGTATACCCATCAGAAATAATCAGCAGACGTGCATGTTTCTTTGGTCAGAATAACTGCTGCACCATCTTAAAAGTAAATGGCATGACCATTTATTTGATTTGATAGCGTGCAGCTAGATGGCGTACATTACTATCTCTACTTCCTTGGGTCGCCCAAATCTGGAGTACTAAAAGCAAATCCTGGTGATTCATTTGACAAGACAACACAGATGCGTCCAAATTTCTCCGTCCATATTATTATAATCTGGAGTGCGTTGCCTCGTTGCCTTCCAAGAGAAGCTGCATTCCTTGCCAAAAAAGAGAGAGAGGCTGTATTTATAACTATCTCACCGGCCGCCACTAGTACAAACCATCACTCCCTCTCCACCTCCACCTCCATCTCTTCCCTAGTAGCTCCACCTCCATATCGGCGACGGACCACAATCGCGCGGCTTCGACTTCCTCTTCGACGGCGGCGGCGACAGAGGCGTGAGGCACCTTCTCCGCGGCGCATCACTCATCCTCGTCCCGCGGCAACAATGGCTGTATGTGAAATCACCATACCCTTTTGTATGGTAGAGATGATGATGTGCGGATAAAATTTTATTGGCGGTTGCTCATCCTTGTTTGAATATTTGGTGTAGATTCACATCTAGGGCAGGGTGTCAAGCGGGGTGGGTAGCGGGCTAGCTAGTTTCAGTGCGAGTGCTTTAAATCTGCTCTAATCTCAACCACTATTTGCTCTAATTTTCTGCTTTGCGGGACGATTCGCGGACGCCGCTTGCAACCCTAATCTAGGGTATTGATCCTAGTTTAGTAGACTACTAGGATTTACATGCCAATTTGTTTTTAGACTAGATCCGGATATTTGTCAATACTACTACGTACTTCTTCCGTTCGTATTTAATTGACTCTAGTTGAAAGCATCGACAGTTCATTTTCTTCTCTCCCTCGCGTCGACTAATTAAAACCGAACAGAGGGAGTATTAGGAATCCATGTGCATCCGTACTACCAGTAAGGTATTGCGTTGTTGCAGAGGCTCAGTGTAATCAATATCTTTCGATATTAATATACTCACTTTATCAGAAAATAAATTAGTAATCCATGTTCAAACTTGCTAGTTTGATCGACGTTTGATGATGATTTGTGAGGCCATGTATGGGCCTAGTTTGTTTTGCCTGGTGGTCAGTAGGCTGATGATTTTTTTTTGCTTGGTCGATCTGTGGTCGTTCCATGGCCACTGCTGATTAATCATTACTAGAATCAACAATTTTTTGCTTGTCTGGTGATTGGAATTGTATGCGCTCTTCTGAAGAGCACCATCGCACGATGATTAGTCTTAATGGAGATGCAGATGTCGATCAAGAGGGAGAAACATATCTTGATCATGCATTTCTCACGAGATTACTTGGTGATTGGAAGTAGAATCCACAATTTGTTGTGCAAACTTCTCAACATATGCATATATTCGTTGAATTGGCTTTATGTGATCAATATTACTTCTTATTGCAGATGGATGGAGGGGAAAGAGCGAAAAAACCGATACTTAGTGAAATGACTTCTCATTCTGTGACTTCTGATATCCTAGATGACAAGGTAAATATATAGAACGATGATTCGTAGGTGATGAAAGCAGAATCCACAATTTGCCGTGCAAACTTCTCAACATATGCATTTATTTGATTAATTAGTTTTATGTGATCAATAGTATTACTTATTCCAGATGGACGTAGGGGAAGGAACGAAAAAGCGGATGCTATGTGAAATGACTTCTAAATCTGTGTGTTCTGATATCCCAGATGACAAGGTAAACATATGGACCGACGCTTGTTTTGCTGCTGCCCCCGTTAGATGGCTAGATGCTCTGGTCTAATTTCTGTTCATGTGCTTATTATTGCAGAAACATAGAGTTGAAGAAAACTCTATATTGTCTGATGACAAAGGTGAAATGGCATGCCAGTCTTTTAAACCTCCGACGCCACCTTGTTTACTGTCTATGGAGACTGATGCAGCTGGACCTGGTACTGATGAGCCTATACGTGGCATCATCGTGCCACATGAAGAAGGTTGTGGATTGGGTTTACCCCCTGCTGAAGAAACTGGTGGTGCAGCTGGAGCTGCTAGTGTAGAGCCTCTAGTGAACGGTGTCGTGCCACGGGAATTCTCTGAACTAGAGCAAGACGGTTTACCTATTGTCAAGACCGATGTAACTGGTGCTGATGCTGGAGTTGCTACTGATGCTCCTGCACCCGAAGTTGCCACGCCACCCGAAGGAGGTTTTGTATTGGTAGAACCCGTCATGACTATGCCCACAGTACTGACTGGTGGTGGACCTGGAGCTGGTAGGGTAGAGCCTCTAGCGAAAGGTGTCGTGCCACGAGAATCCTCTGAAGTGGATATTGGTGGTTTACCCTCTGTAGATACTGGTGGTCTACCTGGAGCTGGTATTGTAGAGATTTCAGCAAACAGTGCTGTCCCACCCAACTCCTATGAACTGGAGCATGTACCTGATGTGCCTTCTGTAGAACCTGATGCACCTGTAAGTAGTGGTGATGATTCCGCTGAATCTGATCAAGAAGGATCTGCATCTCGAGGACAAGATGTCAGCTGTCATTCACCTGAACCCGAGCTGAAGTCAGCAACGGTAGCTTATATGGCACGGACTGTCCTTCAAGCTCTAAAGATCCAGTTGGGTGGTTCACAGGACCAGCTACTCCAAGCCATTGTCACTACAAAAGACCAGCCAGCATGCTTCGTTATCTCCTGCATACTGTTTGACAAGCTGAAGCACTGCAACTGGCGCATTGTTCAATCCCATCAGCATGGAGAGAGGAGCTATGTTTATGTCAAGATGATTCATGCTGATTTGGTAAGGTTCCATGATAAGATGTATGGGTGGGGTGAGGCAAGAGCCACATTTTGCAGCATTCACACAGTCTTCGCTCTTGAGCCAGACCCCATGGATGCTTACCCAGTGGTGCAGCTGTCCTGACTTGATATATGTTTTATGATCAGTATGCTGCTGTCGTGGAACTGTGATGTGGAGCTACCTTTCTTATGGTTTCTAGGCTTTTGGTTTCAACATGTATTATGGAGCTTACCTTAGGACTTTCGCATGCGTTTGGCTGTTGACCTGTAATGTTTGTGGTTGGTTGTCTAATCTACTTGGCACAATCACATTGCAAAGGCAAATGTTCCTTTTCTCTTTAATTGTTATTATGACTTATGTGTTATAACCAGGCAAGAATATGCAATCTTGGTTCTCTGACCGATATATATGTACATACAACTTTTGTTCACATAATAACACTTACACGGGAAAAGAGTAGCTTTCTCTGTTGGACAAACACCAAACCACAAAAGGGTAACAACACAATATCCAAACTAGGTACGGCACCTGTTGAGCATACATGACTTTTGTCGTAAAATCACGTTAACCAACACTAGCAGCATCTTGTTCTTTGCAAGGTGCTATGCTTATCAGTCTAATCCCAATACACAACCTACTTCAGGTGGCACGATGATGTCAGGTGCAGGTTCACCAGTACCAACTCTCTTGCATCAGTCTCCATTGAAGGTACGCCACTGCTGCAGTAGACACCATTAGCAATGCAACCTGAAGGTGTTCTTATCCTCATATCAGGATCACATAATACAGGTGTCAAGCTTCATGCACTAGCCAACACAATCAAAAGTCCGAACTAGGATAGCTAGGAAAAAAACATGAAGATCTTTTTTTCGAATCCCACGCTGAACATCTTTTTTTTAACTAATTAGGTAAGCTCCTGCTGACAAACATATTACAGCAACTCCAGCAGTGGCTCTATATTTTGGCGCTGTGGGCTGATGCTGCGCATGGAGCCGGCAATAGCTTCACCGGAAGCTGCAAACTGTGGCGGCCAAATGCAGGGCTGAAACAGCGTATTTTCAGAGGCGCTATAATGCAGCGCCAAAAACAGAATATAATGAAAAATAGAGTGCAGTAAAACAGAAGATCAAATAAAGACTAGAAATAGACATAAAATAGGAGAAAATTAGCTTGATAGATACTCCGTAGTTCATATTTGTACAAAGTAGTGCGATAAAACTAAACTAAAACTCGACATCTGACGAGTCCGGTGTCGTGCCCGACACCGGATCCGACGAGAAGAGGTCAATCCAACGGGGGTCGTCCTCGCCAATGGTGGTCGGCCCGGCGAGCTGCGCTTCGATGAAGGCCCGCTTCGTCGCCTTCTCCGCCCTCCGTTGTGCGCGGTCCTCCTTCTTCGCAGCCCGCCTCGTAGCCTTCTCCGCCCTCCGTCTGCGGAAGTGCTCGTTCTCGGCGGCTACGTCCTCGGGGAAGCGGGCCGCCCACTCGCGCGCCGCGCGCTCGTCCCGCTCGGCAATGCGCAAACGGCGCTCCGTCTCGCGGCGGCGGCGCTGTTCCTCCTGTCTAACGATGTACGGCGGCGGCGCGAGATCCTCGGCCTGCTGGCGCGTCCACACGTCATGGAAATTCATCGACGATCGCGGGCGCCCGAGCCGCCACGCCACGGCGTCGTACGCGCGCGCGGCCTCGTGCGCGGTCTCGTAGGTGCCGAGGCCGATGCGCTCGCCGCCGTCACGTATCTCCGCGTAATACGTACCTTTGGGGCGCGCGCGGACGCCGCGGTACCCCGTGCCCGAGACGCGGCAGTACCGCGAGCTCGACGCGAGACGAGGCATGGCGGCGGCGGCGGAAGCGGAGCCGCGGCGGCGATATTAGGCGCAGATGGGCAAATTTCAGCAACCCGTGTCCATCTTTTTTTTGGCAGGATTACGCCATGTACCACCTTCCAATTAGAAAATAGTACTGTTCAGCCTTCCCCTGTTGGGCCCAATATTTCACTTTGGGTTGCCAACGGCCATCTACATGGTAATTGCTCTCGGCCTACTTGCTCCGGCCGTCGAAGCCCAATAACTACAAATGGGCCTTTCTGCTCATGCAATTTCGGCCCTTTTCTAATGAAACACAGATCCTATGAATGGCAAAAGAAAAAAACGCGGAGATTCTACATAAAAGTTGTTTTTAGTTATTTTGAATTATTGGGTTCCAATTTTTGAAACTGCTCATGCCCAATATGAAAATCCTTGTTCGCTCCATACCCACATGGATAACGGTATTTTTAATAATTCATAAAGTGGATTTGAAATTTAAAACATATCCTAATAATTCCATGATTTAATCTATCAACTTGCAAGATCTTGGAGAGAAAAAGCTTGTATTAGTCTGCAGAATCCGCACCGTTTCAAAGGCGGCAGTGGATCAAAAGAAAAAAGGAAGTAGCCAGAAATTAGGGGTCAAAAATAACTCCAAGAAATGAAACTTTTATTGTTCGTAGAGGATGACATGCGGGACCCATGAGCCAGCAGCTTACTCAACGTTTCAAAGGCGGCATGAGATCGGAAGAAAAATGCAAGTGACCAAATATCAGGTGCCAAAAATAATCCAAGAAATGAAACTTATTGTACATAGAGGATGACATGCGGGTCCCATTTTGCAGCAGCGGTTTCAGCGTTTCAAATGCGGTTTGAGATCAAAAGAAAAAGAAAGTAGCCAGAAATTAGGGGGTAAAAAAACTCCAAAAAAAGAAAGTTGATTGTACATAGAGGATGACATGCGGGTCCCATGAGTCAGCAGCTTACTCAACGTTTCCAAGGCGGCAGGGGATCAAAAGAAAAAGGAAATAGCCAAAAATCAGAGGTGAAAAAAAACCAAGAAAAGAAATTTTATAGTACATAGAGGATGACATGCGGGTCCCATGAGCCAGCAGGTTCCTCAACGTTTTCAAAGGCCGGTGGGGATCAAAAGAAAAAGGCAAATAGCCAAAAATTAGGGGTAAACAATAAATCCAACAAAGGAAAGGTTTATTGTTCATAGATGCTGACATGTGGGACCCATGAGCCAGCAGCGTCAAGGCAAGTGACCAAAAATCAGGGGTAAAAAAATCCAAGAAAAGAAACTTTATTGTACATAGAGGATGACATGTGGGTCCCATGAGCCAGCACCTTACTCAACGTTTCAGAGGCGGCTTGAGATCGAAAGAAAAAGGAAAGTGACCGAATATCAGGAGCTAAAAATAATCCAAGAAAGGAAACTTTTATTGTACATAGAGGTTGACATATGGGTCCCACTAATACAAGCTCTTTCGCTCGAAGATCTTGCAAGTTGATTGTACATAGAGGATGACATGCGGGCCCCATGTGTCAGCAGCTTACTCAATGTTTCCAAGGCGGCAGTGGATCAAAAGAAAAAGGAAATAGCCAAAATCAGAGGGTGAAGAATAAATCCAACAAAGGAGAGGTTTATTGTCCATGGAGGCTGACATCTGGGACCCACGAGCCAGCAGCGTCCTCTACGTTTAGAAGGCGACTGGGGATCGAAAGAAAAAAGGCAAATAGCCAGAAATTAGGGGTACAAAATAACTCCAAGAAAGGAAGTGTTTATTGTTCATAGAGGCTGACATGTGGGACCCATGAGCCAGCAAAGTCTTCAACGTTTCAAAGGCGGCAGGGGATCAAAAGAAAAAGGAAGTAGCCAGAAATTAGGGGTAAAAAATAACTCCAAGAAAGGAAACTTTTATTGTTCATAGAGGATGACATGCGGGACCCATGCTCAGCCAGCCTTCTCAACGTTTCAAAGGCGGCATGAGATCGAAAGAAAAAGGCAAGTGACCAAATATCAGGACCCGAAAATAATCGAAGAAAGAAATTTTATTGTACATAGATGATGACATGCGGGACCCATTTAGCAGCACGGTCTCAACGTTTCCAAGGCGGCACGGGATCAAAAGAAAAAGGAAGTAGCCAGAAATTAGGGTTCAAAAATAACTCCAAGAAAGGAAACTTTTATTCGTAGAGGATGACATGCGGGACCCATGAGCCAGCAGCTTACTCAGTTTCAAAGGCGGCATGAGATCGAAAAAAAAGGCAAGTGACAAAATATCAGGAGACAAAGATAATCCAAGAAAAGAAAACTTTATTGTACATAGAGGATGACATGCGGGTCCCATTTAGCAGCGGTCTCAACGTTTCAAATGCGGCTTGAGATCAAAAGAAAAAGAAAGTAGCCAAATCAGGGGGTAAAAAAACTCCAATAAAGGAAAGTTTTATCGATGAGCCAGCAGAGTCCTCAACGTTTCAAAGGCGGCAGGGGATCAAAAGAAAAAGGAAATAGCCGAAAATCAGAGGGTGAAAAAAAACCAAGAAAATGAACTTTTATAGTACATAGAGGATGACATGCAGGTTTTTCAACGTTTCAAACGTGGCATGAGATCGAAAGAAAAAGGCAAGTGACCAAATATCAGGCCAAAAATAATTCAAGAAAAGAAACTTGATTGTACATAGAGTATGACATGCGGGTCCCATTTAGCAAGCGGTATCACCGTTTGAGAGGCACGGGATCGAAAGAAAAGGCAAGTGACCAAATATGAGGTGCCAAAATAATCTAAGAAAAGAAAGTTTTATTGTACATAGAGGATGACATGCGGGTCCCATGAGCCAGCAGGTTTTTCAACGTTTCAAACGTGGCATGAGATCGAAAGAAAAGGCAAGTGACCAAATATCGGAGCCAAAAATAATTCAAGAAAAGAAACTTGATTGTACATAGAGGATGGCATGCGGGTCCCATTTAGCAACAGCGGTATCACCGTTTGAGAGGCACGGGATCGAAAGAAAAAGGCAAGTGACCAAATATCGGAGCCAAAAATAATCTAAGAAAAGAAATTTTACTGTACATAGAGGATGACATGCGGGTCCCATTTTGCAGCAGCGGTCTCAACGTTTCCAAGGCGGCACAGGACCAAAAGAAAAATGAAGTAGCCAGAAATCGGGGGTGAAAAAAATCCCAAAAAAGAACGATTTCAATTGGGCTGCATGTGGACATCTGGGCATTCGAACTATCCTGCTGGGCCTTTTGACTCGTACAATTTCAGCCCACTCCAAAGCAGGATAGTTCGGATTTTTCTAAAAAAACAGGAAAGTCCTATGCTTCGCAAAAACAAAAAACAAGGAGATTCAGCATATAAATTTGTTTATGTAAAAATAAAGATTTAATTTATCCGTTGAAATAGCTCAGAGCGCAATACACTGTTTATTGTCTGCAAAATAATCAAGATATCACATGTTTCTTGTACGGGGAGGCTGACATCGGGGACCCATGAGCCAGCAGCGTCGTTTTAAAGGCGGCAGGGGATGGAAAGAAAAAATAAACCAAAAATCTGTTGGTAAAAAATCCAAGAAAAGAAACATTTTCGTTCTGAGAGGATGACATGCGGGACCCATGAGGCAGCAGCGTCCTCAGCGTTTATTGTTCATAGAGGCTGACATGTGGGACCCGTGAGCCAGCAGCGTCCTCAACGTTTTAAAGGCGGCAGGATATCGAAAGAAAAAATAAGCCAAAAATCATTTGGTAAACAATATCCAAGAAAAGAAACATTTACCGTTCTGAGAGGATGACATGCGGGACCCATGAGGCAGCAGCATCCTCAACGATTCCAAGGCGGCAGGGGATCAAAGAAAAAAAAGGAAATATCCAGAAATTAATTAGGGGTTCAAAAAAATCCATCAAAGGAAACTTTTATTGTTCATAGAGGATGACTTGTGGGACCGACCTGCCAACAGCGTCCTCATCGTTTCAAAGGGGTAGGAGATCCAAAGAAAAAGGCAAATAGCCAGAAATTAGGGGTCAAAAATAACTCCAAGAAAGGAAACTTTTATTGTTCGTAGAGGATGACATGCGGGACCCATGAGCCAGCAGCTTACTCAACGTTTCAAAGGCGGCATGAGATCGAAAGAAAAAGGCAAGTGACAAAATATCAGGAGCAAAAGATAATCCAAGAAAAGAAACTTTATTGTACATAGAGGATGACATGTGGGTCCCATTTTGCAGCAGCGGTCTCAATGTTTGTAATGCGGCTTGAGATCAAAAGAAAAAGAAAGTAGCTAGTAATTAGGGGGTGAAAAAAATCCAAGAAAATAAAGTTGATGGACATAGAGGATGACATGCGGGTCCCTTGAGCCAACTTACTCAACGTTTCAAAGGGGGCAGGGATCAAAAGAAAAAGGCAAGCCAAAAATCAGAGGGTGAAAAAAAATCCAACAAAGGAAACTTTTATAGCACATAGAGGATGACATGCGGGTCCCATGAGCCAGCAGGTTCCTCAACGTTTCAAACGTGGCATGAGATCGAAAGAAAAGGCAAGTGCCCAAATATGAGGTGCCAAAAAAACTCCAAGAAAAGAAAGTTGATTGCTCATAGAGGATGACATGCGGGTCCCATGAGCCAGGTTCCTCAACGTTTCAAACGTGGCATGAGATCGAAAGAAAAAGGCAAGTGCCCAAATATGAGGTGCCAAAAAAACTCCAAGAAAAGAAAGTTGATTGCTCATAGAGGATGACATGCGGGTCCCATGAGCCAGCAGGTTCCTCAACGTTTCAAACGTGGCATGAGATCGAAGAAAAAGGCAAGTGACCAAATATGAGGAGCCAAAAATAATTCAAGAAAAGAAAGTTTTATAGTACATAGAGGATGACATGCGGGTCCCATTTAGCAGCAGCGGTATCACCGTTTGAGAGGCGGCAGGATCAAAAGAAAAAGAAATTGCCAAAAATCAGAGGGTGAAAAAAAACCAAGAAAATGAACTTTTATAGTACATAGAGGATGACATGCGGGTCCCATGAGCCAGCAGGTTCCTCAACGTTTCAAACGTGGCATGAGATCGAAAGAAAAAGGCAAGTGACCAAATATGAGGAGCCAAAAATAATTCAAGAAAAGAAAGTTTTATAGTACATAGAGGATGACATGCGGGTCCCATTTAGCAGCAGCGGTATCACCGTTTGAGAGGCGGCAGGGGATCAAAAGAAAAAAGAAATTGCCAAAAATCAGAGGGTGAAAAAAAACCAAGAAAATGAACTTTTATAGTACATAGAGGATGACATGCGGGTCCCATTTAGCAGCAGCGGTATCACCGTTTGAGAGGTGGCAGGGGATCAAAAGAAAAAAGAAATTGCCAAAAATCAGATGGTGAAAAAAAACCAAGAAAATGAACTTTTAAAGTACATAGAGGATGACATGCGGGTCCCATGAGCCTGCAGGTTCCTCAACGTTTCAAACGTGGCATGAGATCGAAAGAAAAAGGCAAGTGAAAAAATATCAGGAGCCAAAAATAATTCAAGAAAAGAAAGTTTTATAGTACATAGAGGATGACATGCGGGTCCCATTTAGCAGCAGCGGTATCACCGTTTGAGAGGCGGGAGGGGATCGAAAGAAAAAGGCAAGTGAAAAAATATGAGGAGCCAAAAATAATTCAAGAAAAGAAAGTTTTATAGTACATAGAGGATGACATGCGGGTCCCATTTAGCAGCAGCGGTATCACTGTTTGAGAGGCAGCAGGTGATCGAAAGAAAAAGTCAAGTGACCAAATATGAGGTGCCAAAAAAATCCAAGAAAAGAAAGTTTTATAGTACATAGAGGATGACATGCGGGTCCCATTTAGCAGTAGCGGTATCACCGTTTGAGAGGCGAGGGGATCGAAAGAAAAAGGTAAGTGACCAAATATGAGGTGCCAAAAATAATTCAAAAAAGAAAGTTTTATAGTACATAGAGGATGACATGCGGGTCCCAGTTAGCAGCGGTATCAGTTTGAGAGGCGGCAGGGATCGAAAGAAAAAGGCAAGTGACCAAATTTGAGGTGCCAAAAAAACTCCAAGAAAAGAAAGTTGATTGCACATAGAGGATGACATGCGGGTCCCATTTAGCAGCAGCGGTCTCAACGTTTCCAAGGCGGCAAGGGATCAAAAGAAAAAGGAAGTAGCCAGAAATCAGGGGGTCAAAAAATCCAAGAATAGAAAGAATTTTGGTTCATAGAGGATGACATGCGGGACCCATGATCCTGCATCGTAAACGGCTCGATCGGAGAACGTTGAACGAGATGGCGCGATCTAGAAAAAAACAATGCCAGAGAGGCTGCCATCTGGGCCCTACATCCCTCGGCGGTGCGGATTTGCGTTGACTCGGCCGGCGAACCCGAGATTTCGAGATGCACCACGTCCCGGGCCACCATACGCGACGTTTTGGCCGCTTTCGTCGGGCTAGGTGGCCTCAAAAACGAGAAAAAAAAGTTTTGACATGCACCACGGAGGGACCAAAATCGTCGGCCATGGTACACCAGCAACCATGGCGCGACTTCAACTTCGTCGGCCATGGCAACTTTTCTTGTAGTGCAAGCACAATCAAGAAAGGCGTTCCATCTTGTTGCGGTCAAGATCGTCATCATCGAGCTCAAGTGGAATGCGCAAGTATAAGGTTTGCTCTTGATAGGGTTTCTTTCTCACCGGTCTCATAGTGTAGTTGGAGACCGGTTTATAGTTTAGTTGCCGTACTATCAAGAGGGCTCTCGAGTGAGTAACTCGATCGTATCGTTCGGAGAGAGCTCAAACCTTTGCATCCTTGCATCATATTTCTTGGTTGTTATTTGGATCTTATCCATGTGATGTTTTAGAGCTTGTGCTTATTCTCATGACAAGCTCTAGTTCATCGAAAATGGTTTTTGCATGGGCAACTTGTTGCATTTTCGAGGTTGGAGGTTTTACCGGTATGTCTTTTTTAGATAGGTCAAACCTTTCATCATTTGTTTCTATCCTCCCTTGTTGGACTATGATGGTTTCCTGCATGATCTTGTAGAGCTTGTTCCTAGCTTCAAAACAAGCCCAAGATCATCAAAATCGGAGTCCGGATGCTAAAGTTATGCCCGTTTTCGTTTTGATGTTTCTGCAGTTTTCTGGGGGGCAAATCCGGCCCGAAGGACAAAACCGGGACAAATGTCCGGCCATCCTGAGAGCAGTTTTCTCATGTCCTTAGCCGTTTTTCGGGGCCCGGATATTTTGCAAATATCCGGCCCGGAAAATCCGGCCTGAGCTGACCCAAACGGTCATATTTCGATGGGAGGGGGTATTTAAGCCCCCCTTCTTCCTCCTTGGGCAGCTACCTCTTCCCCTTTGTGCTCTCCACCATTGTTGACCTTGAGAGCTTCCCTTTCCCTCTACTCCTCCTATGCTTCTTGAATCTTTTTGAGGGAAAAGGAAGAGGAGATCTAGATCTACATTCCTACCAATCAAATCCCTCTCTTTGTGAGGGGAATCCACTAGATCTAGATCTTGGAGAAATTTGGTGTTCCTCCTCTTATTTGTTCTTCCTCTCTTATTCCCCCAATAGCTTTTGTAGCTTTGTTGGAATTTGAGAGAGAAGGACTTGAGCATCTTTGTGGTGTTCTTGCCATTGCATTTGGTGCATCGGTTTGAGTTCTCCACGGTGATTCGTGGAGGTGAAAGCAAGAAGGTTGTTACTCTTGGGTTCTTGGAACCCTAGACGGATTCTAGGCCTTTGTGGCATCTTAGTGGTGTTCTTGGGGACTCCAATTAAGTTGTGGAGAATCTTCAAGGGCAAGGCCTTTGTGGCATCTTAGTGGTGTTCTTGGGGACTCCAATTAAGTTGTGGAGAATCTTCAAGGGCAAGGCCTTTGTGGCATCTTAGTGGTGTTCTTGGGGACTCCAATTAAGTTGTGGAGAATCTTCAAGGGCAAGGCCTTTGTGGCATCTTAGTGGTGTTCTTGGGGACTCCAATTAAGTTGTGGAGAATCTTCAAGGGCAAGGCCTTTGTGGCAATTTATTGGGAGCCTCCAATTAAGTTGTGGAGATAGCCCCAAGCTTTGTGCGGGTTCGGTGACCTTCCTAAGGTCCCATAGTGGATCGAGGACATCCCTTTTGGTGGGAATTCTCGAGGAGAATACGGTGGCCCTCGTGCATTTGGAGTGACTTGTCCTCCACACCGCTCCAACGGAGAGTAGCACTCGCAAGAGTGTGAACTTCGGGCTACATCGTTGTCTCCGCGTCACTTCGGTTATTCCTATACCCGAGCTCTTTACTTATGCACTTTACTTTGTGATAGCCATCGTGCTTGAAGTTATATATATCTTGCTATCACATAAGTTGCTTGTCTTGCTTAGCATAAGTTGTTGGTGCACATAGGTGAACCATTGCTTAGAATAAGTTGTTGGTGCACATAGGTGAACCATAGTTTATAGGCTTTGGGCTTGACAAAGTAAACGCTAGTTTTATTCCGCATTTGTTAAGCCCATCTCGTAAAAGTTTTAAATCGCCTATTCACCCCCCCTCTAGGCGACATCCGTGTCCTTTCAATTGGTATCAGAGCAAGGTCTCTCATTCTTAGGCTTCACCGCCTTGAGAGTAAAGATGTCGGCTAGAGGATTAGTGCACGATAACACTCTTATATTAGATGGCACAAATTATGATGTTTGGAAAATTTGCATGCTTAGTCATTTTCGGGACATTGACCCTCATATGGAGAAAATTGTAGATATAGGTTTTTCTCCTCCTATGGATTCACAAAATCTATCGTTAGAGGATGAGAAAAATTTATATCTCAATTCTCAAGCTTCTTATGTTCTTATGAATGCTTTGAGAGATGTAGGTCTTTTTCCATACTTGCCTTTTTGGAGCGCTCATGAGTTATGGACAAAGATTCAAGATAAATATGATGTGTCCAATATTATTAAGGATGATTGTATTGCTTCCACTTCCGGCCGTGATGAGGTCTCATCTTCTTCCACTTCACCAATGTGTGGCAAGACACAAGGTAATGATATGGTGAGTGGTGATGAAAATTGCAATGTTGATATTGAGCTTAATATTGATGATTCTTCATCTCTATCTCATTGCAATGCTTCATCTATGGACATAAACACATATAGCACTATAAATCATCTACATGCTTGTGTTAATAGTCCTTGCATATCATGTGTAAGTTTGTTGAATAAATCTCAAGATGATATGCTTTCTTTGTCTTGTGACCATGATAAAAATGCTTCTATTTCCTCTAGTTGTTATGTGACTAACAATGTAGAGGAAACCAAAAATTCTATTGGTCAAGACAAGATCTTGAAAGGAGCCTCAAGTAACTCCTCATCTTTATCTCACGGTCCTCATATATGCCTTATGGCCAAGGGTTCCACGGTACCTCCTACCATGGAACCTAATATTTCTCGTGGTGATAAGGATGAGGATGAATATGAAGAAGAGGATTGGGTTGTCTCTCTACGCGATAAGGGTAAGAGTGTATTCAAGGTTCTTTGCAAAGATAAAATTGCTAGCTCTCACTTCTTTGAAATCTTGACTACCGCTATTGAGAGCCAAAAACTTATTTGGATGCATGAGAACACCATTGATAAAAAGGGTGCTCTTGAACGAGAGTATGCCAATGATGTAGCATCCCTAAAGAATGAACTTGAAGAAGAACAAACCACCAAGGAAGCTCTTGAGGAGACCTTTGCTCTAGAATTGTCTAGAGAAAAGGAAAACCATGATAGAGCTCTTGAGGTGGCAAATGAACTAAAGCTAAAAAATGATAAGCTTGTGTTTGTTAATGCTAAACTCCTTGAGGATTTTGAGCAACTCAAAAAGGGCTCAAGGGTCATTGAGAGTGCGCTCACCAAACTCACCGAGTCGCATGAGCAACTTAAAGCTTCTTATCTAAAAGAGCATGCCAACTTGCCTTCTCCTATTGCTATTAATAATGATGCTTGTGCTACTAACTCTACTTCTTGTGAAGCATCTATCTTGAAGGAGAATGTTGAGCTAAGGGCTCAACTTGATTTGCTAACTAGCAATTATGGGAAATTGGAAGAAAATCATGGAAAGCTTTCTAGCTCCCATGAGGATCTTCTAGCTTCTCATGATAGGCTAAAGTTAGCTCATGAGGCTATCATATCAAAGGCAACACCTTGTGAGCCTCATGTGGATACTAGCACTACTACTCAAAATGCTATATTGCCATGTGCTAGTCCTAGTAATTCATCCACTCATAGTATTGCTAAATCTTGTGATGAATTATCTTCCTTGCCTTGTTGCTCTAACAATGAAGGTTCTACTTCCTCTAGTACTTGTGTTGTTACTAACCATGTAGAGGAAATCAAAGAGCTCAAGGCCCAAGTCACTTCTTTGAAGAACGACTTGGTAAAGAGTCATGAAGGGAAATGCAAACTTGACACGATGTTAAGTATGCAACAATCCCCCAATGACAAGAGTGGACTTGGATTCAAATCCAACAACAAGAACAAGTCCAAGAACAACAACAAGAAGAAGGGCCAAGTACAAGTCAAAGACCCGGCCAAGATTGTTTGCTTCAAGTGCAAAATTGAAGGGCACCATGTTAGATCTTGCCCTTTGAAGAAGAAGCAAAAAGGGAAGCGGCCTCAAGCTCAAACTCATATTCAACCTCAAGTTGAAGAAATGCCACTTCCCAAGAAGAAACAAGCCAATGCTCCCATTGTGGAGAAATCTAGTGAGAAGAAGGAGAAGAAAAGAACTTGCTACATATGCCGTGAGAAGGGCCACATCTCCTCCTTTTGCACTATTGGTACCTCATCCAACTCTATCACCATTGATGATGTTTATTCTCTTCGTAAGGATGAGGGTGGCAATGTGTTTGCCAAATATGTTGGTGCTCAAAGTGGTGTCAAGAAAAGAACCATTTGGGTTGCCAAGCCTATTGTGACTAACCTCTTAGGACCCAACTTAGTTGGGGACCAACAATCCAAAACTTGATCAATAGGTGCTTGTTGGAGGGCATTGGAGACTTGGCTACATCATGAAGAATTAAGGGATCTTCATCATTTATATTATCTCAAGCCAAGTCTTTTGGTTATCTTGCTTCTATCATATATTCAATGTTCCTCCTTGCGGTAACATGTGCTCAACTCATTTATATTGAAAGTTACTCGCCCCTTTGCATGTGTTAGTTTTGTTCCTAACATGTGTTTGTATATGTTGTGCTTCCTACTTGCTTTTCTTGAGAAATCAAGTCTATGCATGTTGGGTTGCACACCATGTATTTGTGTTTGTGTTGGAGCCACTTTGCATCTTGTTGTATCTTATATGGCTCTTATGAGCGATTAATGGACTATCCCATTTTGGGGGAGTGATATTCCTTTGGGAATTTCATGATCCTAACAATGTGTGTACATGAGGAATATCACTTAGAATTGATATTGCAAGATTATCTAGTCTCTATGTGGTATGTCATCTTCATGAGAAATTCAAATTCCAATGTCCATTAATATCTCTAGTTGGATCTTATTTGCCTCTTGTGAAAATAAATTCCTTATCACATTATGGGGGAGTAATAAGCTTTGTGCATATTACAAGCCTAGAAAATGTGAACATTTGAGGTTGTGTCACATAGAATTGATATTGTAAATTATCTCTCTCATATGTGGCATGTTTGCTCAAACAAGTTCCAATTTGCTTAAATGGCTTCATTGCTAATATCTTTGTGGATCTTATTTGTGAAAGTTCTTCTTGGCATGGTTTTTCACAACGTGTCCCTCAATACATTTTTGGAAAACCATGTGCTTCAAGTCATACTATTAATTGCTTTGCATGTTGGTATGAATGCTATTAATTGCTTTGCATGTTGGTATGACTAATTGAAGCTATCAAGAAACTCTCTTTGCATGATGGTTAACTCTTATCTTTTACCATATGCTTTATTTGGTGTAAATATGATCTTACATATACTTACAAACTACCACCGGGAAATATTTCCTAATACCTCTTGTCCTAGGACAATTGGCAATCTATTATGAGGTAGATATTTATTGATCATATTTACATTGGCTCTTGTGTTTAAATTGCCTTATTTATTGCCATGAATTTGTTGTGCTTTGACTCCCATGTGTCTTCCTTGCATCTTATGGATCTAATTTGTCTATTCAAACTTTCTTAGCATTTTTAGTAGATATAGGTAGCGTGATGATCCTAGTTTTGTGCATTTTGTATTCATATGCAAAATCCTAGATAATGCACTAATCTTGGGGGAGCTCTCCTATATTTGTTAGAATGCTTAACATCTCTTGATCATTATCAAAAATTTGGTTTTGGGAGACATAAACTTTTTTGGTACTTTGTGCCATCATAAAAAGTGTTGAGGGTTTGGTTTATTTGTTGGAACCTTGCTCTCTTGGGAGTTGGTTATCTCATTCCTTTGTGTTTAGGTTTAATTAGCTTCTTATAATGAGATAAGTCTTTGGAGTCAATCTTGTGTTGATTTGATTCTTTGATATAATTTGGACAACCATTGTCTCTTGATTTATTTGGTGTTTTGTCCAAATTGTATCTTCCTTTGGTTCTTGAAAGTATTGTGCATGCATATTTAATATATGTATATCTTATGGCATGTGTTACTTTCTTTGATCCAATATATAGGGTAAACTCCATCAAATCCTAATTTGGCTAAGATGTGCATGAAATTCAATTTCATATCTATATGCACATAGTATTGTGGAGTTTGTCCTATATGTTGTAGTGTGTCTAACTACTTCGGACCCAATTAGTTTGGGGACCTTTTTGTACTTACCTTTGTGTTAGGTACAATGGATATGCATTGGATGCTTGTCTCACTCTTGGGGAGAAGTGGTGACTCAATGGTAACTTGAGGCAAGCTAGGATGGTCAACGAACACATATCTACTACATCCTCACCAATGCTATCTCGGTAACAAGTATCTTCTCATGCATATTTTTCTAGCATCCAACCATGTGGTTGCATCTTGGCATTGTAATAACCCAGAACATAGGAACAACGAAGGGTAGATTTAGAAATGGGATGTGCATTTCATCGCAAAACGAGGGAAATTTTCGCGCCTTATTGCAACTAAACCTAAGAGGGATCGAGGTTCTCTCTCAAATGCAATTAGGGTTAGGCATGTTGAGTTATGAATTTTGACATGACCTCTTTTGTATCTTGTTGATTTTGGGAGTTGATTTCATTTGACAAGTTATAATGAATTGAAAACTTAAGAATATACAATAAGCAAAAGTGAATTTAGAAAAAGGAATTCATAATTTAAATACAACTCATAAATTCAAATGACTTTGAATTTCAAATTGAATATTAAATACAATATTTATTAATAGTTATAATACAAACACAATTAAGCTCATAGAGAAACCTTGAGCTTTATTGATATACACACACACATACATTGTCTTTACAATATTCTGGATACAAGAATTAAAGGAAAAATAAACAGAAATAAAAAGAAGATTACATAATTTGATCCTAAACTAAAATTCTAGACTAATGACTTGGAGGATTCTTCTATGGTCATATTCATCTTCAAAAACCTGCAAAGCAAACAATGAAACTAGCCAGGGGTTAGAAACTAACACTTATTTAGTTTGGTCAGTAAACCAAGTGTCATTGACACTTGTGTCTGTCCAAAGGTTTGGACAGACAGATAAGAGCAACAGCAGACCAAACCTGAGCACACACCAGGGGCTCAAGTTTCAGCATATGAGCACACTGCTCATGTGTGCTGTGCAAGCAACAGCAAGGCCATGCACTGGCCTAGTCACCAAACCAAGCCAGGCTTGTGTGGCATGGCAAGGAGAGAAGTAGAGATGGTATAAAAGGGCACAAACCCTAGAAACAGGGCCAGTCGACCAGATAAAGATTCACAAGGTAAGCAGAAGAAAGAATAGGCAGAGTTCATCCTGTTCTTGCTCAAGAACATCACAACCCAACACATAACCCAACCAACCACCAGAAATCATGGTGACCTGAGAAGATCAACCAAGAACTGGAGGTGCAGGCTGACAAACAAACCGAAGTCCGCATCAACAAAAGATTTCACTATAGGAGCTAGAACAAGGTATACCTAGTTCCTGGAAGGGATCTAGTGGATCCAATCCATCAATTATGCATGACATATGTCATGGGATTGAGCAGATGCTCAATGGGTAGCTCATCACTTGGTTTTCACCAAGGATCACTGGCAGTCTAGAAAGCCACTAAAACTGAAACCATCTAGATACAAGTCTTGTGCACAGAAGCTAGAGTTCATGCACAGATGCACACACTAGCAAGAACACATGCACATGCAGCACCAGTAGATGAATTACTAGGAATAGCAGCTACCAGGACTACACAGTAAGATCCTAAGCATATAACCATCAGTAAACCCTAGATTTCTTCACAGGCAAGCATATTGGCATTCATATTGGTTATGATCCCCAAATATGCAAACCAAGATGAGGAACCAACAGATCTAGCCAACTATGTGAGCAACCAGTCAGTAGCAAGGCTACTGAGGTCACAACAAACATAGAACCATTCAAAGTAAAGCCAAATAATAAAGCATCACTATCCAGTAATGGATTCAGACTCCATTTGCTTTCCAATTAATCATGAAAAGTCAAATCATGCACATCAAGACAATTATTCATTACTGCATAAGCAGTTCCTTAAAAATTAAGCCATCCAGGCATGAATATATAATAGATTCATGCAATACTTTTACAGTAGCTCACTGTCACTAGTGGAAAAAGCCCTAACTGTGGCGCACCGTTTTGGCTTTCTGTGGCGCACGAGGCAGTCGCCACAGTTGCCACGCGACTAGTATTAGAATTCTGTGGCGCAGACGGGTGCGCCACAGAAGTTTGGAATTCTGTGGCGCACGCTGTTCAGTGCGCCACAGAATCTTAGACTTCTGTGGCGCACCATTGATCGTGCGCCACAGAATTTGGCGCCAGATTTTGTGGCGCACTACCTTTCCATGCGCCACAGAATATTTATAAGTTTTTGTGGCGCACTGCCAGTTCATGCGCCACAGAATGTTAATTTTTGGATTTTCGAATTTTTTCCATTTCTGCAGTATATAGTGGTATTTCACAGGAAATATACAGATATATACAAGAAATACATAGCACATTCCAGAAATAACAGAATTACTCACAAATGACACACAAATGACATGATACACACAAGTCTTCATCATTACATCATTTAGATCCAAATTACACAAGTAGAAATGTGTTTGATCGTCGCATACACATACATGTGTTCATCTCGTCTCATATGCACATGCATCGTCACCGGCCACCTAGACTAAAGTAAAGTAGAGTACAACCGCGGTGGCGGTGAGTAAGAGGGGGACCAAGAACTTCAGCCGGTTCTTTTTCGACGCTCTTGGCCCATCTCACACGGAACATCGGCATCGTCACTCCAACGTAGTCGAGTTCCCAAATCTCCTCGATCCTTCCGTAGAATCTTTCCTTGACATCAGTCTTGTCATCGGTGTAGGATAGCATAGTTACTCCTGAGTTTTGATATTCGCTATTCTTGTCCTTTTCCTCGGTGTAGAATCTATAGCCGTTGATGTCGTACGACTGATAGGTCCTTACGTTGTGCCCGGGTCCCTGTGACAGGGAGAATATGAGTTTCTGCTCTTCAGTAGAAGGCATCGGTGCGGGACTTTCCAGTAGCCTTTTCTTGAACCACCCCGTGAAGGTGGAGTTGTGCTCTTTCGTAACGTCCCCTGTTTTCCTCGGCCGTCCTAGGTCGATGAACTTCTGCTCGATTAAGCTTTTGTGCTTATCCACCCAAGGGCTGACCAATTCTATGTGTTGTAGCGCGACTCGGTGTGCCCTGTCAAAGTCGGCGTGTCGACCAGCGATGCCGACATGCATTGCGCGGTAGCCCTCGCGGTGACCAAACCCTGCTAGCCTGCCGACGTGCTTCCTGGTGGGCAGACCGACATCCTCGTTCTCGGTGCTTAGGTAGTTCTGGCAGAAGGAGATGCACTCGTAGGTGAGAAAGCCCTTGGCTATGCTTCCATCTGGACGGGCCCTGTTGCGAACGAATCCTTTGATGACACCGTTCAACCTTTCGAATGGCATCATGTTGTGCAGGAATGTCGGCCCGAGGTGGATGATGTCATCCACTACATGGACAAGCAGATGCACCATGATGTCGAAGAACGCTGGCGGGAAGTAAATCTCGAGCTCGCATAGTATCTCGACGATCTCTTCTTGTAGCCTGTTGAGCTGCTTAACGCCGATGGACTTCCTAGAGATGACGTCGAAGAAGTTGCAGAGGCCAAACAGCGTCTCGCGGACGTGGTCGTCCATTATCCCTCGCATCGCAACGGGAAGTATCTGTGTCATCAGCACGTGACAGTCGTGAGACTTCATCCCGCTAAACCTCTTCTTCGCTACGTCCAGATATCTGCTTATCTTCCCCGAGTAACCGTGAGGAACTTTTACTCCTAGGAGGCACTCGAAAAACCTCTCGAGCTCCTCCTCGCTCAGAGTGAAGCAGGCAGGTTTAAGCACCACCACCTCATTCTTCTTAGCCCTTTTGTGGTGACCCTGAGTCGTTTCCGTCTGTTCATCATCATCATCACTATCGGTGGGGTACTGAAGTTCTTTCTTGAGGCCAAGCAATTTCAGGTCGGTTCTTGCTTTCGGGCCATCCTTGGTCCTCTCCGGCATGTTCATCAGAGTGCCAAGTAGGCTCTCGGTAACGTTTTTCGTGATGTGCATGACATCGAGGCTATGGGGCGTGTGGAGGACCTTCCAGTACGGCAGGTCCCAGAAAACAGACCTCGCTTTCCATACTCCCAGCAGCGGCGATTCCCGCGGTCGCTTCTTTCCCGGCGCGGGGCACTCTTCCCAATTTTCCAAAAGCTCGGATATTTCTTCGCCGCTCCTCGGTCGTGGGGCTCTTCCGAGCTCCTCTTCGCCGTTGAACAGATCCTTGCGTTTTCTCCACGGGTGATCGAAGCGAAGCCACATTCGAGTCCCTTGGAACACAGTTTTACAAGACCCGGGAGGCTTCGGCAGCTGCAGATGCGGGGTCTTATCCATGCACTTGACACATCCCTTGAATCCGTGGTTCACCTGGCACGATACATATGCGTAACCAGGATAGTCCTGCACTGTCGTTAGCAATGCGGCTCTGAGAGGGAAATAATCTCTTTTGTACGCGTCCCAAGTACGGGCCGGCGTCTGCCACAGCGTGGCTAACTCCTCTTTCAACAGACCGAGATACAGATGCATGTCCACGCCCGGTTGTTTTGGCCCCTGAATAAGAATACTCATGTGTACGTACCGCTGCTTTGTGCACAGCCAGGGGGGAGGTTGTATGGCCATACAAACACGGGCCAGGTGCTATGCGTGCTACTCTGGTTTCCAAAGGGATTGAGTCCGTCGGTGCTCATGCCCAGACGAATGTTCCTCGGTTCGCTCCCGAACTCATCTGCGAACTCAATGTCCAACGCATTCCACTGGCTAGCGTCTGCAGGGTGTGTCAGGATCTTGCCCTTCTCCGGATCATCTGCGGGCTTCTCCCTTTCCGCGTGCCATTGCATGAGCTTTGCTTCCTTAGGATCTACGAAATACCGCTGCAGACGGGGAGTGATAGGAAAGTACCAGACAACTTTCAGAGGAACTTTCTTGTTCCCTCTCTTGTACCGTCCTTGGCCGCACACCGGACATGTGGTTCTATCCTTGTACTCATTCCGAAAAAGTGCACAATCATTGATGCATGCGTGGTACTTTACGTGCGGTAGGTCGAGTGGGCAAACTACTTTCTTGGCCTCGTCGATACTTGTCGGCAATGTGTTGTCCTTGGGAAGACGAGCATGCCAGGATTTCATGTTATCGCTGAAGCTGCTGTCGGTCCATTTGTGTTCCGCCTTCATCTCCAGACACTCGAGCGTTACACTCAAGCGTGTATCCTCGGGCCGGCACCCTGGATACAATGGAGTCATCCCGTCTACCTCCATTTGCGCCAGCTTGGCTTCAGGTTTGGCGTTGCCCGTGTCCTTCAGGAGAAGCTCTTGAACATGAGGGTCCCGCAGGGCCGACGTTAGCGGCGTCTGCTTGCTCTCGGCATCTCCACCACCATCTCCTCCGGCATCATCATCTCCTTCATCGCCCTCTCCTTCCTCATGATGAACACCATGTTCGGGAGACTCTTCGTCTTCTCGCCCGATGTCGGCCTCTTCTTCATGACCAACATTTGCCGCCGGCTCCTCGTTGAAGCCGAGCATGAAACCGCGCCTGAGCAGGTGTTCCTCCAGTTGTCCAGAATCAGGGTCGATCCACTGCCGGAGTCCGCATTTTCGACACGGACATCTTATCAGGGTCATGTTGTTCCTAACCATGTCGGCCTTCGCGTTCACCTTGTATCTAACCACTTGTCCTTCCCTCATATGGACGACCATGGTTGACTGCATCATACATATATAGAGCAAAAGAGAGTTAATTAGAACCACACACACCATGCACAAACACACATGCATGCATGATCGCCGGAAAATTTCGACATGACCTATCCTAAAAGTGGGACATATGGCTAGTGCAAGAATTTGCCGAAATGGAAATGAATCAACATTTCGGCAAACATCCATGCACCACACGCCGGCACAAACCAACAACACAAATAAGCTTCTTCGCAAGCAAACATTCAACCACAACACAAAGCTCAACACATATAAACATCATCGTCTCGCCACCGCAAACCGTCCGGGAGCGCGATAATAATCTTCACCTACAAAACATCCATACACACAAAACATGCATCCAATAGTACTCAACCTCTCACAAATCTACCAAGATCATGGTGGAGCAAGAGGATGGGGTGGTGGAGACAAAACAATGGACCATGCAAGAGGGAAAGTGGAGGAGGAGGGAAAGAGAATTGTGGTTTTTAGTACCCCTCTACAAGTTGGAGTGGCTTCCCCTCACAAATATGCCCACAAAATAGGCTTAGAGCTATCAACAATGGAGAAAAGTATGACCAAAATGGAGTGGGAGAGAGGAGGAACACGAGCTGGTTGGAGAAGACAAGAATGGAAAGGGTGGTGGGTGGAAGAAAAGAGGGGGAAAGCTGTCTCCAAAAGTGAGATCTACTATTCACTTTCTGTGGCGCATATGCTGATATGCGCCACAGAAACATGAACTTCTGTGGCGCATATGAGCTCATGCGCCACAGAATCATGGTGGCGTGAGCCGGGGGGTGGTCCCCGCAGGAAATTCTGTGGCGCATGGACCAACGTGCGCCACAGAAACTTAACTTTCTGTGGCGCACGCTGGACCATGCGCCACAGAATTTCCTTCGGCCATGTGCAGTGGTGGACCCAGCGTGGGTCCCACGAACTTTCTGTGGCGCACTACTCACCGTGCGCCACAGAATCTCCATCTTCTGTGGCGCATATGCTTGCACGTGCGCCACATCCATTTTTTTATGGCGCATTTTAGTAGTGCGCCACAGAAATATTTTTGTGGCGCATGAGCCATTTGGTGCGCCACAGAGGTGGTTTCCACCTATAATGGTTTTCCTACTAGTGTGTGAGGCAACACAAGCACATGTCACTGCATCCTAGCTACTGGATCAAGTCCAGAAGGCTATGGAATGCAGCAGCACATATACACAGAAGCATAAGCATGCTTGAGTAGCAGCATCAGTAAGCAAACCATCCACTTAGTCAAAGAATCCATAAGCAACCAAGCCACTGACATTTAATTGATCAAATGGATCAATTAGATCAAGTCAAGCAACACAGAGAGTCTAGCCAACAAAAATACTGATCCAATGGATCATTGGAGCATACAGGAGGCACAAAAGCACCTCACAAGCATCAAAGGCATCACAAGTGTCACAGAATACATAGCAGTACACCTAGACAAGCAAGCATAGGTTGCCAGTAAGCACAAGCAAGCTCATAATCATGTACAGCATGGCATAGCAATTCATGGCATGATAGAAGCAGTAAACAAGCAACACAAGGCATGAACAGCAAGCATCACACACTGGCCAGTAACCACAGCTTGGTGAATTGGCTAGGGCTTGCAGAGAAGAAGCATAGGATGATTAGGAAGCAGCAGCAAAGCCCTGTATGATCATTGGATCATCAGGTAGCTTAAGCAGCAGAGAAGGAAGAAGCACAGAGGCATGGGAGGCGCACACACATGGCGTAGAGAAGGAGGAGGAGCAGAAGAACCTTACCGCGCACGGCAGAAGCCACGGCATGGCGAGGCGGTGCCCGCGCGAGCAGCTGCGAGTCCAGGGTAGACGCCGGCGTTACGCCGCGAACCTCACGAACAGACCACACCCAGAGACGACGGCACAGGGCTGTGAGCACAGCACCCGCCGTCAGTCCCGGCACACGAGCACGACGACGACGAGGCGCCAGCTCGTCGGAGATAGCCAATCGCCTCCACGAGATCCGGAGAGGTGGCGATCTGCCGAGGAGGAAGAAATCGACGGAACCACGCGGACAGATCGATAGATCGTCGCGCGGCGGTTCAGATGGCATAGGTGGCGCGAGCAGGGGAGCTCGGAGGTGGCCAGAGCACGGCGGCGGCCATGGCGGCGACGCCATCGCCACGCGAATCGCCAGAGGGTTAGGGTTCGAGAGAGAGAGAGAGGAGCGAGCGAGTGTGACGGGCCGAACCGGTTTGGTTCCACCAAACTGGGTTTGGACGAGCCTTAGTGGGTGATACGTCTCCAACGTATCGATAATTTCTTATGTTCCATGCTACTTTATTGATGATATCTACATGTTTTATGCACACTTTATGTCATATTCGTGCATTTTCTGGAACTAACCTATTAACAAGATGCCGAAGTGCCATTCTGTTTTGCTGTTTTTGGTTTCAGAAATCCTAGTAACGAAATATTCTCGGAATCGGACGAAATCAACGCCCAGTTCCTATTTTCCCGGAACCATCCAGAACACCCGAGAGCCGCCAGGGGCCCTGGGGCCCCACCCACACCGCGCGGCCGGAGGGGGCCGCGCCGCCCTATGGTGTGGTGGCCCCAGGCCCTCCGAGGCTGCCCTTTCGCCTATAAAGCCCCCGTCGAAAACCCTTACGGAAGCCACGGTACGTGAAACCTTCCGAGCCGCCTCGCGAAGCCAAGATCTGGGGACAGAGTCTCTGTTCCGCACCTGCCGGACGGGGAAGTGCCCGGAAGGCTTCTCCATCGACACCGCTGCATCTCCACCGCCATCTTCATCACCGCTGCTGCTCCCATGAAGAGGGAGTAGTTCTCCATCGAGGCTCGGGGCTGTACCGGTAGCTATGTGGTTCATCTCTCTCCTATGTACTTCAATACAATAATCTCATGAGCTGCCTTACATGATTGAGATTCATATGATGATGCTTGTAATCTAGATGTCATTATGCTAGTCAAGTGAGTTTTACTTATGTGATCTCCGGAGACTCCTTGTCCCACGTGTGTAAAGGTGACAGTGTGTGCACCGTGTGGGTCTCTTAGGCTATATTTCACAGAATACTTATTCACTGTTATGAATGGCATAGTGAAGTGCTTATTTATATCTCTTTATGATTGCAATGTGTTTTGTATCACAATTTATCTATGTGCTACTCTAGCAATGTTATTAAAGTAGTTTTATTCCTCCTACACGGTGTAATGGTGACAGTGTGTGCACTCGTGTTAGTACTTGGTTTATGCTATGATCATGATCTCTTGTAGATTGCGAAGTTAACTATTGCTATGATAGTATTGATGTGTATTATTCCTCCTACATAAGCGTGAAGGTGACAGTGTGCATGCTATGTTAGTACTTGGTTTAGTCGTTTCGATCTTTCATGCACTCTAAGGTTATTTAAATATGAACATTGAATTGTGGAGCTTGTTAACTCCGGCATTGAGGGTTCGTGTAATCCTACGCAATGTGTTCATCATCCAACAAGAGAGTGTAGAGTATGCATTTATCTATTCTGTTATGTGATCAATGTTGAGAGTGTCCACTAGTGAAAGTCTAATCCCTAGGCCTTGTTCCTAAATACGCTATCGCTGCTTGTTTACTTGTTTCTTGTGTTACTACTGCTTTACTACTGCTTGTTTACTTCCAACAATATTACTACCATCAACCGCCAGCAAGCTATTTTACGGCGCCGTACTACATATTATTCATTCCACCACTGTATTTCACTATCTCTTCGCCGAACTAGTGCACCTATTAGGTGTGTTGGGGACACAAGAGACTTCTTGCTTTGTGGTTGCAGGGTTGCATGAGAGGGATATCTTTGACCTCTTCCTCCCTGAGTTCGATAAACCTTGGGTAATCCACTTAAGGGAAACTTGCTCTGTTCTACAAACCTCTGCTCTTGGAGGCCCAACACTGTCTACAAGAATAGAAGCACCCGTAGACATCAAACACTTTTCTGGCGCCGTTGCCGGGGAGGAAAGGTAAAAGGCACTCATACTCCGGTTCCAGGTAACAGTACTTTTCTGGCGCCATTGTGTGTGTGCTCGAAGCTATTTCCTTTAGACTCTGCAATTGCGACATTTGGTTTCTTGTTTACACTAGTTAGGCATAATGGACAACAAAGAGCTTCTTATTCTATTTCCTGATTTAAGACATGGATGGTTTGATGCGAAAATTAAAAAACCCATGGAACATATTAATATAAATGCTTTGAACACTATTGTTGCTAATGCTATGGAAAATTCTAAGCTTGGGGAAGCTGGCTTTGATGAGCATGATATTTTTATTCCCCCAAGCATTGAGGAGAAAATTTACTTTGATGATACTTTGCCTCCCATTTATGATGATTATAATGATAGTAGTCTTTTGTTACCACCTGTTATGGAGGATAAATTTGATTATGATTACAATATACCTCCTATATTTGATAGCTACTTTGTTGAATTTGCTCCCACTACAATTAATAAGAATGACTATGCTTATGTGGGGAGTAATAATTTTATGCATGAGACTCATGATAAGAATGCTTTATGTGATAGTTATATTGTTGAGTTTGCTCATGATGTTACTGAAAGTTATTATGAAAGAGGAAAATATGGTTGTAAAAATTTTCATGTTACTAAAACACCTCTCTATGTGCTGAAATTTTTGAAGCTACACTTGTTTTATCTTCCTATGCTTGTTACTTTGCTCTTCATGAACTTGTTTATTTACAAGATTCCTATGCATAGGAAGCATGTTAGACTTAAATGTGTTTTGAATTTGTCTCTTGATGCTCTCTTTTGCTTCAAATACTATTTCTTGCGGGTGCATCACCAAAACTGCTGAGCCCATCTTAATGGCTATAAAGAAAGAACTTCTTGGGAGATAACCCATGTGTTTTTTTACTACAGTACTTTGTTTTATATTTGTGTCTTGAAGTTGTTTACTACTGTAGCAACCTCTCCTTATCATGTTTTTGTGCCAAGTAAAGTTTCTATGCTAAAGTTGATGTTATATTTGGGATCGCTGCGCAGAAACAGCATTGCTGTCTGTCACGAATCTGGGCACAGGCCTCTGTATAAAATTCGAAAAAATCTGCCAATTTACGAGCGTGATCCTCAGATATGTACGCAACTTTCATTAGTTATGAGTTTTTCCATTTGAGCAAGTCTGGTGCCAGCTTTAAATTCGTCTTTACGGACTGTTCTGTTTTGACAGATTCTGCCTTTTATTTCGCATTGCCTCTTTTGCTATGTTGGATGAATTTCTTTGATCCATTAATGTCCAGTAGCTTTATGCAATGTCCAGAAGTGTAAAGAATGATTGTGTCACCTCTGAACATGTGAATTTTTGATTATGCACTAACCCTCTAATGAGTTTGCTTGAAGTTTGGTGTGAAGGAAGTTTTCAAGGGTCAAGAGAGGAGTATGATATACTATGATCAAGAGGAGTGAAAGCTCTAAGCTTGGGGATGCCCCCGTGGTTCATCCCTGCATATTATAAGAAGACTCAAGCGTCTAAGCTTGGGGATGCCCAAGGCATCCCCTTCTTCATCGACAAAGTATCAGGTTCCTTCTCTTGAAACTATATTTTTATTCGGTCACATCTTATGTACTTTACTTGGAGCGTCTGTGTGTGCTTTTATTTTTGTTTTGTTATCTTAGTTCTCTGAATAAGTTCATCCTTGTGTGGGAGAGAGACACGCTCCGCTGGTTCGTATGAACACATGTGTTCTTAGCTCATAATATTCATGGCGAAGTTTCCTCTTCGTTAAATTGTTATATGGTTGGAATTGGAAAATGCTACATGTAGTAATTCTAAAATGTCTTGGATAATGTGATACTTGGCAATTGTTGTGCTCATGTTTAAGCTCTTGCATCATATACTTTGCACCCATTAATGAAGAAATACATAGAGCTTGCTAAAATTTGATTTGCATATTTGGTCTCTCTAAGGTCTAGATAATATCTAGTATTGAGTTTTGAACAACAAGGAAGACGGTGTAGAGTCTTATAATGTTTACAATATGTCTTTTATGTGAGTTTTGCTGTACCGTTTCATCCTTGAGTTTGCTTCAAATAACCTTGCTAGCCTAAACCTTGTATCGAGAGGGAATACTTCTCATGCATCCAAAATCCTTGAGCCAACTACTATGCCATTTGTGTCCACCATACCTACCTACTACATGGTATTTCTCCGCCATTCCAAAGTAAATTGCTTGAGTGCTACCTTTAAAATTCCATCATTCACCTTTGCAATATATAGCTCATGGGACAAAATAGCCTTAAAAACTATCGTAGTATTGAATATGTACTTATGCACTTTATCTTTTATTAAGTTGCTTGTTGTGCGATAACCATGCTTCTGGGGAACGCCATCAACTATTGTTAAATATCATGTGAGTTGCTATGCATGTCCGTCTTGTCTGAAGGATCTATCACCTTAGTGGTTGGAGCATGCAAAATTGTTAGAGAAGAACATTGGGCCGCTAACTAAAGCCATGAATCATGGTTGAAGTTTCAGTTTTGGACATATATCCTCAATCTCATATGAGAATAATAATTGTTGCTACATGCTTATGCATTTAAGAGGAGTCCATTATCTGTTGTCCATGTTGTCCCGGTATGGATGTCTAAGTTGAGAATAATCAAAAGCGAGAAATCCAAAATGCGAGCTTTCTCCTTAGACCTTTGTACAGGCGGCATGGAGGTACCCCTTTGTGACACTTGGTTGAAACATGGCATTGCAAAGATCCGGTAGTCCAAGCTAAGTAGGACAAGGTGCGGGCACTATTAGTATACTATGCATGAGGCTTGCAACTTGTAAGATATAATTTACATAACTCATATGCTTTATTACTACCGTTGACAAAATTGTTTCATGTTTTCAAAATAAAAGCTCTAGCACAAATATAGCAATCGATGCTTTCCTCTTTGAAGGACCATTCTTTTACTTTTATTGTTGAGTCAGTTTACCTATCTCCCTCCACCTTAAGAAGCAAACACTTGTGTGAACTGTGCATTGATTCCTACATACTTGCATATTGCACTTGTTATATTACTTTACATTGACAATATCCATGAGATATACATATTATAAGTTGAAAGCAACCGCTAAAACTTAATCTTCCTTTGTGTTGCTTCAATACCTTTACTTTGATTTATTGCTTTATGAGTTAACTCTTATGCAAGATTTATTGATGCTTGTCTCGAAGTACTATTCATGAAAAGTCTTTGCTTTATGATTCACTTGTTTACTCATGTCATTACCATTGTTTTGATCGCTGCATTCATTACATATGTTTACAATATGATCAAGGTTATGATGGCATGTCACTTAAGAAATTATCTTTGTTATCGTTTTACCTGCTCGGGACGAGCAGAACTAAGCTTGGGGATGCTGATACGTCTCCAACGTATCGATAATTTCTTATGTTCCATGCTACTTTATTGATGATATCTACATGTTTTATGCACACTTTATGTCATATTCGTGCATTTTCTGGAACTAACCTATTAACAAGATGCCGAAGTGCCAGTTCCTGTTTTCTGCTGTTTTTGGTTTCAGAAATCCTAGTAACGAAATATTCTCGGAATCGGACGAAATCAACGCCCAGGGTCCTATTTTTCCCGGAACCATCCAGAACACCCGAGAGCCGCGAGAGGGAAGCAGGGGCCCCACACCACACCTGGCGCGGCCGAGAAGGGGGGCGCCGCCCTATGGTGTGGTGGCCCCAGAGGCTGCCCTTTCGCCTATATAAAGCCCCTGCGTCGAAAACCCTTACGGAGGAAGCCACGGTACGTGAAACCTTCCAGAGCCGCCGCCATCGCGAAGCCAAGATCTGGGGACAGGAGTCTCTGTTCCGGCACCCTGCCGGACGGGAAGTGCCCGGAAGGCTTCTCCGTCGACACCGCTGCCATCTCCACCATCTTCATCACCGCTGCTCCCATGAAGAGGGAGTAGTTCTCCATCGAGGCTCGGGGCTGTCCGGTAGCTATGTGGTTCATCTCTCTCTATGTACTTCAATACAATAATCTCATGAGCTGCCTTACATGATTGAGATTCATATGATGATGCTTGTAATCTAGATGTCATTATGCTAGTCAAGTGAGTTTTACTTATGTGATCTCCGGACTCCTTGTCCCACGTGTGTAAAGGTGACAGTGTGTGCACCGTGTGGGTCTCTTAGGCTATATTTCACAGAATACTTATTCACTGTTATGAATGGCATAGTGAAGTGCTTATTTATATCTCTTTATGATTGCAATGTGTTTTGTATCACAATTTATCTATGTGCTACTCTAGCAATGTTATTAAAGTAGTTTTATTCCTCCTACACGGTGTAATGGTGACAGTGTGTGCACTCGTGTTAGTACTTGGTTTATGCTATGATCATGATCTCTTGTAGATTGCGAAGTTAACTATTGCTATGATAGTATTGATGTGTATTATTCCTCCTACATAAGCGTGAAGGTGACAGTGTGCATGCTATGTTAGTACTTGGTTTAGTCGTTTCGATCTTTCATGCACTCTAAGGTTATTTAAATATGAACATTGAATTGTGGAGCTTGTTAACTCCGGCATTGAGGGTTCGTGTAATCCTACGCAATGTGTTCATCATCCAACAAGAGAGTGTAGAGTATGCATTTATCTATTCTGTTATGTGATCAATGTTGAGAGTGTCCACTAGTGAAAGTCTAATCCCTAGGCCTTGTTCCTAAATACGCTATCGCTGCTTGTTTACTGTTTTCTTGTGTTACTACTGCTGCGTTACTACGCTTGTTTACTTCCTACAATATTACTACCATCAACTGCACGCCAGCAAGCTATTTTCTGGCGCCGTACTACTGCTCATATTCATTCATACCACTGTATTTCACTATCTCTTCGCCGAACTAGTGCACCTATTAGGTGTGTTGGGGACACAAGAGACTTCTTGCTTTGTGGTTGCAGGGTTGCATGAGAGGGATATCTTTGACCTCTTCCTCCCCGAGTTCGATAAACCTTGGGTAATCCACTTAAGGGAAACTTGCTGCTGTTCTACAAACCTCTGCTCTTGGAGGCCCAACACTGTCTACAAGAATAGAAGCACCCGTAGACATCAGTGGGCTGTCCAAACGGGCCAGATAAGTGGGCTGGCCCAATTGGACCAGGGGGTTATTTTGGTAATTTCACTTTTTAAATAACCCTGAATTTTACAAAATTCCAAACAAATTATTTGAAACTCTAAAAAATCAAGAAAAATAAGATTTATGAATCATAAATTATTCTTAACAAGAATAAAATAAGAAATGGAATTTAGGAAACAAATCCAAATTTTGACATATTATGAATTTAAATTAAAACTTGGAATTTTAAATTATTATTTCCTTGTATTTAAAAATCAAGGAAAAATTTCAAATGAGTTTAAATATTTGTTTTCAAATATTTAAAAATGAAATTCTATTATTCCAAGTCATTTCTTTTAAAAAGAAAGTATTTTCCAAAGGAAAATATTCTATTACTCTATTTTAAACAATTATAGAGAAAACTCCATTATTTCAAAATAATTTTGAAATAAATATTTTCAAAAAGGAAAGTTGTATTACTTTTAAAAGTATTTCTTCATGAAATTTAAAGTGCGTTCATGATTTAAAGTAATTGCAAATTACTGCCAAAGGCACAAATCTTAACTCAACCCTAAATTTAATAAAATATGGGGTTCAGGGATTCAACATAAGATAATACATCCTTACATGCATTATTTGAATTTTATAACATTGTCCTTACCGGACAATGATGCTTCTTTACAGAACCCGAGGTCCAGGTTCCATTCAACGCATCGAACTGCATTACCTCGCAGTTCACAGGCAAGTTCACCCTTGCACATGTCAATTTGAGTATTTTCTATCAATTTAATGCAAAGCTTTATACTTATCACTCCTACATTGAAAATGAAATGTTACTTTTCCAATTATGAATATGACTATGTGGCTGGCAATGGAACCATGGTATGTGTTGATTGGTGGAGGTTCCATTGCAAGGGTACTATTCATCTAGGACTAAGTACCAATGCCGTCCAGTGATTCTAGCGCCGTACATATCGCGTTGACCATAAGATCTATAATGGCTCTGGGAAGCCAGCTGTATCTTTTCCTGCACGCCAACGGACTTGATAGGGCCTGGCGGGGTGTTGGAGATAACACTGCCGTAGGTTGGGATGGCCTTTTAAATCCCCATCCGTGTGGATGACTGGCTCTACCGTCTATGAGGGATTGTCCGTAGTACACCGTGGGTAAAGCCGTATGAACGGGAGATGTCTACCGGGGGTGTACGGATGGACAAAAGGGTGGGTTTGCAGGGTCGCGGAGAAGGCGGTGTGGGCTTGGATATTTATACCTGGCCTCACACCACGGAAGTGTGAACGGGGGCAAGTCCCTGCGGTTGGCAAAAAGGATGAGATCTCTTATGGGAAAAGTAACGCACCTCTGCAGAGTGTATCAAATTGTGGCTGTCACTCCTTGTTCCGGGAAGGGAACTGCGAACGCGGCAGGAAAGGAACTCCGTGAAGTTCTAGTCAACCTGTGAAGACTGATGGGCATAGTTTTCAGAATAAAATAGACCTTTTGAAGAAATGATTTCGAAACATGCATTGACCTAAGATTTTCTGATCGAGGGTCGTAGCTAGTGCATCAAACACCTTTTACTCTTTTGAACTTGCTGAGTACCCCTGTACTCACTTTCTTTCGACACCCTTGCTAGACTGTGACCCTGAAGTGGAGGCAATGACCGAGGTGCCACCGAAAGGAGACTACGAGCTGGTCTACGAGGAACCCGACCTGTCCGGAGGGGTGGAAGGCGTAGACTATGGGATAGTCGATCTATGGAGCAGACAACACCGAAGCCGAGGAGTAGTGGAGTGCTATAGTTATCTTAGAGCCGAGCAGCGTAGTGGCATACTTAAATAAGTTGTTGAGCTCTCTTTTATATCTATGTTGGTTTGTAACAGTACTTAAGTAATCTTAGGGTGTTCTCATCGGACCTGTGAGAATGCCAACTTGTTAAGACCATGTTTGTAATATTAAATCAAGTGTTATGACCTGCAATGTTTCTGTTGTACCACTCTGAGGGATGTGATATTTGTGAAGAAGTCCCTTCATAAAGATCATATCAACGACTTGTATACTACAACATGCAGTGGTATGCTGGGTCACCGCAGCTGGTATCAGAGCAAATGTTGCGACCTTAGGTTGGAAAAACCTAGTATAGGGAAGAAACCTGTAGGAATCAAGTAGAGATAGTAAAGGATTCTCTAAAAATATGATGTTTATTCACTTGAGAATAGAAAAATCATATATTTTAGTGCGATAATTCTTTATTATAACTATTATGATGCACTATCACTACTAATTTTCTGCTTTTGTATACAGCCATAATGGCGTACACGTTTCCCAAGAGGACTTTGAGGAAGGTTGAGGGCTGGCTCGGTGATTATGATGGACCACTTACAGATCTCCTGTGTGGGATGCTGAAGGAACTTCATTGTGAAACTCGGATACCTGTTCTCAAGTACATCTACTATGATGGAGAGATCATAGCCAAGTGCAGAGTTTCAGTCCAACTACCTATGCGACTGGAGATGAGTCGTATAATGCCGTACGGAGAAGCCAAAACCCTTACCACAGCCTTTCACATGGCCATATTCAAGGCAATCCTTGAAATAAGGCAGCACAAGTCAGTAGAACTGCTATGTTCAGAGTATTCTCATATACCTCATGCCGAGGAAGATGAGGATCCCACTCTGAATCATCTGCTGATGGCAAACAAACATCCTGAAGTTGCAGCGCAGCACATGGACAGCTGTAAGTCTTTACTGACTACGATGTACCTTTTACACATGAAGATGGTGGGTGAGATTGACCACATGCTAGCTGAGTTCACGGACCCTGATAAAGTCCAAGCTCGGATGCATGATCTGAGGGCACAACCCCAATATACAACACCCTTCTTTAGCCTAAACAGCCCTGTAGATTTGAGTGACCAGTTGCCCAAGAGAGATCCACTTACACCCAACTTTGTCCCACACTATCCACATGTGTCAGCATCATATGATTCTGGATATGGGGGAGATAATTCATGGAACCTAAACTGCTCGGAGTCACCAATCGAAAACTCGACTGGTTGGCGTTTCGGGGAACCTTTCGGAGATGAGGAGGAGCCTATTCCATGTGATACTGGAGATGAAAGTGGCGGGGTTAACCAGTATATTAACCGACATTATGGGCAGGAAGAGAAAGGTACTGACTCCATTTCTTTAGACTTGGAGATGGGGTTCTCAAAACCATCACAGTACGAGGAAGGTGAAAGCTGAAGAAGAAGAAGAAGATGATGAGGGGGCAGGTGAATAGAAACCCTTCATTGATGGAAGAAGGAGGTATGTATCCTACTGGGGATACATACGAGTCATTGTCTAGCTACTTAGGCATGACTGATCTCTGTCTCGGCACTTCGTCCGATTCAGATTACATACCTACTGGAAGGACCTTTGTTCCGGACGGTGTCCGGAAGACAAGTCGCTGTACCGGATGGACCCCAGGAATGTATGCGGAGGCGAATGAAGACGATGAGGAGTAAGATCTGGAGAAGAATAAAGTAGTATAGGTGGTATTGTACTAGAACGTATTTTAAATTCCGTTGGCTTGGGCTTGAAGCCAAATAAGTGGTTATATATGTACCACATGTAATATATGTGTGTAAGTTATGTGATATACAGTGTATATACATAATAAATGTTTGTTTTGGATTTGCTTCTTGATTTCATTGTGTGACTAGTTCTGGGCAATGAGTTGAGCTCAGAAAACATTTGCATGGTGTAATTATGAGTAATCGCTCTTTGTTACAGGACTAGGGGGAAATGGCGTTAGTTGAAACCGAAGATGCTCGGAGAGAGCGGGAGGCGAAAGAAAAGGAGGAAGCAGATGCCGCAGCTAGAGCAGAGGATGCACCACCACCACCACACCCAATGATGCATCCAGATTTCCAACAGTACATGAGAGCAATGGAAGAAGATAGGAGGAGGTACCAGGAGAGTCAAAACAAGAACATGCAAGATTTCTTTACCCACGTCATCAATGATAGGGGTAATGAAGGCAAGGGAGTAACCTTATCAGACTTCCAAAATGCAAGACCACTACCTTTTGCATCAGCCCCAGAACCAATGGATGCAGAAGACTGGCTCATGGACACGGAAAGAAAGTTGAAGACCGTTGGATGCAATGATGAAGAAAAGATTCGGTATGCCACTTATCTGTTGTCAGGTCCAGCAGCATCATGGTGGGAGAATCTTGTGGCAGTACACCCTCCAGAAAAGGTGTTTACCTGGGAGGAATTCAAGAAGAAGTTCCGGGATGCCCATGTTCCGGAGAGTGTGGTGGAACTGAAGAAGAGAGAGTTTGACGAGCTACATCAGAACACTGCACCTATTATGCAGTATGTTCGTGATTTCAACAGGTTGTCAAGGTATGCACCTGAGGAAGTTGACACTGAAGAGAAAAGAAAGAAGCGATTCATGAAAGGCATGAATCCATACATGAAGATGCAACTGAGGTTGGCACGGACTGCAGAATTCCAGGAACTGATTGATTCGGCAATCACTTTCGAGGATGACTACAGGCAGGTCCAAGAGGATAGGAGGAAGAGGGCTCGTATCGAGCCAAGGAAGTACCCAGTCAGTAAACCGACTCCAGATCGGAGTTTCAAACCCCGATTCCGACCTACTGGTAATCAGTATAACCGGGGAGGTCAGAATCAGAATCCAAGGAATCAGATACTCTGTCATAATTGTGGCCAGAGGGGACATGTTCAGAAGGATTGTCAGAAGCCCAGGATCATATGCTATGGTTGTGGGAAAGAGGGACACATCAAGCCAGAGTGTCCAAACAAGGCGTCATGGAGTGGACAAAGCTCCGGAGGACGAGGTGGAGGTAACAACAACAACAACAACCGCAACCGCAACTACAACAACAACAACAACAACAACAACAACAACAAGAGGGGAAAGCCATATGGAAAGTTGAATTGCACAACTTTGGAGCAAGCGGGAGAGTCGGATCAAGCAGTCTTAGGTACGCTCAGCATTCTTACTCATCCTGGCAAAGTATTATTTGATACTGGAGCAACTACATCATTTCTTGCACGGGAATTTGTGGAGAAATACGGGCTTAGATGTTCCAAGTTAGAAACACCCATAACTGTCTTATCTGCGGGGGGAACGATCTTAGTAACCCACGTGAAAGAAGCACAAGTCATAACCATTTGTGACTGTGTGTATTTCGCGGACCTATTCATCATTTCCATGAAGGATATATCAGTTATCCTAGGAATGGATTGGTTGACGGAGAATGGAGCAGTGATCAACTGTGGAGACAAGACAGTGACACTTCGCAACTCTATAGGAGGACAGATAGTGTTCCAAGGAGACAAATACACTCAGTTGGAGATAGGATTGGAACTGAATAGTTTGAAGGAAGTGAAGATTGAAGATATCCCTGTGGTAAATGAGTTTCAAGATGTATTTCCCACAGAACTACCGGGAATGCCACCCGATAGGGAGATCGAGTTTACCATAGATCTGATTCCAGGCACAGCACCAATAGCTCAACCACCATATAAGATGGGACCAAAGGAGTTAGTGGAACTGAAGGCTCAAATAGATGAACTGGAACAGAAGGGATTTATCCAAGAAAGTGTATCACCATGGGGTACACCAGTTATTTTTGTGGATAAAATAGATGGAGGAAAGAGAATGTGTGGAGATTACAGGAATCTTAACAATGTAACAATCAAGAACAAGTACCCTTTACCCAGAATACAAGATCTTTTTGATCAAGTTCAAGGAGCTGGAGTCTTCTCAAAGATAGATTTAAGGTCAGGATATCATCAAATCAAGATCAAGAAGGAAGATGTACCAAAAACAGCGTTTGTATCAAGGTATGGACACCATGAATACTTGGTTGTACCATTTGGACTAACAAATGCACCAGCTATTTTCATGAATTTGATGAATAATATATTCATGAAGTACTTGGACAAGTTTGTGATCGTGTTCATTGATGACATTTTAATCTACTCCAAAGATAAAGAAGAACATGCCAAGCATTTGAGGATAGTTCTGCAAATTTTAAGAGAACATCAGCTATATGCAAAGTTCAGCAAGTGCAAGTTTTGGTTGGATAGTGTTGAATTTCTTGGACATGTCATAACCAAAGAAGGAATAGCGGTGAATCCAAGCAAGGTTCAGTCAGTATTGGAATGGAAGTCACCTAAAAATGCTAAGGAAATCAGAGGATTCCTTCGTATGGCAGGTTATTATCGGAGATTCATCGAAGGATTTTTGAAGATTGCAGGACCAATGACCAAGTTACTTAAGAAAAATACCCCATTTGTGTGGACTGATGAGTGTGAAGCCAGTTTCCAAACACTCAAGGAGAAGTTAACCACAACACCGGTGTTAGCAGTTCCGGAACCCGGAAAGGATTACACGGTGTATTGTGATGCTTCCAAGAATGGACTTGGATGTGTTCTAATGCAAGATCGTAAAGTGATAGCTTACGGATCAAGACAACTAAAGCCACATGAACATAATTACCCAGTACATGACTTAGAATTGGCGGCAGTTGTGTATGCTTTGAAGAGTTGGAGGCAATTCCTCTATGGATCCAAATGTGAGTTATATACGGATCACAAGAGTTTGAAGTATTTCTTCACTCGGAAGGAATTAACCATGAGACAAAAGAGATGGTTAGAGTTGATTAAGGACTATGAACTGACAATCAACTATACACCAGGCAAGGCTAATGTAGTAGCAGATGCCTTAAGCAGAAAAAGTATCGAGAATCAACCTACAGAATGGGAGATTCCAAAAGAACTTCGGAAAGAGCTAGAAGAAGCCCAGATTTTGTTTATTCAAGGTGATACAGTGGGAAGTATAGCAACTATGAGGATCATGGACGAGATGTATTCAGACTTGAAATATGAAATCATTAGAAAACAAGTGGATGATCAATTTATTCAGGAAGAAATCAAAAGGATTGGAGAAGGTAAACCATCCGAATTCAATCTCGGAGAGTTTGATTCTCTATACTTTCAGAAGAGAATGTGTGTACCGGATGATCCGGAAGTAAAGTCAATCATATTGAAGGAAGCACATGAAACCCCTTATTCAATACATCCGGGAAGTACTAAGATGTATATGGATTTGAAAGAAATGTTCTGGTGGAACAACATGAAAAGAGAGATAGCTCAATATGTTTCGGAATGTCATACATGTCAGAGAGTGAAAGCAGAACATCAGAGTCCTGCTGGATTACTAAAACCTTTAGAGATACCAGAATGGAAATGGGATGAAATCGGGATGGATTTTGTTACTGGTCTACCAATGACTAGTAAAAAGAAGGATATGATATGGGTAATCGTGGATAGACTTACCAAGAGTGCTCATTTCATAGCAGTAAACCAGAAAGATGATTCTGAGAAGCTGGTGAACATATATGTTAAAGAAATAGTTAGTAAACATGGAGTACCAAAGAAAATAGTCTCAGATAGAGGTTCAATATTCACATCAGCATTCTGGAAACAACTCCAAGAAGCTTTGGGGTCTAAGCTGGATTTTAGCACGGCATATCACCCACAAACCGGAGGACAAACCGAAAGAACCAATCAAATATTGGAAGACATGCTTAGAGCTTGTGCTCTTGACTTCGGAGGTTCATGGGAGGATCATTTACCATTAGCAGAGTTTTCTTACAACAACAGTTCTCAGAATAGCATCCAAATGGCACCATATGAAGCCTTGTACGGGAGGAAGTGTAAATCTCCAATCTGTTGGTTTGGGACAGGTGAGAACAAGGAGTTTACACCCGACTACATCAAGGAGAGACAAGGAGTCATCGAGGTTATCAGAGATAGACTCAAGATAGCCCAAAGTCGACAAAAGAGTTATGCCGACCAGAAGAGACGAGTTTGGGAACCAAAAGTGGGAGACATGGTATATCTGAAAGTTAGCCCAATGAAAGGACTCAAGAGGTTCGGAGTAAAAGGAAAATTAAGTCCTCGATACATAGGACCATTCAAGATACTCAGTCAGAATCGAGAAACAGCGTTTGAATTGGAATTGCCTGAGCAGCTCAGTCTAATTCACAATGTCTTTCATATATCACAACTTAGAAAGTGTTTGAAGGCACCAGATGATCCTGTCACACATGAAGAAATAGAGCTACAATCAGACCTAACTTATGTGGAGAAGCCTGAAAAGATCTTGGAAGTACAGTGGAAGAAGTTAAGGAATAGAGCAATCAAATACTGCAAGATTCAATGGCAACATCATCCTGAACGAGAAGCAACATGGGAGACCGAAGAAGAGCTCAGGAAGTCTTACCCCGAGTTATTCAGGTACCAATCTTAACTTCGGGACGAAGTTTCTGTTAAGGGGGAGAGGCTGTAATAACCCAGAACATAGGAACAACGAAGGGTAGATTTAGAAATGGGATGTGCATTTCATCGCAAAACGAGGGAAATTTTCGCGCCTTATTGCAACTAAACCTAAGAGGGATCGAGGTTCTCTCTCAAATGCAATTAGGGTTAGGCATGTTGAGTTATGAATTTTGACATGACCTCTTTTGTATCTTGTTGGATTTTGGGAGTTGATTCCAATTGACAAGTTATAATGAATTGAAAACTTAAGAGTATACAATAAGCAAAAGTGAATTTAGAAAAAGGAATTCATAATTTAAATATAACTCATAAATTCAAATGACTTTGAATTTCAAATTTGAATTATACATGCAACAACTATTTATTAATAGTTATAATACAAACACAATTAAGCTCATAGAGAAACCTTGAGCTTTATTGATATACACACACACATACATTGTCTTTACAATATTCTGGATACAAGAATTAAAGGAAAAATAAACAGAAATAAAAAGAAGATTACATAATTTGATCCTAAACTAAAATTCTAGACTAATGACTTGGAGGATTCTTCTATGGTCATATTCATCTTCAAAAACCTGCAAAGCAAACAATGAAACTAGCCAGGGGGTTAGAAACTAACACTTATTCAGTTTGGTCAGTAAACCAAGTGTCATTGACACTTGTGTCTGTCCAAATACTTGGACAGCACAAGATAAGAGCAACAGCAGACCAAACCTGAGCACACACCAGGGGCTCAAGTTTCAGCATATGAGCACACTGCTCATGTGTGCTGTGCAAGCAACAGCAAGGCCATGCACTGGCCTAGTCACCAAACCAAGCCAGGCTTGTGTGGCATGGCAAGGAGAGAAGTAGAGATGGTATAAAAGGGCACAAACCCTAGAAACAGGGCATAGTCGACCAGATAAATATTCACAAGGTAAGCAGAAGAAAGAATAGGCAGAGTTCATCCTGTTCTTGCTCAAGAACATCACAACCCAACACATAACCCAACCAACCACCAGAAATCATGGTGACCTGAGAAGATCAACCAAGAACTGGAGGTGCAGGGCTGTGACAAACAAACCAGAAGTCTGCATCAACAAAAGATTTCACTCTAGGAGCTGGAACAAGGTATACCTAGTTCCTGGAAGGGATCCAGTGGATCCAATCCATCAATTATGCATGACATATGTCATGGGATTGAGCAGATGCTCAATGGGTAGCTCATCACTTGGTTTTCACCAAGGATCACTGGCAGTCTAGAAAGCCACTAAAACTGAAACCATCTAGATACAAGTCTTGTGCACAGAAGCTAGAGTTCATGCACAGATGCACACACTAGCAGAACACATGCACAGGCAGCACCAGTAGATGAATTACTAGGAATAGCAGCTACCAGGACTACACAGTAAGATCCTAAGCGTATAACCATCAGTAAAACCCTAGATTTCTTCACAGGCAAGCATATTGGCATTCATATTGGTTATGATCCCCAAATATGCAAACCAAGATGAGGAACCAACAGATCTAGCCAACTATGTGAGCAACCAGTCAGTAGCAAGGCTACTGAGGTCACAACAAACATAGAACCATTCAAAGTAAAGCCAAATAATAAAGCATCACTATCCAGTAATGGATTCAGACTCCATTTGCTTTCCAATTAATCATGAAAAGTCAAATCATGCACAACAAGACAATTATTCATTACTGCATAAGCAGTTCCTTAAAAATTAAGCCATCCAGGCATGAATACATAATATATTCATGCAATACTTTTACAGTAGCTCACTGTGAGGCAACACACGCACATGTCACTACATCCTAGCTACTGGATCAAGTCCAGAAGGCTATGGAGTGCAGCACCACATATACACAGAAGCATAAGCATGCTTGAGTAGCAGCATCAGTAAGCAAACCATCCACTTAGCCAAAGAATCCATAAGCAACCAAGCCACTGACATTTAATTGATCAAATGGATCAATTAGATCAAGTCAAGCAACACAGAGAGTCTAGCCAACAGAAATTATTGATCCAATGGATCATTGGAGCATACAGAAGGCACAGAAGCACCTCACAAGCATCACAAGTGTCACAAGTACAGGCATAGCAGTACACCTAGACAAGCAAGCATAGGATGCCAGTAAGCACAAGCAAGCTCATAATCATGTACAGCATGGCATAGCAATTCATGGCATGATAGAAGCAGTAAACAAGCAACACAAGGCATGAACAACAAGCATCACACACTGGCCAGTAACCAGAGCTTGGTGAATTGGCTAGAGCTAGCAGAGAAGAAGCATAGGATGATTAGGCAGTAGCAGCAAAGCCCGTATGATCATTGGATCATCAGGTAGCTTGCGGCAGAGAAGGAAGAAGCACAGAGGCATGGGAGGCGCACGGACATGGCGTAGAAGGAGGAGGAGAAGAACCTTACCCGGTGACAAGGGATTAACTTGTCAATGCCTACAGATTGTAGACTAGGGTTTTGTTAGAAGTAGAGGGCAAGTAGATCTCGAAGGTTTCAGCCGAAAAGTACTCGCTGATTATAAAACTAGGGTTCTGTTGACAATAGATTCGATCCTATCTTTGTCCCTCGACTCCCCCTTATATAGGAGGTGGAGCCGAGGGTTTCGTAATATACAAGTTACAGAGTCCAGGCGGGTTTCATACCCGTCCCGCAAGATTACAAGTTATATTTCCTAATACAACTCTAGCTTCCCTTACTAGCATCTTGGGCTTCCGAATCTCTTTATTCTTCGAGTCCTAGGCCTTCGGTAAACCCTGGGTACCATCTTCGGCAGGCCCATTGGGGATGCCTATGTCAGTAGCCCCCGATATTTTGCTTGAATCAAAGAATCAGGAAAAATCTCCAACTTTAATCATTCAATAATCTTGTCGAATTTATCGCATATCTTTTGGATACGCAAATACTATATTGTACAGGGATAATGGTAGTTGGGGCTAGTTCATCTGACGGATCAGGTACTAGTTAACTGCTCTAGTGGCAATCCGCAAAAACCTACTTCAAGATCACGTCCCTGGACATGATCTCGGGATACTGGTGTAAACTTCGACAGGTGCCGCTCAAGGTCTTACCATTCTGTCGAGTCCCAGTCATATTTTATTGGGTACCTAACGCGCCCGTTAGGATTTTTCTTGGTATCTGTTGATACGGAAAAAGTAGCAAACCGCCGTCGAGACGATGCCACGCCGCTCAGAACGGATCTGGGGTCTTACCTTCGCAAAGTTTTGCGGCATTCAGAGATTATTCACGACTTTTAGCGCTCTGAGAATATATTGTCGAGTGCTTTTCGGCTGTTGGAATAGCACATTTTATTGAGTCATATTTAATGACTTATTTTGTCCTGATGGGAGTATATGTAGAGTTATTTGTATAACTCGAAATATACTCACTTCTTTTTTCCTTTCTCTATATTTTTATATAAATTCATCGGGCACGCGAACAGCGTTCCCGATGGGAGTAGCCCCCGAGGCTACAAGCAAGGACTTGTGCTTGGTTGTAGGCTCAACAAATTAATATCATCTGTCGCTATATTGTTACTCCTTCTCGAGCTTTTCATATCTATCGGGTGCGCGACCAGCGCTCCCGATGGGAGTAGCCCCCGAGGCTATGAACAAATGCTTGCATTTGGTCATAGGCTCTCGCCATTTCTATTTTGTCATACTCGAATTTTTCTTTTTCCCAAAGTAGCCCCCGAGCATTTGGGCAAAAACTTGTATTTGATCAAAGGCTCTCGAAATAATCCATAATCTTCTGCTGTCGACATTCTTATTAAGCTTCATAGTCGAGTTTTTCTCTTGCCAAGGTGACATCATTGCTGACGATAGCCATGATCACTGTATCGGGAACATGCGAGAACTGCTCTTTCTCTGTCTCATGGGCCCAAATTTCCTATCAAGTTGACACGTCGTGCAAGTGGGGGACACACGTCCTCCACTTTTCCTGGCGCACGTACTGTAGGTCCTGTTTTTTCTCGTCTGAATGAAATTACTTTTTACCCCTTGTCCACGTGTACACCATCTATTCCACAATCTCTTCATCCAACGGTGCGTCGTTTCACCGCACCTTTATTTAAGGTCTTCGTCTTCCTCCGTCAATACTTTCACTCGCGCCGCACCTCTGTTCTTCTGCAAAAATTCTCCACTGCTCCCATTGCCTCTTGCGCTCAACCACGCTCGTACCTTTCGTCTCCACTCTAGTTGATGCCACCACGCGCGTGGCTCACCAGGCATAGCACTCCAGAATCCAAGATGGCCGCTGAAGATCTGGAGTGGGAGAGATCCAAGATCTCCGGCCAGGATATGAACCTACTGAAGAAGATGGGGTTCACCAAGAAGGAGAACGCTGCGCTTCCCCAAGGAGGAGAGCTATCCATCGCCTCCAATGGAGTACCGGGTCAGTTTCGTTGACCATCTCATCCACGGTCTTTCTCCCCCTATCCATGAGTTTCTTCGAGGTCTTCTCTTTGTCTATGGGCTTCAGCTTCATCAGCTGACGCCCAATTCCATCCTGCACGTGTCGATTTTTATCACATTGTGTGAATGCTTCCTCGGAGTCCAACCTAATTGGGCTTTATGGAAGCGCATCTTTTGCCTCCGCCGTAATGGCTCCCACGGCGTCGCCTATAACATCGGCGGCGTTGTTATCTGTGTTCGTTCTGACGTCGAGTGCTTCGACGTCCAATTTCCCGACTCCGTCCAAGGGTGGCGCAAGAGATGGCTTTATGTTCATGAAGAAAGCTCTGGTTCAATGGAGTACAACATTTCTCCTTTTGATGGAAGAGCCAAGATTCATCGCCGCCGATCTGAGACTTGACTACGAGGAAGAGAAATCGGCGACAGAGGCGCTGATGACTCGCATTCATGAGCTCCAGAACACCCGTGGCAAGGAATTATCGGGTATCCAAATCACAGCCTACTTCCTTAGGATTAGAGTGCAGCCTCTGCAAGCTCGCAAAAATCCCCTTTGGATGTATGCTGGTGATGAAGATGTCGAGAGGCTCTCCAAGGATCTCCTGTGAAGGACTTGGAGAAGTTGATTCGAAGAATTTCAAAGCTTAACAAGAAGGACACCATTCCATCTTCTTGCCACGTTAAGCCATTTTGTAGCACCAATCCCCTTCCCGAGGTAATTTTTCCTCTTGACTATTATATTGTCTTCTCGAGTTTTTGGTATCTGTCGACTACTTTTTTGCTAGCGCCTTTTTGCATAACTTTTTGTCAACACTCTTTGTTTTTCCGGGCCACCCTGTTCTAGCTTCTCTCCCCTTCCCGAAGGTGGGGAAGTCGAAGAACGGGCCGTTGTCACCGACGACAACCAGGGTACTTCTCGCCCTGAAAGTGAAGTCGCGGGCTCCCAAAAATCCGCGGCTTCTCTTGAAAAAGAGATTGAAACTGAGGCTACCTCATCAACACGCTCTTCCCTCCCAGCTGCTTCTCCGAAGAACAAGAGGAAGATGGATGAGATTGTTGATTCTGGCACCTCCAAAGCCGGTGCTGCACATGCCGGAGAGACTGCACCTGATGCTGGAAAGAAAACTTTCGATCCTTACGAGGCTGCTCTCATCAGCTCGTAAGTTCTTGGTGCACTATATTTGTCTATTCTCGACACTTTTCCAAATTGCTTTCTTATCTTGTCGCTTTATTTGTTGTAGTGGCGATGAAGAGGAGGATGCACCTATTGACGCGACTGCTCGAACGAGCACGTCCCGTACTTTAGTTGTTTCCGAAGCTCAGCCTGATGGCGACGAAACTTCGCCTCCTCAACAGGTCATAGAGCATCCACCTCCCATTGCAAGCCCCCGAGCTTCTTCACCAAAGAGGGCTAGGGTGGATACATCCAAGGAACCTACCACGTTAATTGGTGGTTCCACGACTCCTTTAATGGAAGAAGTAAGTCGTTTCTTTTCCATGTACCAATTTCAATGCTTTGAGCTTTCTTCTCATTATTTCTTTGGTGATGTCGAACTTTTCGCTTCCTATATTGATCCTCTTTTTTATGGTCTTCTCTTCAGCCTTTCATGAAGGAGCTTATCCGCTTCGGTACCCAATTTGTCGGGTACCGTGAGTATGCCGCCAAACTTGAAGGTGCTCCCTTTTTTATCTGTCTTTCCTTAGCGAGTATATTCTGTCGCCATTTTTTGCCACAATGTTTCACTTGTCTTTCTTATTATGGCAGGAACTCTTGCGGAGTCCAACAAACGCGCTGACACTCTTGCTGTGAAGTTAGAGCAAAGCGAAAAAGCTCGCAAGAAAGCTGAAGCAGATGCTGCTGCCGTCGAAGATCTTCGAAAAAGACTTCACGACACGGAAACTTCTCTGAGCGAAAACATAGCTCAGCAGTCTGCTCGCGAAGAAGAAATCCTTACTCGCTTGGAGTCGCAAACTCGAAGTTTTATTAGTGAGTGCTCAGACCCTTGCTGCTTCCTTTTGTCGTCTTTGTTCCCTTTTTACTTTGACCAACTCTTTTTTACTTTATTCAGGGAGAACAAATCAAGAGTATGAGCTGGAAAAGCCTGAAGGTGTCCAACTCCTTGACACGCTTTCTCTTCTTGAAGTTCATGGTGATGAGGCCCGCGACGGCCTTGCTGAAGCTAAGATTGGCCTGTCGCGGCTTTTCCCATATTTTTTCAAGAAGAAAGAGGAACCCGCAACTTTTGTTGCTCTCGCCAAGTGCTTCACTTCTCAAGAAAACCTTGGACTCCAACTTCGCCAAGAAGGGTTGAAAGTTGGTGTTGAAGGTACAATTGCTCTGGTTGCTGACAGCCAACAAGACGTCGACTGGGCAAGAGTTGGCGGCACGGAGGAGATGGAAACGAAGAGGTGGCAATCGCTGATTAAGGTTGCCAAGCCCAACTCGAAGAAGATCCTTGCCTACCTTGGATACAATCCAACCCCTGCTCCCAGTTCGTCGAAGCCGGAGGTCAAGTAGACCACCTTGTCTTTTCTTTTAGTTGTTACTCTCTTTTGGCGCTGTCGCCCTAGTAGTTTTGGCGGCAACTGCTTCAGTAGTTCACTAGGGACCCTTCTTTTGTAATAGCCATGTACATACTTTAAGAATCAATGAAAATCTTTGCTTGATGATTGATGTCGAAACTTTTATTTTCAGTTGATTTTTGACAACTACACTGCAACTCCTCGTCCTTCCGATGTTTTTCCTGCTTCGTCCTGTTTGAAGAAGACACATGTTGCTGTCGAACTTACTGAAGATTCATCGAGTAAAGGTTCGGCACAAGACTTGGAAGAACTTCGCCAACAACTCCAATCTACGAAGAAACAATCACTTATGATAATGGAGCAGTCTCGAAAATCTTCCGAGAGGGAAAAAATTGCGCTTCAACAGGCTCAGGATGCCATAGCTGCAAAGGAAGCTGCAATTTCTGAGGCTACTGAAGCTTCTGCCCGAGAGAATTACATGCTTCAGCTGATGACTGACGCTAGCTTGGATATGACAGGTGTGCTTTATTTCAACTTGGCCGTGCTTGATATTTCTCTTGATGTCTCCTCTATCCTTGCTGATTCTTTTATCAAAACAGGTTCTTTTTTAGATACTGCTGCCGAGGATCAACGTGTTGAGGCTCAATCCGATGCGCTCCTCAGACTTGCACTGCAGCATGGTTCTAACTTTTGGGGTACAGCTGAACGTACCCGCCAAATTGTCAGGTTTCAAGATCCGCGCGGGTCAGGTCCGCGAATTTCTCGACTTCTGTACAAGGACGTTGTCCTTAGTTTACGGCACCATGTTCCCGCGCGATAAGATGCCAGAAACTCTTCCTGATTTGATGGATAAATTTCGGGATGCACCTCGATCCATGGTTTCGTGCGTGCCCAATTATCTGCTGGCGCCAGATTTGCTATGACGATGATACAAATTTGCTATCCAAAGTTTGACATGATCGGAATTGTCTCCAAGTGCCTGGCCAAGATGGCGAAAAGGGGAAGGAATGTTGGCAAAATTGATGCCATTGTGACCCCTATAGCAGAAGATATGATGGATGAACTTCTTCGGATGGATGCTGAGTTCTTCGTGAAGGGTAGCTATGCTGAACATAGTACTCGTGCTGCAAATAGAGAACGATTGACTATAGATAATATACTGGGTAGCAATTGAACATTCATGTCCCAAGAGTTGTATCTTGTATGTTGTAAACATAATCTATATTGTAAAGTCACTAGGTTGACCCAAGGCAAAATAAGTTATATTGGGTGTACTATTTTCGCAGGTGTTAGCCCTCGAGCTTTTTGTTGATCACTATTTTGTATCACCGTTTTATTTTTGCGAGGTGCTTTGCACCAAGGCGAAATATTTTGCAAGTTGTATTCGTCGACATTGTGTATATATATATATATTGTATCTTCTGGGTACAAGCCCCCGAGCCTGTCGAAAAGATATATAACTCCACTATCTTTATTATATTGCAGCATCGCGAGCCCGCCTCATTAAAAACCTTTCCCGGCCCCACTCGGTGCCCCGAAAAAGGAAAAGAGTGCGTCTGAAAACTCGCGGGCGTTTCAGTACATTGTATGTTTACAAAGGAGACTATATTTCGGCTTCTAAGCGTAGAAACGCCTGAGCTGCGCCACGTTCCAAGGATTTGGCTCAGCGATTCCTGTCTTCTTATCCTTGATTCGTATGCTCCTCCTTCAATTACTTGTGACAATGTAAGGGCCAAGCCACGGCGACTCGAGTTTTTCATGGCTTTTTTGTTGAGTCGTAAAACCAAGTCTCCAACCTGAAAAGATCATGGTCGCAATCGTCGACTGTGGTAATTTTTCAGATCTTGCTGGTACTTAGCGACCCGTGATAACACCTCGTCTCGAGCCTCATCGAGTGCGTCGACATCATCCTCCAAAGCTCTTCTAGAAGTTTCTTCATCGTATTCTGTGACTCTTGGAGAATCATGCTCTATTTCTATCGGCAGTACTGCTTCAGCTCCATGGACCAGAAAGAACGGCGTCTCCTGTGTCGCTGTATTTGGTGTTGTTCGGATACTCCATAACACGCTTGGCAACTCTTCTAGCCAAGTATGTCGAGCTTTTTTCAATGGTCCTAACAAGCGCTTCTTGATACCATTGCAGATGATACCATTTGCTTTTTCGACTTGACCATTGGTCTGCGGGTGCGCAACTGATGCAAAGTGCAATTTGATGCCTACCTCTGCACAATATGCCTTGAATTCTTTGGATGTGAAATTACTGCCATTGTCCGTGACGATGCTATGAGGTACTCCAAAACGAAAGACAATGCTCTTCACAAACTTGATTGCTGAAGCTCCATCTGCTGAATTTATCGGCTTCGCTTCTATCCACTTGGTAAACTTGTCGACAGCGACAAGCATATACTCGTATCCACCTGGCGAGGCCTTGTGCAATTTTCCCACCATATCGAGACCCCATTGAGCAAAGGGCCAAGACAACGGGATTGGCATCAACTCTGCTGCCGGAGAATGAGGTTTTGCGGCGAATCTCTGGCACGCGTCGCAAGTTCGCATTATCTCCTTCGCGTCCTCGATTGCTGTCAACCAATAAAATCCTGCTCCGAAAACCTTGGCCGCGATAGCTCGACTGCTTGCGTGATGCCCACATATTCCTTCGTGTACATCTTTCAGGATTATCCTTCCTTCTTCGGGTGTGACGCACCTCGTAGCACACCCGAAATACTTCGCTTGTACAACTCCCCTTTGACCACAGTAAAGGCTTTAGAACGCCTGATTACTCGCCTTGCTTCTATTGGATCGTCGGGTATTGTTTTCCTTAGGATGTACGATATGTACGCCTGCATCCATGGAATTTGCACCATCATGACTAGCTCCTGTTCCTCTTCTTCCTCCCTGTTTCTTTTGTAGCCCCCGAGGGTTTCTCATCCTTCTCCTTCTTCTTTGGTTTTGTCGGCTTTGTGGATCTCTCGCTTATTTCTTCCCAAAACACGCCTGGTGGGATCGTGAGACACTGCGACCCGATGTTTGCAAGAACATCGGCTTCATCGTTGCTCAACCTGCTGATGTGATTTACCTCGCATCCATCAAACAGTTTTTCTAGCTCGTTATACATCTCCTTGTATGCTATCATACTTTCATTGACTGCATCACATTGATTCATGACCTGCTGAGCCACCAATTGTGAGTCGCCAAAGATTTTCAGTCGGGTTGCACCACAAGCTTTCGCCATCTTCATCCCGTGTATGAGAGCTTCATATTCTGCCTCATTGTTAGACGCGTTTGGGAACGTCATCCGTAAGACATACTTTAATTTGTCGCCTTCAGGTGATATTAGTATCACGCCTGCTCCAGCCCCTCTAACCTTTTGGACCCATCAAAGTTCATAGTCCAGGTTCTCGATAAATCTGGAGGTCCTGTATTTTGTAGCTCCATCCACTCTGCGATGAAGTCTGGTAGGATTTGCGACTTTATTGCTTTTCTTTTTTCATACGTGATGTCCCGAGGGGAAAGCTCTATTCCCCAAAGGGAGACACGACCCGTAGCTTCTGGATTGTTTAATATATTTGATAGAGGAGCCTCGTTGACCACTATTATCGGGTGCGCCGAAAAATAGTGTCACAACTTTCTTGCTGTTGTAAACACTCCATATGCTAGCTTCTCGTACTGCGGGTACCGCTGTTTTGAAGGCGATAATACTTCACTGATGAAATATACTGGCCTCTGTACTCCATGGAGTTTTCCTTCTTCCTCCCTTTCGACTACGAGAGCCGTGCTGACCACCTGAGGTGTGGCTGCGATGTATAGCAGGAGGGGTTCCTTCTCTTTGGGTGCCACCAAGATTGGTGGTGTCGAAATTGTGCGCTTGAGATTTTCGAAAGCTCTATCTGCTTCCTCGTTCCACTGAAACTTCTCTCCTTGTTTGATTAATGCATAGAACGGCAATGCCTTTTCTCCCATCCTGGCGACGAATCTGCTTAAAGCTGCGACTCGCCCCGTCAACTGTTGTATTTCTTTCAACCTTGTCGGCTTCCTCATCGTTACGATGGCTTGGATTTTCTCTGGATTGGCCTCGATTCCTCTTGCTGATACTAGGAACCCGAGAAGTTCTCCCGCAGGAACACCAAAGGAGCACTTTGTCGGGTTTAACTTAAGGCAGAACTTGTCAAGGTTGTCGAAAGTTTCTTTCAAATCCTCGATCAGTGTTGTCCCCTTTTTGATGTTATGACGACATCGTCAATGTAAACTTGTACATTTTGTCCAATCTGTGTTGCAAGGCACTTCTGCATCATCCGCTGATATGTTGCTCCCGCGTTTTTTAAACCAAAAGGCATTGTTCTATAGCAGAACACGCCATAAGGTGTTATGAACGCTGTCTTGGCTTCATCATCTTCTTTTAATCTGATCTGGTTATAACCAGAATATGCGTCCAGGAAGGAAAGACGTTCACATCCTGCCGTGGAGTCGATGATTTGATCGATCCTTGGGAGGGGAAAGTGATCCTTTGGACAGTGTTTATGGAGACACGTAAAGTCGACACACATGCGAAGAACTTTCGTATTTTTCTTCGGCACCATCACTGGGTTAGCTACCCACGTGGCTTCTATAGATATCTCTTTAATAACACCAGCTTCTCTGAGTCGATCGATTTCTGACAGCATAGCTTTGCGGTTTGGTTCCGAACGCCGCAAAGGTTGTTTGATTGGTCTCGCAATTGGATCCAAGTTTAGGTGGTGCTCGACAAGTTCCCTGGGTACTCCTGGCATGTCAGCTGGACACCATGCGAAGATTTTCCAGTGCTCACGGAGGAACTCGACGAGCGCGCTTTCCTATGCGAGGTCCATATTTGTTGCAATGGAAGTCGTTTTCTTTGGGTCCGTCGGGTGGATCTGCACCTCTTTGAGTCCTTAGCGGTGTTAAAAGTTGGTTCCAGTGGCCTTCTATCCGGCAACACATCATAATCAGTTGTGAGCCTTGACGCCATATACTCTGCTTGCATCCCGAAAGTTCCGACATCGATGAAAATTCTTGTCGCATTTATCACCTAGCGCGAAACTTCCCTTGATGTAATGGTCCCTTAGGTCCAGGCAACCTCCACAACAGGTACATGTAATGTGGTACCGCCATAAACCTGGCATATGCTGGTCGTCCCAACAAGGCGTGATATTGCGACGGGAAATCCACGACTTCAAACTCCAGCTTCTCTATCATGTAGTTTTCTCGGGTCCCAAACTGTACGTCGAGATTGATCTTCCCTAACGGATAGCTCGGCTTCTCTGGCGTGATTCCGTGGAAACGTGTGTCAGTTGGTTTTAGATTTGCCAGGGATATGTTCATCTTCCTTAGTGTATCTGCATACATAAGGTTTAAGCTGCTGCCGCCATCTATAAAGACTCTCGACACGTCAAAACCAGCGATGACTGCGGGTAAGATAAGTGCAGATTGCCCTGGTCGAGGAACTTGCTGCGGGTGATCCGCAATTGTGAAGCCAATGTCCTATCCCGACCAATTTAGGTACTCGACTGTTGGTGGAGGCATCTTCTCTGCCATGAACACTTGCCGCGAGATTACTTTCTGCGCCCTATTAGATGGCCTAGCTTTCTGAATCATCGAGACCGCACCATTGGAATTAGGGTCAACATATGGAGGTGGGTGTGGTGCTGCCGCTATTCTGAGCTGGTGCCGATTTTCGTCCGGAATTGCGGGAGGAGGTGGGAGGTGGATCTCGCTCCTTGGCCCCTGGGGGTTTCTATTCATTGCTTGAGCATTGGCTATCCCTGCAGCCCGCAACATTGCTTGAAAATTGCGGCAATCCTTGTGTGACTGCCTCTTTCCATTATTGTCGAGATAAAAATGCATCTGACATGGCCCGTTCATCATATCCTCGGGAGACACATATGGTCTCTGAAACCTTGGTCCACTATTTTGCCTGTTACTACGGAAGTCACCTCTGTTGTCGCCTTGTTGCTCATTACTTCTTTGATAATCATCTCGACTATTTCCTCCAGAGTTTCCTCGGAAACCAGCTGATATGTGGCCAGGAGCATCATTATTATAGAACTGTCGAGAAAATCGCCTTCTATTTTGAAAATTTCGACTGCGGTCCTCCTCTGGCGACCTGTGTCGCTTGTTGTGTATAGCATCTTCTCCATCTGCCCATCTTTTGCTATTTCCATCAGTGCTGATATTGTTTTTGGGTTGGTTCTCCCTAGGTCTTCGACGAAATCTCCTCGTCGAATTCCTGCCACGAACGCGTCTATTGCCCTCTCGTCAGATATGTCCTCTGCCGAGTTTTTGATAATATTCCACCTCGGATATATTTTCTCATTGATTCATCGTGTTTCTGTCTACACGCCCTCTTCCAATGACGCGGGTTTCTTGCAGGTGGATCGAAAATTCTTCACGAAGATATCCTCAAAACTATCCCAGCTATCGATGGAACCTGGGGGAAGTTTCTTTATCCAAGATCGCGCGGCTCCGCTCAAGTGTACTTGGATGCTCTGCATGGCTGTTGCCCTGGTTCCGCCTATCAACTTCACCATCTCGAGGTAATCAACTAGCCAATCCTCGGGATCCTGTAAACCGTCAAATTTCTTGAAATTTTCGGGTAACTTAAATCCTGACGGGACTCGAGTTTTCGAACTCGTCTCGTAAAACACGGGAGCCCACACATATCTTCATCTGCAACTTCCGGTGAATGCCGATGTTCTCTTCTTTCTTGTCGCGCTCTATCCACCCTTGCTTGAGCCGCTGTATCCCTTGCTCCACTTGCTCTTGGTGGATCTTGCACTGCTGCGGTGGGTCGCGGACTATTTTGCCTTGCAGTTCCTTCGGGAGGTGTAGCTGCGAACGCTGTTCCCATGACTCCAACTCCAGCCATTGCCATGTTAAACAATGCTTCTCTCGGGTCCCCAGGAGGTGGTCTGGACGCGAGGATATAAGCTTGCGTTGCCATGTACCCAGCTTCTGGTGTTTTCGGGATAATATTTCCTCTTGTATCAATCGTTGATACGTCTCCAACGTATCGATAATTTCTTATGTTCCATGCTACTTTATTGATGATACCTACATGTTTTATGCACATTATATGTCATATTTATGCATTTTCGGAACTAACCTATTAACAAGATGCCGAAGAGCCATTCTTGTTTTCTTTTTGGTTTCAGAAATCCTAGTAAGGAAATATTCTCGGAATTGGACGAAATCTTCGCCCAGGGTCCTATTTTTCCACGAAGCTTCCAGAAGTCCGAAGGAGAGACGAAGAGGGGCCACGAGGGGGCCACACCCTAGGGCGGCACGGCCCCCCCTTGGCTGCGCGACCTGTGGTGTGGGGCCCTCGTGCCGCCTCTTAACCTACCCTTCCGCCTACTTAAAGCCTCCGTGACGAAACCCCCAGTACCGAGAGCCACGATACGGAAAACCTTCCAGAGACGCCGCCGCCGCGAATCCCATCTCGGGGGATTCAGGAGATCGCCTCCGGCACCCTGCCCGAGAGGGGATTCATCTCCCGGAGGACTCTTCATCGCCATGATCGCCTCCGGAGTGATGAGTGAGTAGTTCACCCTGGACCATGGGTCCATAGCAGTAGCTAGATGGTCGTCTTCTCCTTGTTGTGCTTCATTGTTGGATCTTGTGAGCTGCCTAACATGATCAAGATCATCTATATGTAATTCTATATGTTGTGTTTGTTGGGATCCGATGGATAGAGAGTACTATGATTATGGTGATTATCAATCTATTGTTTATGTGTTGTTTATGATCTTGCATGCTCTCCTTTATTAGTAGAGGCTCTGGCCAAGTTTTTACTCTTAACTCCAGAGGGAGTATTTATGCTCGATAGTGGGTTCATGCCTTCACACCTGGGACAGTGAGAGAAAGTTCTAAGGTTGTGATGTGCTGTTGCCACTAGGGATAAAACATTGATGCTATGTCTAAGGATGTAGTTGTTGATTACATTACGCACCATACTTAATGCAATTGTCGTTTTAGCAACTTAATACTGAATGGGGTTCGGATGATAACCTGAAGGTGGACTTTTTAGGCATAGATGCAGTTGGATGGCGGTCTATGTACTTTGTCGTAATGCCCAATTAAATCTCACTATATTTATCATATCATGTATATGCATTGTTATGCCTTTCTCTATTTGTCAATTGCCCGACTGTAATTTGTTCACCCAACATGCTTTTATCTTATGGGAGAGACACCTCTAGTGAACTGTGGACCCGGTCCTATTCTTTACATAGCATACAATCTACTGCAATTGTGTTTTACTTTTCTTTGCAAACATCTTCCACTCGATACGTTTAATCCTTTGTTACAGCAAGCCGGTCAGATTGACAACCTCACTTTCGTTGGGGCAAAGTACTTTGGTTTTGTTGTGCAGATTCCACGTTGGCGCCGGAATCCTTGTTGTTGCGCCGCATCACATTTCGCCACCATCAACCTTCAACGTGCTTCTTGGCTCCTGGTTCGATTAAACCTTGGTTTCTTTCTGAGGGAAAACTTGCTATGCGCATCATACCTTCCTCTTGGGGTTCCCAACGAACGTGTGAGTTACACGCCATCAAGCTCTTTTTCTGGCGCCGTTGCCGGGGAGATCAAGACACGCTGCAAGGGGAGTCTCCACTTCTCAATCTCTTTACTTTGTTTTTGTCTTGCTTTATTTTATTTACTACTTTGTTTGCTGCACCTAAATCAAAATACAAAAAAATTAGTTGCTAGTTTTACTTTATTTACTGTCTTGCTCTCTATATCAAAAACACAAAAAATTAGTTACTTGCATTTACTTTATCTAGTTTGTTTTATTTACCGTTGCTAAAATGAATACTCCTGAAAATACTAAGTTGTGTGACTTCACAAATGCAAATAATAATGATTTCCTATGCACACCTATTGCTCCACCTGCTACTACAGCAGAATTCTTTGAAATTAAACCTGCTTTACTAAATCTTGTCATGAGAGATCAATTTTCTGGTGTTAGTTCTGATGATGCTGCTGCCCATCTCAATAATTTTGTTGAACTTTGTGAAATGCAAAAGTATAAAGATGTAGATGGTGATATTATTAAATTGAAAGTGTTTCCTTTCTCATTAAGAGGAAGAGCTAAAGATTGGTTGCTATCTTTGCCTAAGAATAGTATTGATTCATGGACTAAATGCAAGGATGCTTTTATTGGTAGATACTATCCTCCCGCTAAAATTATATCTTTGAGAAGTAGCATAATGAATTTTAAGCAATTAGATACTGAACATGTTGCTCAAGCATGGGAGAGAATGAAAACTTTGGTAAAGAATTGCCCAACCCATGGACTGACTACTTGGATGATCATCCAAACCTTCTATGCAGGACTAAATTTTTCTTCGCGGAATTTATTGGATTCAGCTGCTGGAGGTACCTTTATGTCCATCACATTGGGGGCGGCTATAAAACTTCTTGATGATATGATGATAAATTACTCTGAATGGCACACGGAAAGAGCTCCACAAGGTAAGAAGGTAAATTCTGTTGAAGAAACCTCTTCCTTGAGTGATAAGATTGATGTGATTATGTCTATGCTTGTGAATGGTAGATCTAATATTGATCCAAATAATGTTCCTTTAGCTTCATTGGTTGCTCAAGAAGAAAATGTTGATGTGAATTTCATTAAAAATAATAATTTCAACAACAATGCTTATAGGAACAACTCTGGTAATAACTATAGGCCATATCCTTCTGCTAATGGTAATGGTTATGGTAATTCTTATGGAATTCTTACAACAATAATAGGAGTGTACCCTCTGGTCTTGAAGCTATGCTTAAAGAATTTATTAGTACACAAACTGCTTTTAACAAATCTGTTGAGGAAAAGCTTGATAAAATTGATACTATTGCTTCTAGAGTTGATAGACTTGCCTCCGATGTTAATCTTTTAAAATTGAAAGTTATGCCTAATAATGATATTGATAATAAGATTACTACTACAGCAAATGCCATCCAAGTTAGAATTAATGAGAATATAAGATTAATGGCTGAACTGCGTGCTAGGTGGGATAGAGAAGAAAATGAAAAACTAGCTAAAGAGAATAATGTAGCTAAAGTTTGGACTATTACCACCACTAGTAATGCTAATTCTTCACATGTTGCTGCACCTCCTACTATCAATGGTAAAATAATTGGTGTTGGCAATGTTTCTACTCCTAGTGCAAAGCGTACAAAACTGCACGAAATTGCTAAAACTGCTGAAACTGCTTGTGATAAAACTGCTGAAATTTTTTCCAACCTTGGGAACAATGATCCCATTGCTGTGGCTCATAATGATTTAGATTTTGATGATTGCCACATCTCTGAAGTTATAAAGTTCTTACAAAAACTTGCTAAAAGTCCCAATGCTAGTGCTATAAATTTAGCCTTTACAAAACATATTACAAATGCTCTCATAAAAGCTAGAGAAGAGAAACTAAAACTTGAAACTTCTATTCCTAGAAAGTTAGAAGATGGTTGGGAGCCCATCATTAAAATGAAATTCAATGACTTTGAATGTAATGCTTTATGTGATCTTGGTGCAAGTATTTCTGTTATGCCTAAAAAGATTTATGATATGCTTGACTTGCCACCATTGAAGAATTGTTATTTGGATGTTAATCTTGCCGATAATGTTAAAAAGAAACCTTTGGGGAGGATTGATAATGTGCACATTACGGTTAACAATAACCTTGTCCCCATTGATTTTGTTGTTTTGGATATCGAATGCAATGCATCTTGTCCTATTGTGTTGGGAAGACCTTTTCTTCGAACCGTTGGTGCTGTTATTGATATGAGGGAAGGTAATATTAAATATCAATTTCCTCTCAAGAAAGGTATGGAACACTTCCCTAGAAAGAGAATGAAGTTGCCTTTTGATTCTATTATTAGAACAAGCTATGATGTTGATGCTTCTACTCTCGATAATACTTGATTTGTACTTTCTGCGCCTAGCTGAAAGGCGTTAAAGAAAAGCGCTTATGGGAGACAACCCATGTTTTTACTACAGCAATTTTTTTGTTTTGTTGAGTCTTGGAAGTTGTTTACTACTGTAGCAACCTCTCCTTATCATGTTTTTGTGCCAAGTAAAGTTTCTATGTTAAAGTTGATGTTATATTTGGGATCGCTGCGCAGAAACAGCATTGCTGTCTGTCATGAATCTGGGCACAGGCCTCTGTAGAAAATTCTAAAAAATCTGCCAATTTACGAGCGTGATCCTCAGATATGTACGCAACTTTCATTAGTTTTGAGTTTTTCCATTTGAGCAAGTCTGGTGCCAGCTTTAAATTCGTCTTTACGGACTGTTCTGTTTTGACAGATTCTGCCTTTTATTTCGCATTGCCTCTTTTGCTATGTTGGATTTATTTCTTTGATCCATTAATGTACAGTAGCTTTATGCAATGTCCAGAAGTGTAAAGAATGATTGTGTCACCTCTGAATGTGTGAATTATTAATTGTGCACTAACCCTCTAATGAGTTTGCTTGAAGTTTGGTGTGAAGGAAGTTTTCAAGGGTCAAGAGAGGAGAATGATATACTATGATCAAGAGGAGTGAAAGCTCTAAGCTTGGGGATGCCCCCGTGGTTCACCCCTGCATATTCTAAGAAGACTCAAGCGTCTAAGCTTGGGGATGCCCAAGGCATCCCCTTCTTCATCGACAACATCATCAGGTTCCTCCTGAAACTATATTTTTATTCAATCACATCCTGTGTTCTTTACTTGGAGCGTCGGTTTGTTTTTGTTTTTGTTTGAATAAAATGGATCCTAGCATTCACTTTGTGGGAGAGAGACACGCTCCGCTGTTGCATATGGACAAATATGTCCTTAGGCTTTACTCATAATGTTCAAGGCGAAGTTTCTTCGTTAAATTGTTATATGGTTGGAATTGGAAAATGCTACATGTAGTAATTCTAAAATGTCTTGGATAATTTGATACTTGGCAATTGTTGTGCTCATGTTTAAGCTCTTGCATCATATACTTTGCACCCATTAATGAAGAAATACATAGAGCTTGCTAAAATTTGATTTGCATATTTGGTCTCTCTAAGGTCTAGATAATATCTAGTATTGAGTTTTGAACAACAAGGAAGACGGTGTAGAGTCTTATAATGTTTACAATATGTCTTTTATGTGAGTTTTGCTGCACCGGTTCATCCTTGAGTTTGCTTCAAATAACCTTGCTAGCCTAAACCTTGTATCGAGAGGGAATACTTCTCATGCATCCAAAATCCTTGAGCCAACTACTATGCCATTTGTGTCCACCATACCTACCTACTACATGGTATTTCTCCGCCATTCCAAAGTAAATTGCTTGAGTGCTACCTTTAAAATTCCATCATTTATCTTTGCAATATATAGCTCATGGGACAAAATAGCCTTAAAAACTATCGTAGTATTGAATATGTACTTATGCACTTTATCTTTTATTAAGTTGCTTGTTGTGCGATAACCATGCTTCTGGGGACGCCATCAACTATTCTTTGTTGAATATCATGTGAGTTGCTATGCATGTCCGTCTTGTCTGAAGGATCTATCACCTTAGTGGTTGGAGCATGCAAAATTGTTAGAGAAGAACATTGGGCCGCTAACTAAAGCCATGAATCATGGTTGAAGTTTCAGTTTTGGACATATATCCTCAATCTCGTATGAGAATAATAATTGTTGCTACATGCTTATGCATTTAAGAGGAGTCCATTATCTGTTGTCCATGTTGTCCCGGTATGGATGTCTAAGTTGAGAATAATCAAAAGCGAGAAATCCAAAATGCGAGCTTTCTCCTTAGACCACGGGCGGCATGGAGGTACCCCTTTGTGACACTTGGTTGAAACATGGCATGCAAAGATCCGGTAGTCCAAGCTAAGTAGGACGAGGTGCGGACACTATTAGTATACTATGCATGAGGCTTGCAACTTGTAAGATATAATTTTCATAACTCATATGCTTTATTACTACCGTTGACAAAATTGTTTCATGTTTTCAAAATAAAAGCTCTAGCACAAATACAGCAATCGATGCTTTCCTCTTTGAAGGACCTTTCTTTTACTTTTATTGTTGAGTCAGTTTACCTATCTCCCTCCACCTTAAGAAGCAAACACTTGTGTGAACTATGCATTGATTCCTACATACTTGCATATTGCACTTGTTATATTACTTTATGTTGACAATATCCATGAGATATACATGTTATAAGTTGAAAGCAACCGCTGAAACTTAATCTTCCTTTGTGTTGCTTCAACACCTTTACTTTGATTTATTGCTTTATGAGTTAACTCTTATGCAAGACTTATTGATGCTTGTCTTGAAGTACTATTCATGAAAAGTCTTTGTCATATGATTCACTTGTTTACTCATGTCATTACTTTTGTTTTGATCGCTGCATTCATTACATATGTTTACAAATAGTATGATCAAGATTATGATGGCATGTCACTTCAGAAATTATCTTTGTTATCGTTTTACCTGGACGAGCAGAACTAAGCTTGGGGATGCTGATACGTCTCCAACGTATCGATAATTTCTTATGTTCCATGCTACTTTATTGATGATACCTACATGTTTTATGCACATTATATGTCATATTTATGCATTTTGGAACTAACCTATTAACAAGATGCCGAAGAGCCAGTTCTGTTTTCTGTTGTTTTTGGTTTCAGAAATCCTAGTAAGGAAATATTCTCGGAATTGGACGAAATCTTCGCCCGGGTCCTATTTTTCCACGAAGCTTCCAAGTCCGAAGAGAGACGAAGAGGGGCCACGAGGGGGCCACACCCTAGGGCGGCGCGCCCCTTGGCCGCGCGGCCTGTGGTGTGGGGCCCTCGTGCCGCCTCTTAACCTACCCTTCCGCCTACTTAAAGCCTCCGTGACGAAACCCCGGTCAAGAGCCACGATACGGAAAACCTTCCGAGACGCCGCCGCCGCCAATCTCGGGGGATTCAGGAGATCGCCTCCGGCACCCTGCCGGAGAGGGGATTCCTCCCGGAGGACTCTTCATCGCCATGATCGCCTCCGGAGTGATGAGTGAGTAGTTCACCCCTGGACCATGGGTCCATAGCAGTAGCTAGATGGTCGTCTTCTCCTTGTTGTGCTTCATTGTTGGATCTTGTGAGCTGCCTAACATGATCAAGATCATCTATATGTAATTCTATATGTTGTGTTTGTCGGGATCCGATGGATAGAGAGTACTATGATTATGGTGATTATAAATCTATTGTTTATGTGTTGTTTATGATCTTGCATGCTCTCCGTTATTAGTAGAGGCTCTGGCCAAGTTTTTACTCTTAACTCCAAGAGGGAGTATTTATGCTCGATAGTGGGTTCATGCCTTCATTGACACCTGGGACAGTGACAGAAAGTTCTAAGGTTGTGATGTGCTGTTGCCACTAGGGATAAAACATTGATGCTATGTCTAAGGATGTAGTTGTTGATTACATTACGCACCATACTTAATGCAATTGTCTGTTGCTTTGCAACTTAATACTGAATGGGGTTCGGATGATAACCTGAAGGTGGACTTTTTAGGCATAGATGCAGTTGGATGGCGGTCTATGTACTTTGTCGTAATGCCCAATTAAATCTCACTATATTTATCATATCATGTATATGCATTGTTATGCCTTTCTCTATTTGTCAATTGCCCGACCGTAATTTGTTCACCCAACATGCTTTTATCTTATGGGAGAGACACCTCTAGTGAACTGTGGACCCCGGTCCTATTCTTTACATAGCATACAATCTACTGCAATTGTGTTTTACTGTTTTCTTTGCAAACATCTTCCACTCGATACGTTTAATCCTTTGTTACAGCAAGCCGGTGAGATTGACAACCTCACTGTTTCGTTGGGGCAAAGTACTTTGGTTTTGTTGTGCAGATTCCACATTGGCGCCGGAATCCTTGTTGTTGCGCCACATCACATTTCGCCACCATCAACCTTCAACGTGCTTCTTGGCTCCTACTGGTTCGATTAAACCTTGGTTTCTTTCTGAGGGAAAACTTGCTACTGTGCGCATCATACCTTCCTCTTGGGGTTCCCAACGAACGTGTGAGTTACACGCCATCAATCATCATGAAGGACATGTCGAGATTTTAAATTATATTTCCTCTCTCTTCTTCAGGTATATTTTGCAACCGAGATCTTGCTCTCCTCCGAGCTTCTCTATGACTATCTCCCGAAGTTCCTGATTGTCGACTTAGCTCTGCTCGTCGCCTGCTTGACGCGGAGGCTGCCTCCTTTCTTCTATTCAGGGAGGCTGTCTGTTTTTCCAACTCCCTACTCACACGAGCAAGTCTATATTGATAGGCTTGTAATTCTTCTGCAGTAGCAGTTGTGGTCATTGGTTCTGAACCATCCATGGCTCTTGCGGCTCTATCCCATGCTGCCTGTGGGAGTTGAACTCTCAGACGTGGAGTGGTCCCGACATATTTGGTGCCTAGACCTCTTCTGAGATCAGCGGGATCAACGTATGGGTTTCCCAAATCGTCGAAAGCCTCTAACGTCTCCGGTTCTATTCGGTTTGTTTCCTCTATTGCGTAGACCTGATGATATTTTGGATGTTGATTTTTGCCAGGATTGGTGACACCGTCATAGAGATCGGTGAAGACCTTTCCAATAACAGACCGTCGATGAAGTTGAAGCCGTCGACGCTGTCGGAGTCGCTGCTTATAACAGAGTCCGCAGACGACTCGGAGGACGTGTCGCTGAAGATCTTGGCGAGCTTTCTGCTTGCCTTGGTGTTGATGAAGCGTGGCGACGAAAGCTCTTCATCACTCGACGAAAAGTCAGAATCGATCGCTGATAATTCCGACGAGATCGGAACTTCAAGACGATAAGATCCTTCCTTGTCGACGCCAAATCGGAATTCTCCGAACGTCATCACGATGGGCTCCTCCAGATACGCACATGCATCCAAACGGGAGGGCGGGTGAGGAATAAAATCGACTAGATCAGTTTTGACCTGTTTACCTCGATCCATCGCGTTGCTTGCTACCGACGAAGTCGACGATCTTGAACGTGCCATCGAGATCAGATCCTTGACACCTCTAATTCCCACAGACGGCGCCAATTGACAAGGGATTAACTTTTCAATGCCTACAGATTGTAGACTAATGTTTTGTTAGAAGTAGAGGGCAAGTAGATCTCGAAGGTTTCAGCCGAAAAGTACCCGCAGATTGTAAAACTAGGGTTCTGTTGACAATAGATTCGATCCTCTCTTTGTCCCTCGACTCCCCTTATATAGGAGGTGGAGCCGAGGGTTTCGTAATATACAAGTTACAGAGTCCGGGAGGGTTTCATACCCGTCCCGCAAGATTACAAGTTATATTTCCTAATACAACTCTAGCTTTCCTTACTAGCATCTTGGGCTTCCGAATCTCTTTATTCTTCGAGTCCTGGGCCTTCGGTAAACCCTGGGTACCATCTTCGGCAGGCCCATTGGGGATGCCTATGTCACCAGCGCCTGGAAGCAGAAGCCACGGCATGGTGAGGCAGTGCCCGCACGGCCGCAGCAGCTGCGAGTCCAGGGTAGACGCCGGCGTTACCCCGACGAACCTCGCGAACAACACCACACCCAGAGACGACGGCACAGGAGCTGTGAGCACAGCACCCACGCCAGGTCAGTCCCTGGCACACGCCGCACGACGACGACGAGGCGCGCTCGTCGGAGATAGCCAATCGCCGGAGGCGATTCTCCACGAGATCCAGAGAGGTGGCGATCTGCCAGAGGAGGAAGAGATCGACGGAACCACGCGGACAGATCGATAGACTGTCCCGCGGCGGTTCAAATGGTATAGGTGGCGCGAGCAGGGGAGCTCGAAGGTGGCCGGAGCACGGCGGTGGTCATGGCGGCGACGCCATCGCCACGCGACTCGCCAGAGGGTTAGGGTTCGAGAGAGAGAGAGAGAGAGAGAGAGAGGAGCGAGCGAGTGTGACGGGCCGAACCGGTTTGGTTCCACCAAACTGGGTTTGGACGAGCCTTAGTGGGCTGTCCAAACGGGCCAGATAAGTGGGCTGGCCCAATTGGACCAGGGGGGTTCTTTCCACTTTTTAAATAACCCTGAATTTCACAAAATTCCAAACAAATTATTTGAAACTCTAAAAAACCAAGAAAAATAAGATTTATGAATCATAAATTATGATTAACAAGAATAAAATAAGAAATGGAATTTAGTAAACAAATCCAAATTTGACATATTATGAATTTAAATTAAAACTTGGAATTTTAAATTATTATTTCCTTATATTTAAAAATCAAGGAAAAATTCTAAATGAGTTTAAATATTTGTTTTCAAATATTTAAAAATGAAATTCTATTATTCCAAGTCATTTCTTTTAAAAAGAAAGTATTTTCCAAAGGAAAATATTCTATTACTCTATTTTAAACAATTATAGAGAAAACTCCATTATTTCAAAATAATTTTGAAATAAATATTTTCAAAAAGGAAAGTTGTATTACTTTTAAAAGTATTTCTTCATGAAATTTAAAGTGCGTTCATAATTTAAAGTAATTGCAAATTACTGCCAAAGGCACAAATCTTAACTCAACCCTAAATTTAATAAATATGGGGGTCAGGGATTCAACATAAAATAATACATCCTTACATGCATTATTTGGATTTTATAACATTGTCCTTACCGGACAATGATGCTTCTTTACAGAACCCGAGGTCCAGGTTCCATTCAACGCATCGAACTGCATTACCTCGCAGTTCACATGCAAGTTCACCCTTGCACATGTCAATTTGAGTATTTTCTATCAATTTAATGCAAAGCTTTATACTTATCACTCCTGCATTGAAAATGAAATGTTACTTTTCCAATTATGAATATGACTATGTGGCTGGCAATGGAACCATGGTATGTGTTGATTGGTGGAGGTTCCATTGCAAGGGTACTATTCATCTAGGACTAAGTACCAATGCCGTCCAGTGATTCTAGCGCCGTACATATCGCGTTGACCATAAGATCTATAATGGCTCTGGGGAAGCCAGCTGTATCTTTTCCCTCCTGCACGCCAACGGACTTGATAGAGCCTGGCGGGGTGTTGGAGATACTGCCGTAGGTTGGGATGGCCTTTGAAATCCCCATCCGTGTGGATGACTGGCTCTACCGTCTATGAGGGATTGTCCGTAGTACACCGTGGGTAAAGCCGTATGAACGGGAGATGTCTACCGGGGGTGTACGGATGGACAAAAGGGTGGGTTTGCAGGGTCGCGGAGAAGGCGGTGTGGGCTTGGATCTTTATACCTGGCCTCACACCACGGAAGTGTGAACGGGGGCAAGTCCCTGCGGCTGGCAAAAAGGATGAGATCTCTTATGGGAAAAGTAACACACCTAGTGTATCAAATTGTGGCTGTCACTCCTTGTTCCGGGAAGGGAACTGCGAACGCGGCAGGAAAGGAACTCCGTGAAGTTCTAGTCAACCTGTGAAGACTGACGGGCATAGTTTTCAGAATAAAATAAACCTTTTGAAGAAATGATTTCGAAACATGCATTGACCTAAGATTTTCTGATCGAGGGTCGTAGCTAGTGCATCAAACACCTTTTACTCTTTTGAACTTGCTGAGTACCCCTGTACTCACTTTCTTTCGACACCCTTGCTAGACTATGACCCTGAAGTGGAGGCAATCACCGAGGTGCCACCGGAAGGAGCTACGAGCTGGTCTACGAGGAACCCGACTTGTCCGGAGGGTGGAAGGCGTAGACTATGGGATAGTCTATGGAGCAGACAACACCGAAGCCGAGGAGTAGTGGAGTGCTATAGTTATCTTAGAGCCGAGCAGCGTAGTGGCATACTTAAATAAGTTGCTGAGCTCTCTTTTATATCTATGTTGGTTTGTAACAGTACTTAAGTAATCTTAGGGTGTTCTCATTGGACCTGTGAGAATGCCAACTTGTTAAGACCATGTTTGTAATATTATATCAAGTGTTATGACCTGCAATGTTTCTGTTGTACCACTCTGAGGGATGTGATATTTGTAAAGAAGTCCCTTCATAAAGATCATATCAACGACTTGTATACTACAACATGCAGTGGTTGCAGGCATGAATCTCTTGATTTGCAAATGTTGTGCTTCTTGCTAAAAGTCTTAATGAAACCTCTTTATTGTGAATGTGAGTAATTTGAGATGAGTACATATGTTGGGAAGTATATAAAATCATGCTCATGATTCATCCATCCCATCTATGCCTATGTAACAATTTTGTTGCATATCAATTCCTCAAGTCTCTCACATGTGCAATATCGTTGAAAGTGCAAATTGAGTTATTTCTTTTAGTATCCTCGTTTGTGATACTTGTTGCCTTTCTCAATGCATCCCAACTATCTTCTATCCCTTGTTGATATTTGTGATGTATTTCATGTGTTTATGGTTGAAGTTCATGAATGTACCATAAGATAAAATTGAGCCTTTGGCCATGCTATTATGCAAAAATTCTTATTGGTATATTGCATAACTTCGTCTTGGATACCATGCTATATTTCTTGTGTATCTATTTTGTGTGTGCATGTTTCTTTGTGGATAAATATCTTTGTGATATTGCCCACTTAGAGAAACTTATACACATAAGAGATGATACATCTCCATTTGATATCTTATTTATTTGTTGCATGTTGATTGGTCATGCTAAGCAATATAATTCATTGAAGACTATGATGATGCTTTTTGCTCATCCTTGTAATAGTCTTATAATATGCTTTATCATGCCTTTCACATATCCTCTTGGTTGAGCCTTTTATTATGGTGCCTCTTACTTGTTGCTCAACCATTTGTTTGTTGCAAGTGTTAAGCTTAATTTTCTATCTATGATCTATTGCAAAACCCACCGCGGGCAATGGTCAACAGGGAGTAAGGAACCATGGGCTGCGGCTTGCATTCAGAGCCTGGAAAGCATGTCCCAGCATTTGGTCCCGACCTATACCTGGTCGAAGGTGTGGATGATGCCTCGCTTAGTTTCCTGCAGGGCACACACGCACACGTTAAATACGAGCCTCGATCGGCTCTCGGGTTATCCTGTGAATCGGCTCATGGAGCCGATCCACCCATGATTCGTCCAAGGTGGCCGAATATATGGTGGTCCTGCTTGATCAAGATAAAGCATATGAGATCCACGACGATTTAGGGTTTTCACCGCATAATCGGATCATCCTACTCACGATTGGGCCTCGCGCTCGCGCACGGTGATCGTAAGCCAAACCTAGACAAGGCCTAAAAACCAACACGAGGTTGATCCTCGGAACGTCCTGTCTAGGGCCAGCAAACTACACCCTACACGCCGCTGGATCCTCCAACCCTTTGTAAGGCCTAACTATTGCAGATGTTAAACTAATCCTTGATGAATCAAGGAGCAACCGTAACGGATCAGATCTACTAGATAAAGATCAAGCGGGGTGCCGCCCCTGCACCCATGATGAGGTACAAGGACGGCTAGATGCGCAAGGGTTGCACTACGACAGCATATGATACTAAGAACAATGCTAACCCTAACACATCTATGATAACTACGTTGCTCGCCATCAAAAAGGCTTCAGCACGAGCAACGCATGAACAACGTAGGCAGGCTCGTGCTGCCTAGATCGCAAGATGCGATCTAGGCAGCATGGTGCTTACCGGAGAAACCCTCGAGACGAAGGGGTTGGCGATGCGCCGAGATTGGTTTGTGTTGAACGTTGGTTGTTGTTTATTCCATAAACCCTAGATACATATTTATAGTCCAGGGGACTTTCTAATGTGGGCGTGCACTAAACCGTGCACGAGATAAACTCTAACTTCTAAACCGATACATAACCTACTATATTAAGATACACGGGCTAACTAGCCCAAACTCTGCGTATAAAGGCCGATTCACATATTTCTTCCATATAGATTCTTCACGTCCATCTTAATCGCGGCCCACCTCTGACTCGGTCAAATTCCGGTGATAACACATGCCCCCCTGGTTTTGGAAATGACATTTCCAAAATCATTACGCTTTCTTTCGTCGGGTCATGTCGTGGCAGAACCCGTTGCAGTATCCTTCATCATGATGCCCTGCCTTCTCAACTTCTCCGCGTGACCTGGCAGTTTTTTTTTTAGGCACCACTTCCTCGGAAACTGCTGTGGCATTGAACTTCCACTATATCCCCTTTTATTTAACCGCTCCGCACAGTTTATTCCTGCATCTCCTTCGCATTAGTACTCCAAAAGCCCTCCTGCGCCACCATGTCCTCTTCCTCCTCTGCTTCATCGGATCTTTCCACCCAGTCCTCTTCGTCTCGCGAGCCGACGCCGGAGCCGAACCCGGCGGAGGTCCACGCGGCCAACATCCGCCGCGCCATTGAGGCCGGGGAGGAGTCTAGCCATGACTTCTCCCTCTGGTCGGAGGACGACAAATCCTCGACGGACGGGGAGAGTGACCTCCGCTTCCTTGCCGACGGGGAATCGGAGGAGGAGAGCGATGACGATCGCTTCTCCTGGGACGACTTCACCACCTCCGAGGAGGTGAAGGAGGAGGAAGAGGAGGAGGACGACGACGACAGCTCCCCCGACGAGCCGCCGGCCAAGCGCCATTGCCCCTGGCCGGGGAATCTGAGTGACTTCGACAGCGACGACGACGACGACGATGAGGAAGATGAGGACAACGAAGGTCTGCCGGCGGCCGCTGGAGCAGCGACGACGAGCCGGCCGGGAGCAGCGCCGACAGCGGCGATGACGGCGATGACGAGGGCAGCAACGGCCCGTAGATAGGGTCTTAGTATAGGTCTAGCAGTAGTAGATTGGTCAATAGACCCTTCTTTTGTTCTTCCTTTTGAGAGCAATCGGCTCTTTCTGTAAGAAATATCGTGATCAATGAAGAATTTCCCCAAGTTGATTTTGCCTTTATGATAATTTTCCTCCGTCATGATTTTGCCGATTTGTCCCCCTTTGCCAATGCATAACGAGCCGATAGCAACGCACCGGTCCTTCGACATTTACCCTTCCATCCTTCAACTGATGATTCTCCTTCCGGTAGGTACAGGTCTGTTGCCCCCCGAGCCTTAATCAGGGCGAGGATAAAAGTGGACCATCCGAACCGACCATCATCAGATTCCCCCTCGTAGCGCCATGTTAGCCGTTTTCAACAAAATCGGCTCTCCAGAACATTGATGTTTCAAGGCGAGCTGCCCTCCGAGTTACTCCAGCTTTCCACTAAAACAGGGTAAGAATGCTTACACGCGAGAAGCCCGTGCTCTTGGAAAGGTTTTGGAAGGATCAGCAGCTCCAGTTCCATTGATCCCCTGACAGTTATTCCTCTTGAGTCGATGTCCATGCATCGGCTTTTATATCCTTAAGTCGATGTCTGCTGCATCGGCTGTGCTAAAAAATTTAAATTTTTAGGCCGATTTGTATATCGGCCCCCATACTTGATAGTATTATCTCATATCCTCGTGTTTTATCCACCTAGGTGCCCCCCGAGCCGATTCTGTCAAGAGAATTGATGGTATCGGCTCTTCAGGTAGTCCCTGTTGGGTCAAACGTTGATCCCAGGCAAAATAGATGGTGAGGATAATCTTGGCCGATTGCTGGAATCGGCCTCCACGTTGCTTGCTCAGTGAAGGTTTTGTAATATCCCTTGGCCGATCGCAAGGGTCAGCCTCGCCATGTTTGCTTATTGACGTAGTCTTGCTACTCGTCCATGCTGGTGGATAAAACCAGCCCAATCTCTGACTTTATCACGTTGGTGCGCTTGCTGTTGTCCACCTCGGGTGCATCGTGTAATCGTGGAGCTCTACACTTCGCCGGACGAACGAGCACCATGTTTGTGCCCGATGTTTCATCATCGGCTTTCCTTTGCTTGGGGCGCCACTCTTTTCTTTGCGGCAGTCCCTCCTCATCCAGGGTTCGCTGGACTTTCGCAGCCAGATCGGGCCGTGCCTTCCTTAGCGTATACAAGTACAACCTTTCGGCTTCCTCCAGACCGCGCAATCGCTGAACCCTGCGCTTTTGTGAATGGCTGAGACCATCAGGGCACCACCTTGGACGGTGGTACCTGTCTTCTTCGTCTTCCCCCTCGTCTTCCGAATCCTCGAGATCTTCCAAGAGGGGTCTCAGCACGTCTGCTTTGTGGTGGGAGAGGCCCTAAGCGCTCGAACACGGACACGTTGGCTGCCTCCTTCTTCTTACGATTGCATTCTGGGCAATTGCCGATCGTAGGCAATCGGCTCATTCCTGAATCCCAGCAGTGTCTGAAGAAGGGGCAGTCCCAATGCCTGCCCGTGTCGTCTTGCTCCCTAGCGTGGCGCTCCTGCCGCTCCTCCTCGTGATTATGCCGACGATGCCTTCTGTCGTTTCTGGCCAGACGATCTCTTTCATCATCGTCGCCGTGTCGCCGGCGTTGGTCATACCGACTCACATACTTGTTGAGGAGGTGATCAGAGAGGGGTCGTTGATATCTTATGTTCTTCACTTCTCCCTCCGTGACGTAGCGCTTGCCATCTTGACGGAGCCGATCGCATGGAGCGGCCCCCTCTGTGTCTTTGCTCTGAGAGCAGCTGCCCTCATCCCCGTCCTTCTCAGAGTGGTGTCCAAGCTCTACCATGTTGATGTTGGCTGAGAAACCTGGCTGGCACCCTCCGAGGTGGGTAAACTCCACCATGTTGACGGCGGGGAAGGGGTGTGTGTCGACCTTCATGGCGTACTGGTTAAAAATTAGTCGCCCATTTTCTATTGCCATTTGGATCTGCTGACGCCACACCCTGCAGTCGTTAGTGGTGTGGGTGAACGTGTTATGCCACTTGCAGTATGGCTTTCCGTTCAGCTCTTGCACCGTAGGGACCTTGTGGCCTTCGGGTATCTTTATATGCTTCTCCGCGAGTAAGAGATCGAAAATCTGCTCGGTTTTCGTCACGTCGAAGTCGAACCCTCTTGGAGGCCCTGGTGGCTTCACCCATTTGCAGGTTACTGGGCCTGCCGCTCGAGTCCACTCAGCCACTGCGACCTCTTGTTCTCCCGTAGCACCTTCATCTTCGCCTGCGTCAACCATGGTAACCACGCGCTTGAACTTGTCCTGGTAGACATCTGGGTGGCGCTGTTCATACGCTGACAGCTTCTGCACCATGTGTGCTAATGAAGGGTAGTCCGCTTGGGAGGCCACGTCCTTGATCGATGATGATAGACCCACCACCGCCAACTCGACTGCTTCTTTTTCGCTTACATGAACCGAATAGCATCGGTTCCTAACGGTCCTGAAGCGCTGGATGTACTCTGACACTGTTTCCCCGCGCTTCTGTCGTACTTGTGCCAAATCGGCAATGCCAGCCTCGGAAGCCTCTGAGTGATATTGCTCATGGAACCGTTCTTCCAACTGCTTCCAAGTCTGGACTGAGTTCGGTGGCAGCGACGTGTACCAACCGAAAGCCGATCCTGTGAGGGACTGTGAGAAGTACCTCACACGCAGCTCGTCTGACGCTGAGATCATGCCCAGCTGTGCCAAATATCGGCTCACATGCTCGATGGAGCTGGAACCATCTGATCCGCTGAACTTTGTGAAGTCCGGGAGCCGATATTTGGGTGGTAGCGGGATCAATTCGTACTCGTTGGGGTACGGCTTGGTATAGCCGACCGTCTTCCTTTTCGGCATCATGCCGAACTGATCTTTCAGAATCGTACAAATCTGATCCGCGGTGATGGCTGAAGGTGCCGAACCTTGAAGATTCACCGGGGTGGCGTACTTAACCAGCCATGCTTGTTTTTCCGGTTCTGAGCCAACTGCAGGAGCTGGGCTCGGAGTTTTGTCGGGGTGGCGTATTTAGCTAGCCACGTCTGCTTCTCGGGGTCTGCCTCCGACGTTCCTCCTGTTGTTCCAGAAGTCCCCGCTGTTGCAACCTGGTTCGAGAGTGCCCAGTGTTCTGGCACGTATGCGCATGCGTATCCGCGGGATCTCCTTGGGCGCGTCATGTAGGAATTGGTAGTCACTGGGGTCACCACCAATCTTGTAGACGACGTAGGCCGATGAGAGGCGCTTCGGCGCTGCCAACGCGAACGGCAGCGGTGGACGGGACTGGAGTGGCAATTCTCCTTGGTGAGTCCCTAGAGCTGGTCCTGACGGAGAGTACTGACGGCTCATGATCTCCTGGATCACGCGCAGAGCGACGCGCTCCAACGTATTCACCAGGCTCTCAATGGCGGTGCAGCGAATGAGCCACCATGAAGTTGATCTCCTGACGCAGCGACCTGGTGCGTTCTTCTGACGGGGTGGATAGGTCCACTCCATCAAGCGCGCCTTCAGGTGAGAACCCCTTCCATCTGATGCCATGGGAGCGGGTCCTGTGGAAAGAGCCGATGAGGTCGGCTTCGAGGAGGACCTTGACCTCGTCATACTTCTTCTTGAGCTCGCCATTGAGATCCTCGTAGGTGACCGGAGTTTCTTCCGCCATCTCCGATGTAGACGGCGATGTGGTTGATGTTGAGGATGGTCCCACCGGGCGTGCCAGAATGTGTTGACGTCAGAAACCCACCGGCGGGCAGCGACTGGTCAACACCGTAGAGCCGGGAACAACTAGGGCTGCGGCTGGCCCCCCCCTCGAGCGACGGCCCGCAAAGCCTCCTGGTCGCGCGCCGATGCAAATTGCAGGGCGTGCCACCTGACCTATACCTGGTCGGAAGGTGTGGATGATGCCTCGCTTAGTTTCCGCAGGGCACACACGTACACGTTAAATACGAGCCTCGATCGGCTCTCGGGTTATCCTGTGAATCGGCTCATGGAGCCGATCCACCCATGATTCGTCCAAGGTGGCCGAATATATGGTGGTCCTGCTTGATCAAGATAAAGCATATGAGATCCACGACGATTTAGGGTTTTCACCGCATAATCGGATCATCCTACTCACGATTGGGCCTCGCGCTCGCGCACGGTGATCGTAAGCCAAACCTAGACAAGGCCTAAAAACCAACACGAGGTTGATCCTCGGAACGTCCTGTCTAGGGCCAGCAAACTACACCCTACACGCCGCTGGATCCTCCAACCCTTTGTAAGGCCTAACTATTGCAGATGTTAAACTAATCCTTGATGAATCAAGGAGCAACCGTAACGGATCAGATCTACTAGATAAAGATCAAGCGGGGTGCCGCCCCTGCACCCATGATGAGGTACAAGGACGGCTAGATGCGCAAGGGTTGCACTACGACAGCATATGATACTAAGAACAATGCTAACCCTAACACATCTATGATAACTACGTTGCTCGCCATCAAAAAGGCTTCAGCACGAGCAACGCATGAACAACGTAGGCAGGCTCGTGCTGCCTAGATCGCAAGATGCGATCTAGGCAGCATGGTGCTTACCGGAGAAACCCTCGAGACGAAGGGTTGGCGATGCGCCGAGATTGGTTTGTGTTGAACGTTGGTTGTTGTTTATTCCATAAACCCTAGATACATATTTATAGTCCAGGGGACTTTCTAATGTGGGCGTGCACTAAACCGTGCACGAGATAAACTCTAACTTCTAAACCGATACATAACCTACTATATTAAGATACACGGGCTAACTAGCCCAAACTCTGCGTATAAAGGCCGATTCACATATTTCTTCCACATAGATTCTTCACGTCCATCTTAATCGCGGCCCACCTCTTAAGCTTAATTTTCTATCTATGATCTATTGCAAATGTTTGTGTCTTAAATGGTAATGAGGGAGTGAGGATTCCATGTTATGCATATTGTATTCAAATGCAACATTTTAATTTATGCATGTACCTTGGGGAGCTTCCTCATTTTATTTAAGGCACTATTTTGTGGTGATCATTAGAGTTTGATTCACTTGGTATCTTTTGTTTTGAATGATATTATGGGAGTGATGATTCCATGTTTGTGCACTTGTTACAACAATGTTTTGTGCACAAACCTTGGGGAGCTTCCTCATATTATTAAGAGCAATCTTCTTGATCTTATCATAATATCTATCTTTCTTTTGGTATCTTCTTTGTGGTTCATTTGGTTGCTTGCTTCATTTGTTGAAGCTTCTTGACTTTGTTATCTTTTTGCAATCTTTGATCCTATCTATAGTGTGATTCCTTCCGAATATTCGTCATTGGATACGTGCATTTGATTCCACTCAAATTATGAGAAATGCACACTCTATGGAGGAACTCTCACTATATTGGCCTTCTAAATTTTTCACCCATTTCGGCAATTGGTGCCAATGGGGGAGAAGTTTGGAGGGTTTAAGGGAATTTGGTTATGTCTTTGCTTTGTGCTTAAGCATGTGCCTTTATTGCATTGCATCTTGTTGCTTTGCATAGTTGAATATTTAGAGGAAACTCCACTAGGCTTTGAATGCCAATATATGCAATGAAAGTCAAGATCATTCACACATGCATATATTATGGGGGAGTTTGCTCTATATATTCAACTTGTTTGTTACTTAAATTCCTTATATAAACCCTCTCAAAGAGATTGTCATCAATTACCAAAATGGGGGAGATTGAAAGTGCATGGAGCCCCCATGTGTGGTTTTGGTAATTAATGACAATCCATATGGACTAATGTTTGCATTGAGTTATATTTGTAGGAGTTGTCCATAGGCAATGCTTGAAACATATGTTGGCTTCAAGATTGCAATAAGGAGCAAATGAAGAAGATCAAGTGTCAAGTATGTCTTGAAGATGAAGATGAAGTGAGCTCTCAAAGTTAACTTCAAGACATCAATGAAATGAAGTGCAAGTTCAAGATGAGCCAACTCAAAGAGATCATATGCTTGAAGCTTGCCATGAAGAAATGAAGTGCAAGTTCAAGATGAGCCATCTCGAAGAGATCCTTTGCTAGACTCTTGCCATCCATATGATGATCATGGATATGTGAAGATGCGCCGAAGAAGAAGCTCTCCCATTGTGGATTATGGGGGAGCAATCCATATGGTGATCATGGATATGTGAAGATGCGCGGAACAAGAAGCTCTCCCATGGTGGATTATGGGGGAGCAATCCACAAGACTTCGTCAAGCAAGCACAATCAAGAAAGGCGTTCCATCTTGTTGCGGTCAAGATCGTCATCATCGAGCTCAAGTGGAATGCGCAAGTATAAGGTTTGCTCTTGATAGGGTTTATTTCTCACCGGTCTCATAGTGTAGTTGGAGACTGGTTTATAGTTTAGTTGCCGTACTATCAAGAGGGCTCTCGAGTGAGTAACTCGATCGTATCGTTCGGAGAGAGCTCAAACCTTTACATCCTTGCATCATCTTTCTTGGTTGTTATTTGGATCTTATCCATGTGATGTTTTAGAGCTTGTGCTTATTCTCATGACAAGCTCTAGTTCATCGAAAATGGTTTTTGCATGGGCAACTTGTTGCATTTTCGAGGTTGGAGGTTTTACCGGTATGTCTTTTTTAGATAGGTCAACCCTTTCGTCATTTGTTTCTATACTCCATTCCTGGACTATGATGGTTCCCTGCATGATCTTGTAGAGCTTGTTACTAGCTTCGAAACAAGCCCAAGATCATCAAAATCGGAGTCCGGATGCTCAAGTTATGATCATTCTCGTTTTGATGTTTCTGCCAGTTTTTTTGGGGGGCGGAAAATCCGGCCCGAATGGAAAAATCCGGCCAAATATCCGGCCCCCTTACTGCGAGCAATTTTCTCAAGTCCTTAGCCGTTTTTCGGGGGCCGGATAATATCCGGCCCGGAAAATCCGGCCTGAGCATACCCAAACGGTCATATTTCGATGGGAGGGGGTATTTAAGACCCCCTTCTTCCTCCTTGGGCAGCCACCTCTTCCCCTTTGTGCTCTCCACCATTGTTGACCTTGAGAGCTTCCCTTTCCCTCTACTCCTCCTATGCTTCTTGAATCTTTTTGAGGGAAAAGGAAGAGGAGATCTAGATCTACATTCCTACCAATCAAATCCCTCTCTTTGTGAGGGGAATCCACTAGATCTAGATCTTGGAGAAATTTGGTGTTCCTCCTCTTATTTGTTCTTCCTCTCTTATTCCCCCAATAGCTTTTGTAGCTTTGTTGGAATTTGAGAGAGAATGACTTGAGCATCTTTGTGGTGTTCTTGCCATTGCATTTGGTGCATCGGTTTGAGTTCTCCACGGTGATTCGTGGAGGTGAAAGCAAGAAGGTTGTTACTCTTGGGTTCTTGGAACCCTAGACGGATTCTAGGCCTTTGTGGCATCTTAGTGGTGTTCTTGGGGACTCCAATTAAGTTGTGGAGAATCTTCAAGGGCAAGGCCTTTGTGGCATCTTAGTGGTGTTCTTGGGGACTCCAATTAAGTTGTGGAGAATCTTCAAGGGCAAGGCCTTTGTGGCATCTTAGTGGTGTTCTTGGGGACTCCAATTAAGTTGTGGAGAATCTTCAAGGGCAAGGCCTTTGTGGCATCTTAGTGGTGTTCTTGGGGACTCCAATTAAGTTGTGGAGAATCTTCAAGGGCAAGGCCTTTGTGGCAATTTATTGGGAGCCTCCAATTAAGTTGTGGAGATAGCCCCAAGCTTTGTGCGGGTTCGGTGACCTTCCTAAGGTCCCATAGTGGTTCGAGGACATCCCTTTTGGTGGGAATTCTCGAGGAGAATACGGTGGCCCTCGTGCATTTGGAGTGACTTGTCCTCCACACCGCTCCAACGGAGAGTAGCACTCGCAAGAGTGTGAACTTCGGGCTACATCGTTGTCTCCGCGTCACTTCGGTTATTCCTATACCCGAGCTCTTTACTTATGCACTTACTTTGTGATAGCCATCGTGCTTGAAGTTATATATATATCTTGCTATCACATAAGTTGCTTGTCTTGCTTAGCATAAGTTGTTGGTGCACATAGGTGAACCATTGCTTAGAATAAGGTGTTGGTGCACATAGGTGAACCATAGTTTATAGGCTTTGGGCTTGACAAAGTAAACACTAGTTTTATTCTGCATTTGTTAAGCCCATCTCGTAAAAGTTTTAAATCGCCTGTTCACCCCCCTCTAGGCGACATCCGTGTCCTTTCAGCGGTGCATTAGCATAGGTTCACCCACACAACACTTATCAAAACAATGAAGATTAATCAACTATATGAAGCGGAAGCACTAGACTAAATTCCCGTGTGTCCTCAAGAACGTTTGGTCATTATAAGTAAACAAACCGCCTTGTCCTTTGTGCTAAAAAGGATTGGGACACTCGCTGCAATTATTACCCTCGCATTTTACTTACTTGTACTTTATTTATCTGCTATATCAAAACCCCCTGAAAACTTGTCTGTGAGCATTTACGTGAATCCTTCATCGAAACGCTTGTCAACACCTTCTGCTCCTCGTTGGGTTCGACACTCTTATTTATCGAAAGTACTACGATACACCCCTATACTTGTGGGTCATCAAGACTATTTTCTGGCGCCGTTGCCGGGGAGTGAAGCGCTATTGGTAAGGAAAACTTTTACTGTACGTGCTGTTTTTGTTTCTGCATGCTGCTATAATTCATTATGGAGAGATCCTCTCTTGAATTTCTATTTGGGAAATCTACTACTACTGCAAAGGTAGTGGATGAGGCGCCAGGTGAGGAAGTAATTCCATATAAAATACCTATGAAAATTATTGAACGTGTTGTGGATAACCGCTATGCAGGGGATGGAACTGTCCATCCTGGAGATCATTTATTGTTCTTACATGAATTATGCGGGTTATTCAAGTGTGCAGGTATTTCAATGGATGAAGTTAGGAAGAAATTATTTTCTATGTCGCTGTCTGGTAAAGAGGCGCATTGGTATAAACTGCTGAAGGATGGGCATTCTCTTGATTGGAAGGATATTGTGCCTCTATTTTATTCTAAATTCTATCCTCCAAGTGAAATTCACAAAGACCGAAACCGCATATATAATTTCTGGCCTCATGATGGAGAGAGTATTGCCCAAGCATGGGGGAGATTGAAGTCTTTAATGCTCAAATGCCCCATTCATGAGCTTCCTGGTAATATTATCATTGATAATTTCTATGCAAGACTTTCTTTTCAAGATAAAACCTTGCTGGATACTACTTGTTCTGGATCATTCACACACAACAAAGAAGAGTTTAAATGGGACCTTCTTGATCGGATTCAGGAAAATACTGAAGGATGGGAGAATGACAAAGGTAGAGAGTCGGGTATAAATTATGATTATGAATGCATTGAAACTTTTATGGATACTGATAAATTGCGTAATATGAGTGCTACTTACGGTCTTGACTCTCAAGTTGTTGCAAATTTTTATAAAGCTTTTGCCTCTCATTTTGAATTGCCTAGGAAGAATTTTAATAAGTACCATGAACCTTACAAAGATAAAACTGATTCACCTATAGGTAAATGTATTGAAGCTAAAACTGTTGATAGCATTCTTCCTGAAGCCTATATCGAAAAAATTCCTTTTCCTACTAAAATGAAGGAGTATTCTGTTATAACTAGTGCGGTTAATAAAAGTGCAAAGAAACCTATAGATCCCGTGGAGCAAATAAATTTTGAACCTGCTGTTGCAATAGTTAAAGACCTTGTGACTGAAAATGTAGAAGATGGTCACATCATTTTCTGTGAAGATGCTTCTAATATTGTTTCACATCCTAGTAAGTCTAGGAAAGCTAGTGTTCCTATGCTCTCTGTTAGAATTGGTGATTATTGTTATTATGGTTTATGCGATATTGGTGCAAGTATTAGTGCCATTCCTTATGAGCTTTACAGGGAAATCATGCATGAAATTGGTTCTTGTGAACTCGAAGATATTGATGTGGTTATTCGGCTAGCTAATAGAGAAACTATCTCTCCTATTGGTATTATTCGAGATGTTGAGGTTTTATGTGGTAAGATTAAATATCCTGCTGACTTTTTGGTACTTGGTTATGCTGCTAGTAAAACTTGTCCTATCATTTTTGGTAGACCTTTTCTAAATACTTGTGGAGCTATTATAGATTGCAAGAAAGAGAAAATTTTGACTAAATTTGCTGGTGAATCTTATGAGTTTAACTTCTCTAAATTTGCCAAAGTTCCTTATAGAGCTGAATTGCCTAATAATGATTTTAGAGTTGAACAGTTGCATCTATTGCTCTTGCTCCTAGTAATCCTTTGCAGCAACATTTGGAGGATCATGAGAGTGAAGTATTTAGGGAAGAAAGGAATGAGCTTGATGAAATCTTCCTTCGTCAACCCATTCTTAAACATGACTTACCGGTCGAAGATCTAGGTACAACACCACCACCAAAGGAGGATCCTGTTTTTGATTTGAAACCATTACCTGATAATCTTAAGTATGCTTATATTGATGATAAGAGAACATATCCTGTTATTATTAGTGCTAAGCTTTCAGATTTTGAGGAAGAAAGATTATTGGAAATATTGAAGAAACATCGAGGAGCTATTGGCTACACTCTTGATGACTTGAAGGGGATTTCTCCCTCTATTTGCCAACATGCCATCAACATGGAAGATGATGCAAAACCTGTTGTTGAACATCAGCGTCGTCTAATTCCTAAGATGAAGGATGTGGTAAGGAATGAGGTATTGAAACTTCTTGAAGCTGGTATTATATATCCTATTGCTGATAGTAGATGGGTTAGTCCTGTACATTGTGTTCCTAAGAAAGGAGGAATAACTGTTGTACATAATGATAATGATGAGCTCATTCCTCAAAGAGTAGTTGTAGGGTATAGAATGTGCATTGATTTTCGTAAGGTTAATAAAGTTACTAAGAAAGATCATTACCCTTTACCATTTATTGATCAAATGCTAGAAAGGTTATCTAAAAATACTCATTTTGCTTTCTTGATGGTTATTCTGGGTTTTCACAAATTGCTGTTAGAGCTAAAGATCAAGAGAAAACCACTTTCACTTGTCCCTATGGAACTCCTGCTTTTCAAAGATGCATGTCTGCTATTTTTCATGGTTTTTGTGAAAAGATTGTAGAGGTTTTCATGGATGATTTTTCTGTCTATGGGAATTCTTTTGATAATTGTTTGCGAAACCTTGATAAAGTTTTGCAGAGATGTGAAGAAACTAACCTTGTTCTTAATTGGGAGAAATGCCACTTTATGGTTAATGAAGGAATTGTATTGGGACATAAAATTTCGAGAGAGGTATTGAAGTTGATAGAGCTAAAGTTGAAGCAATTGAGAAGATGCCCTATCCTAGGGATGTTAAAGGTATTCGTAGTATTCTTGGTCATGCTAGTTTTTATAGGAGATTTATTAAAGATTTCTCTAAAATTTCAAAGCCTCTTACTAATCTTCTTCAAAAAGATGTACCTTTTGTTTTTGATGATGATTGTAAGGAAGCCTTTGAAACTCTAAAGAAAGCCTTAACAACTGCTCCTGTAGTTGAACCTCCTGATTGGAATTTACCTTTTGAAATTATGTGTGATGCTAGTGATTTTGCTGTAGGTGTTGTTCTTGGACAGCGAGTAGATAAAAAATTAAATGTTATTCATTATGCTAGTAAGACTCTAGATGCTGCTCAAAGAAATTATGCTACAACTGAAAAAGAGTTATTAGCCGTAGTTTTTGCTTGTGACAAGTTTAGACCTTATATTGTTGATTCAAAAGTCACAGTTCATACTGATCATGCTGCAATTAGGTACCTTATGGAAAAGAAAGACGCTAAGCCAAGGCTTATTAGATGAGTGCTTCTTTTGCAAGAATTTGATTTACATATTGTAGATAGGAAAGGTGCTGATAATCCTGTTGCTGATAATTTGTCTAGATTGGAAAATATTGCTTATGATCCTGTTCCTGTTAATGATAGTTTTCCAAATGAACAATTGGTTGTAATAAAGGTGAGCTCGCGAGATAGTCCTTGGTATGCTGATTATGCTAACTTTATCGTTTCGAAGTACTTGCCTCCAACCTTTTCAGCTCAGCAAAGGAGGAAATTCTTTTATGACTTGAGACATTATTTTTGGGATGACCCACACTTATATAAAGAAGGAGTGGATGGTATTATGCGAAGATGTGTCCCCGAATATGAACAACGAGAAATATTGAGTAAGTGTCATGGTAGTGCTTATGGAGGACATCACGCCGGAGATAGAACCGCACAAAAGGTTCTACAATCAGGTTTTTATTGGCCAACTCTCTTTAAAGATGCAAGAAAGTTTATTTTATCTTGTGATGAATGTCAAAGAGTTGGTAATATCTCTAGACGCAATGAAATGGCTATGAATTATACTCTTGTTATTGAACCATTTGATTGTTGGGGATTTGACTTCATGGGTCCTTTCCCTTCTTCAGAAGGTAACACTCATATACTTGTCGCTGTTGATTACTTTACTAAATGGGTGGAAGCCATACCCACAAGAAGTGCTGATGGTGAGACCTCTTTAAAAATGCTTTTAGATGTTATCTTTCCGAGATTTGGAGTACCTAGATATCTTATGACTGATGGAGGTTCTCATTTTATTCATGGTGGTTTTAGGAAAACTCTTGCTAAATATGGTATTAATCATAGAATTGCTTCAGCTTATCATCCTCAAACTAGTGGGCAAGTAGAATTATCAAATAGAGAAATTAAATCTATCTTGCAAAAGACTGTTAATAAATCTATAAAAAATTGGGCTAGTAAGTTAAAAGAAGCATTGTGGGCTTATAGAACTGCTTATAAAAATCCTATGGGAATGTCTCCTTATAAAATGGTTTATGGAAAAGCTTGTCATTTACCTTTAGAACTAGAGCACAAAGCTTATTGGGCTGTAAGAGAACTTAATAAAGATTTTAAACTTGCCGGTAAGAAAAGGTTGCTACAATTGAGTTCTTTAGATGAATGGAGAAGTGAAGCTTATGAAAATGCTAAACTTTTTAAGGATAAAGTTAAGAAATGGCATGATAGAAGAATTATTAAAAAAAAATTTAATGTTGGAGATAAAGTCCTATTGTATCGGTCTCGTCTCAGATTTTTTGCAGGGAAACTACTCTCAAAATGGGAAGGACCATATGTCATTGAGGAGGTGTATCGTTCAGGGGCAATAAAAATTGCCTCGTTAAAAGATGATGCCACGCAAGTAGTGAATGGACAAAGACTCAAGCATTATATTTCTGGAGATTCTTATAATGAAGATGTTGATGTTATTCAAGTGGTGACTCCGGAAACTTTCATCAAAGACCAAATTGACAGTTCAGAGTTCGACTTTGAATAGGTAACAGTTTTAGTAGTAAAAAGTCCGCGTTTAACTTTCCGAACAATATTTCTGCTATTTTTAGAAAATATGAAAAATTACGAGATCGAAACGGAGTGGAGGAGACGCGCGAGGGCACGTCCCCACGTGGGGGCGCGGCCCCACCCTGGCCGCGCCGCCCTATGGGGACGGCCCCTCGGAGTCCCGTTTCCACTCGTTTTCGACCTGGTACTTTCCTTTTGTTGAGAAAATGTTTGCTATATAATCCCCCGGACCCTCCGAGATCCGTATATCGTTTTCTCGTCGTGTTTTATTTTCGACCTGTTTCTGTTCAGATGTCGTCGCAAGGTTCATCCTCAGAAGATTATGCAACGCGTCGCAAGCGTGAGCTCCTCCAGGATCTAGATCAAGGAACTTTCGTTGGATGGGCGGAAGAGGAAAGGGTCGTGACAAGACGGAAAGAGATGGATGAAGGTGTCAATGAGGAAGTGAAGAAGATGTCATCAGTAAAAAGAGAGCGGGAAGCTGTGGGGAGTAAGCCAATCTTGGTGGGATCGGTTAACACTCGACGTTCTTTTTCTCATAACTTGCAGGGACCTTTACCACCTGCTCCTGACCTCAACTCTTTCCCTGCTGCGGAGGAAGCTCTTCGGGTTACCGATAAGTTTTGTGATCAATACAGTGTTCTGAGAAGGGAAGTGGAGATTCTTCAGGATGAGAATAATTGACTTCGCAGAATGATAGAGCGGTTCCTCACTCCCATCAGGGTCGTTCCACCATCACCACCGAAGGAGTAATTCATCATTGGTATTGACATCCCCTTGGCTTGTTCCAAGCTTGGGGGAGTGCCGCGGTATCACATCATCACTATCTTTTACCTTTTTACTATCAAGTAGTGTCATATCATGAGTAGGGAAGTTATCATATAAGATGGTTTGAAGTGTGGAAGTATCTCTCTTTTAGTTGGTTATCTATGTACCCCTTGGTGTGAGTTATCGTTACAGAATATTAATGAGAAGTTTTATCATTTACTTTTTGCACACCTTATTTTAGTTTGCAATTTCTGTTGATCTTGTTGTTAGTATTGATATCACTTTGGGAGCATCAAGTAAATCTATTTGGTTTTGGCAAACTTAGCATTGGTCAATAGCAACAATACTTTGAGTTCTAAGTAGAAAAGAGGGAAGTACATGTAGATATATTTCTTTCTTGTTAGCTAATGAGTTTAGTATTTTGAAGTTAAAATTGTTTGTGCTTACAAGGAAGATGCATGATCGTTTCTATCACATGTATATTTGTTTGTTTCCCTCAACTCTTATGCTTGCTAATCAACCTTGCTAGCCAAAGACCTGTACTGAGAGGGAATGCTTCTCATACATCCAAAACCTTAAACCAAACCCATGCCATTTGTGTCCACCATAACTACCTACTATGTGGTATTTTGCGCCACTCCAAGTAAATATTTCATGTGCTACCTTTAAATAATTCAAAAGTTATTATCTCTTAATTGTGTCAATGTTTTATAGCTCATGAGGAAGTATGTGGTGTTTTATCTTTCAATCTTGTTGGGCGGACTTTCACCAATGGACTAGTGGCACATCCGCTTATCCAATAATTTTGCAAAAAGAGCTGGCAACGGGGTTCCCAGCCCCAATTAATAACTTTCATTAATAATTCTCTTCACATGTTTTGCCCTGATTTATCAGTAAGCAACTTAATTTTGCAATAGACACTCCTCCATGGTATGTGAAATGTTGGAAGGCACCCAAGGATTCGGTTAGCCATGGCTTGTGAAAGCAAAGGTTGGGAGGAGTGTCATCCATAAATAAAACTAAAGTACATGTGTAAACAAAAGAGAAGAGTGATGATCTACCTTGCTGGTAGAGATAACGTCCTTCATGGGAGCCGCTCTTAAAAAGTCTGTTTGACAAGGGGGTTAGAGTGCCCACTACCATTCGTTGACAACAACAAACACCTCTCAAACTTTATTTTTATGCTCTCTTTATGATTTCAAAACTTGAAAAGCTCTAGCACATGATTTAATCCCTGCGAAGGGCCTATCTTTTACTTTTATGTTGAGTCAGTAAACCTATTTCCCTCCATCTCAAGCAAGCAATTGAGTTGTTGTGATCCAACCATTTATATTATGATCTATTTAATCATGCCTTTTATTCTTCCTTGTTTAGTACAAATTTTATCTGAATGAATATGACTTTGAAGGCTATCAATGATTATGAGGAGATTGTTATGATTGAGGATGTAAGTTCTGCCATATAAGTTCTAATATAAAAGCTTTGCTCGAAAGATAAGTACAATCTGTTAATATTCCTTTGACCAAGAACAAAGTTTTCCATAACCAATTATGATTTCCTATGCACCTTTATTTGTGATTTCTCTTTACTTGTTTCAAGATGAGTTATATGAGGAAGTTGTCCATTAGAATGTCTTGTGTGAATTAATAAATGTGATACTTCTTGTCCGTATTTTATTTATCGACTCTTCACTCCATAAACATGTGGTCTTGTTTATTGAGTTCAGTTTCGCTTGGGGACAAGCGAGGTCTAAGCTTGGGGGAGTTGATACGTCCATTTTGCATCACTATTTTATATCATAATTTACTGTTATTCATTGATATATTTCATATTTAGAGATGATACTTATGTTATTTCACCTATTTTGCATGTTTCATGATTATTGGAGAATTATTCACCGGAGTCAGAATTCTGCTGGAAAAAGCACCGTCAGGATACCATATTTCTGAAGATCAACAATTGACGGAAAATACACCGAAGCTCCTATTTTCCCAGATGACGGAGCCAACCAAAAGGGGAGGCCGAAGAGGGCCGCCATGGCCCCCCATAGGCCGGCGCGGCCCTACCGGCCGCGCCGCCATGTGGGGAGGGGCCCATGACCCCCTCGGCCATCTCTCCTTCGCGTACTTCATCTCCCGAGAACCCTAAGGTACTGGGAGGCATCGAGAATAGACACAGGCTGCCTCTGCGGGGCGGAAAACACCAGAGAGAAAAGAGCTCTCCGGCGGGCGGAACCGGGAAATTCCCTCCCGGAGGGGGAAATCGTCGCCATCGTCACCGTCATCGAGCTGGACTTCATTGGGATCATCATCATCATCATCTCCACCATCGTCATCGTCATCTCCACCGCTGCACCTCATCTCCGCTGTAACATCTTGGGTTGAATCTTGGTTATTTCATAGGGGAAACTCTCCCGGTGTTGATTACTCCTTGTTATTGATGCTATTGAGTGAAACCATTGGATCTAGGTTTATGTTCATATTTTTATCCATCATCATATCACCTCTGATCATGTTCGATATGATGTCTCGTGAGTAGTTCGTTTAGTTCTTGAGGACATGGGTGAAGTCTAAATGTTAGTAGTGAACTATGTTGAGTAATATTTAATGGTTTGATATTTAAGTTGTGGTGTCATTCTTCTAGTGGTGTCATGTGAACGTCGACTACATGATACTTTACCTTTATGGGCCTAGGGGAATACATCTTGTATTCGTTTGCTAATTGTGGGGTTGCCGTAGTGACAGCAACCTGAACCCCCGTTGGTATATCGATGCAGGAGGGATAGCAGGATCTCATAGTTTAAGGCTGTGGTTTGATTTATCTTAATTACTTTCTTCTATTTGCGGATGCTTGCAAGGGGTTTAATCACAAGTATGTATTAGTCCTAGGAAGGGCGGTGCATTAGCATAGGTTCACCCACACAACACTTATCAAAACAATGAAGATTAATCAACTATATGATGCGAAAGCACTAGACTAAATTTCCGTGTGTCCTCAAGAACGTTTGGTCATTATAAGTAAACAAATCGGCTTGTCCTTTGTGCTAAAAAGGATTGGGCCACTCGCTGCAATTATTACCCTCGCATTTTACTTACTTGTACTTTATTTATCTGCTATATAAAAACCTTCAAAACTTGTCTGTGAGCATTTACAGTGAATCCTTCATCGAAACTGCTTGTCAACACCTTCTGCTTCTCGTTGGGTTCGACACTCTTATTTATCGAAAGTACTACGATACACCCCCTATACTTGTGGGTCATCACCCCTTCACCAATCTCGTAGGTAAAACGAGTTGTCACCGAAAAGGTGGCTTCGAGTAGTTGATCTTTATATTTCGTATGTAAGAATTTGTTAAATAATCTAATAGAAGAAAGCATGTGCATTCTTTAGATGTAGAGGCTGCCTGGATCGTCAGAGCGAATTGGATGATCGGGCCAAGGGCTGCCCTATCTTCCCCTCGCTCTCCTTTTCTTAATATTCACCGTCGAGTCATCAAAGCCGTCAACTAATTCAAAGGGTATCTATTGAAGGCGGTTCCACCAGTCTATTTATTAAATTGCAATGGCGAGTGGAGCTATGCTTCCATATGAAGAAAAAAAAACTAAATCAGCGACAGCAATATGGAACGGACAACGGAGGAGGGTAATGATTCGTCCGTTTAACATTTTGAGGACGAAATACGGAATCATTTCTACCTGGCAGAACCACATGCACGGCAGCTCGATCAATCGGAACTTAACCACTCCTCGTCCGCGTTGCACTAGCTGCGAACATGCATGATTAGCAGTATCTCTCGAGAGCAGCGGAGACGACCGGACTCATCCGTGGGGCAGTAAAGCGACCCACACATCATTCTCCCCAGGACTACGCGCACGTCGATTATTGCGCGTATCAACACCAACAACGCGCTCGGGACGTACAGTACCATCTTTTTGGCAGATCTAGTAAACCTCCAAATCTTTTTGGATCAACGCCCACCAAACTGAAGACGGTAATGATGATGGATCCTCGATCATATGGGTATTGTAATTGCAAAATTATTAGGTGTTCTGCGTTAGTTCATTGCAGGTATGTTCTGCGTTAGTTCCCATGCTGGCTAATTGGGTAATGGGGCCACGTTACGTACGACATGCATGTGTTGGTCGTAGGTGCAACCGACGCCATCTCTAGCTATACGTGGTTGAACCAACATGCACCCTCCAAAGCCTGCTGGAGAGCTGAGGGGGTGAGAACACGCTCATCAACCATTTTCACTAACAGGGAGATAAAGTAAGTGGAGTAGACTAGTGAGCCACAAGATCGATTTTATTCTCAATGTTCAAATTTCAATGGTCAATGTTTTATGTAACCTTTACAGGTTTACTTGCATGTTGTGCATCGACTATGATAACAAAACCGCCACGATGTTTTTAAAATGCAAATGTGTACCATTCTGAAAATAGTTTGCGCATTTGAGTTATCCATATAGTAGTTTAGATTCAATAACTAAAAACACAAATAGTTGAAGAATAGGAAAACAAATGGAAATTAGATTAACTGCGTGAATAGATATGGGTTTACAAACGAGATATGTCTTTTCATTGATCGCAGGGAAGAAACCACTCCTCTTTTTATTTACCTTGCATTCCGAGCTTGGTGAAAGTAAAAGTACGTAACAAAAAAAAAAATCAACATATACAACACCAAATGCATACAGATTTTTTTTTTAGGGCGGTTCTAATGCATCGGATTTTTATTAAACATGTAGTCTAAGTTTACAGCATTGACTTCAAGTAAAACCTATATGCATGGAGTATAGATATAACTGCTAGAAGAACGGTATATGGTCGAAAAGGAGATGTGATTGCAGTCAGCCATTCTGACCATTGAATGAACCAATCTTTCCTCTGTTTTATTTTCCACTAAAAGCTTAGAAAAAGGCAAATGCAAAAACATTCAAAGAAAACGACCTGATCAAAGAGAACAAGAAGAAAACTATGTCGGACCGAATGGACTTTTGACTAATATATCATTATTATGTGTATTCCATAAATTCTAGAGATGTGGTCTTATATACAATTTTATTTGAATTGAATCGCAATAAAATTTTGTGTGAATTAAAATAGCACAAGAAACTATGATTAATCCAAGAATAGTAGAATAAGAAGAAAAAACTTGCTCATTTCAATTTATCGTAGGTAAATGTTCAGTTCGCCATGTTGACACCTTGAGTTCCATGCACACATGTAAATACACTACTTCACTCACACCTTTTCTTTTCCTGTTCTATATCCGATTAGATATCCAACACCCAATAATGCTACTACCTCCATTTGTAAATTCACGACTCTTCCTAGAGACCATGCATTCAAACATTTATAATTTTGAATTCTAATATATAAAATAATCGTTAGGTACTGATACGGTGAAAATATTACTATTAGATCTGTCATGAAAAACATTCCATAATATTGGATTTCATAAGTTTTCACGAATATTAAGATTGGAATTGTCAAAGGTACATGTGCCAATGGACAAAATGTCATCTACTTATGAGCGGAAAGGAAGTAGTCCCTCCATCCCAAAATGTAAGGCGTCTCAGATTTAGCCAAAAGTCAATATCTTCTAAGTTTGACCAAGTTTATACGAACAAATATGGATATCTACAATATCAATGGATATTTTAAGAAACTATACTTTCTGGTGAATCTATTGTTATTATTGATTTTGTATTGTGAATGTTTATATTTTTACGTATAAATTTGGTCAAACTTAAAATATGTTTAATTTTGACTAAAACTTAGGCGCCTTACATTTTGGGACGGAGGGAATATATCTTACTACCTCCATTATAAGGAATAAGGCGCACACGTTTTCCAAGATGAACTTTGATTGTAAAAATTAAGCAACAAAATCTTGATTATATTATATGTAATTAGTATCGTTAGATTCGTATTGTGTAAGGCCTACGCCAAGGGCAATATCGTCGGCATGGACCTTGGCGTGACCATATGGTCAGGTCTATGCCGAGGGGGTTGCCCTCGGCGTAGACCTTGCGCCTGGCGCGCCGCCACGTGTCCATGCATGCACATGCAGATGCCGAGGGGGTTGCCCTCGGCGTACCATGTGCAGCTGGCCGCACCACGCCTCTCCACGCCGCCTCTTCTCATGCAGGAACCCTGCCCTATGCCGAGGGCCAGGCCGTCGGTGTCTCCGACCCTCCGTTAACGGCGACGGCGCGAGGGCACGTACGCCGAGGGGTTCACGTGGCCGTCGGCGTAGGGCGCGTACGCCGAGGGCTAGCCCTACGCCGACGGCGTAGCTGTCTATGACGAGGGAGCTGGACGCCTACGAGCTACGCCGAGGGCTGCCGTCGGCGTAGCCTACGCCGAGGGCCAGGCGTGGCTACGCCGAGGGCAGCCGGCCGTCGGCGTCTTCTTCGATTCCTGTAGTGTCTATGATTTTTGAAGGAAATTTTGAAGACGCACATGCAGTAAGGGTAAACTCAAGCACCTGCTACAAAACTCACTATCTTCACGTAGTCAATCTATATTTTTTTTCATAGATTAAAGGTCCATTTTTTTAAAAATGGACTAAAGGCCCAAATCCGAAATTGATGGTAAAATACGACCTATACTAGTAGAGAGACGCGTGAGTGCATCATAAATATCACGCCAGCTGAAAAACAAGGACTGGCTATTTATGAAATGTCGTAGCAGTTAATGTGTACTACCTCCGTTTAAATGAACAAAGCTTATATTTTTTCCCAAAAGTTAAACTATGTAAAGTTTAACCAAATTCTTTGTTAAAAATCATTCATATTTACAATTCATAATCAACACCGTTAGATAATCATGAAATATAGTTTCATATGCCATCTATATAATAACATAGTTCTTGATATATTTTTAAAAAAGTTTAGTCAAACTTTACTTAGCTGGATTGTTCAGAAAAAAGGTTTTATTTATTAGTACGGAGGGACTATTACTATGATCGCATCTTCCTATTCGATACATACAGCTAGCTAACTGCCGAACGGTATGGCCGTTTATCTGTTGACTACTCAATCAGTTAAATACGGAACAGTTCCAACAGAAAAATATAGCTAAAATTGTTCAAGAGGAAAAAGCCTTAATAAAAGAAAATGGTAGGGAGATAGAGAGGCGGCTAAACCAAATAAGCTAGCTAGGAGCTAGGTGCAAGTATACTGTTTGTTGTGTTGCAAAGGGAGGCATCCAACAGTGGGGGAGATCGATTGTAGCATCCAAGCTAATTAGCTATGGGTACTACTCTCACAATCACATTCATGCTAGCCACATCGCCCTTTATATGCTGCGATAGATCTCGGCCCATGGACACCATCTTGCCTTTTTGACATGTCCACGTACACAAACGATATTTTCGTTAATAAGCAGCGCATACGGCTCGCGTCCTCGCGTTACGTCCTCGCGTCGTCCTCCGAAGCGTTACGTCCTCGCGTCGTCCCCCAGGGCGACGCCAGGGCGAACCCTAGCGCCGCCAGCCGCCTCCCCCCTCGCGTCTCTCCCTCCGCCGCTGCCGTCGGCGTCGGCCACGGTGGCGGCGGGCCCCGGCGCCAAAGGGGGTCGGGGGTGGTGGTGGCGGCGATCCGTTGCGGCGGCTGGGGCGCGGCTGCGGGGAGGCGCGTACGGCGTCCGGGGCGGAGATCCCTTGGCGAGCGGCGGCGGATGCTCCATCCATGGCCTTCCGGCGTGGTGGTGCTGATGGCTGCGGGTCTAGTTCCCGCATAGACCCGTCGTCGGTTCAGCTGACGGCGCGAGAAGGGGGCAGCGACCTTGCGAGGCGTGGATGGTGTGGTACCGGCGTCCAAGACCGCGTGGCGTGGCAGGCCCGATCTGAGATCTGGGTCGCGTGTGTCTCGGATGGTGCGTACTCCGATTCCTCCTTCGTTTTCGCTGGCTAGCAGATGGCGGCGAGGGGGCTTGTTCGTCTGTTTCGCGGTTTGAAGGTGGTGGTCCTAGGGTTTCTCTTGCGCGAAGATGGAGACTTTCCTGAGGTCTGTTCTTCTTGATCTGGCCGGAGTGTTGAGTTCCGGAAGGCGCCGCCGGTGAATGGAACAGTGCATTTTGCCTGCAGTTTTGCTGGATCGGGTGGTATTCGGTCGTGCGCACCCAATGTTTTCTTCCAGCCGTTTGGTTATGGAGGGAGCGACGCGAAGCTCTATTCTGTGTTGACATCAAGTGACATTTTGGTCCATGGTGAAGTCAGAAGAAGAGAATATCATGAAGGTCGGATTGGAGGACTAGCTAATGGAGGTTCAAGTCTCAGCGCTGTTGAGGGACTGGCTTGGTGTTCCGGGCTTCGCAACAGTGGTATGAAAGCGGGGGCGGCAACACATGTGAAGTTCAGAGTCCTACCTTTCAGGGTGAAAATCTAAGGCCTGACCTTAACTGGTTGTGCCTGGCAATGACCTTGTTGGAGGCATTGTTTTGAGAGCGGGGACTATCTTCAGGGTGAAAACCTAAGATCTTTGGTCGGGCGACGACGGTGTTGGTGCACTGTTTCCTTCTTGGAGGCGTTGCTTTTGGAGAGTCTGTATTTCAGGTGTTGTATTGGTGGTGGAGGTATTGCTGTTGCTAGGCCTAGAATACTGTAGCGGGACTTTTGTTTCTTAGTTTTCTTTTCTCTTGTTTGGCTGTGTGCATCCGTACTACCACTAGGGTGGGGCGTTGTTGCAGAGGCTGGGTGTAATTGGTATCTCTCGATATTAATATATTCCCTTTATCAAAAAAAAAAAAGCAGCGCATACGGTTACACACATTTTTTTAAAAAAAACAGAAACATATTAACTTAACATATTAACTTATCTTGATTGCAGTCGCGAAAACAAAACTTATTGTGATTTTGCAGCCAGATTTAACCATTATCATTTAGTTCAGACCAATATACATTTGATGTGGTCAATAACATGGAAAAGGATGGGACGATAACATGGATAATATTTAAATATTTCAACTTCTATGCAGTCAGCTAACATGGATATATGTAGTACGTAGTATAATGTTTTAGAGAAAATGCGTTATGTCCCAATTTAAATTAATAAGACCTTAACATCCGAATCGAGCTGTAGGTAGGGCTCCATGGTACATAGACACCATGTAAATAAAAATAAACAAGCAATTGAGACACGCGTTTACATCATACACTAGTTCAATCCAAGAAGAATGCAACATGGTCCAAGGATTTATGCAGTTAAACTTGCTCGAGTGCACCCATCAATTTTTCTGTAGCTCCACCTCTCAAAATTGACAACAGAGAAAAATAGCCAGTGTGGCTTGAACATGCCAAATACAAATGTAGAGCTGAATGCCGACCAAATCTTGCAAAATAAATTAGGTCAATAAATATTAATCTAACAATGGCCGAGTTAGCGAGTTTGTTTTCCATCTCAGACCACCTCGTTCCCGATTGACACCCCTTCCTCTTTTCGAGGGGTGTTGTTGGGTGGCAATCAAATGGCAAGCTCATAGGTCCTCGGCTTTCCTTGGTAAGGTGAAGATGGCAGTCAAGGCCCTCCTTCGTGTTGGTTGCGTCGTGCATGTTTGTGTTTTCATGCTTTGTGTTGTTGCTTGTGATCGTGTTATTGTTGATGTTGCCGTTGAGTTGGCCATCGTTCTTGCGCCGCGCTTCAACGTGTGCCTCTGTTCTAGCTTTGCAAATACTTTCCAGGCCTAGTTTTACTTATAATATCGATGAAATGCAATGTTGTCTACTTTTCATAAAAAAAAGTCAAGTTTTTGAAAATGAATTAAGAACACTACTTCTTGAAAAAGGGTTAACTAATTTGTTTGACAAAATCATATATGATGTTGATGTCACAATTTATGTCTCTTTTGGACATGCCTGCGTCAGATATGTTGAAATATATGAAGTTCAAAGATTTAACCAACATAATATTTTGCCTGTTAAATTTCTGGTCAAATTAAGTGTACCCCTTGAAACCATGTAACTATTTGCTCAAAATGACCTGTATATTGTGACACATGCAGAGTTCGATCTTGACAACGTACGTACATGTATGCATTGATACCACAAAAAAGATCAATTATACTTGCTAAAAGTAATCAAATTTCCTTAATACAGAAAATAACACCTACAACGACTCTACCTTTTGTCCCTCCAAAATTGACCACAAAGGCACAAACACCTCAACAAGAGCAAAGAAAAGTAGACGCAAGAAAAAATAAAAAGAAAAAGAAAAGAAAAGTTGGCAGCTTCTTCTCCTCACGGCCACCACTCCCCATATCTCCAGTCCTCATCAACCTTCTCCCCCTCCTAGCTTGTTCATCAGCAATCCACCCACATCAAGATCTCCAATATTCCACACCAAACCCTATCTATCTACCAGTCCATCCGGTACACACCTCTCTCTTCTTCCTTCCCTGACCCCCATAGATCGTTCCATGGCGTCCACCACCAGCGACAGCCTCCCCTCCTCGCCTTCCCTCCCCGGCACCGGCACCGGCACCGACCAAGAATTCTCGTCCATCGACCACCACAGCCTCTTCCTTCCGTCCTCCTCCTCGCCCGCTAGCTTATACCTTGATCACGACTCCTCTTCCTTCCACGGCTTCTTCCCCACCTCCTCCCCCACCCACATGCCCCCCACGCCGGCACCGGCTCCTCCACCTCACCCGCCGGCGGCCTCAAAGCCGCCCAAAAAGCGCCCTAGAGCATCCCGCCGTCCCCCCACCACTGTGCTCACCACCGACACTTCCAACTTCCGCGCCATGGTTCAAGAGTTCACCGGCTTCCCGGCTCCACCCTTCGCCGCCGGGCCGCCCCCGTCCGTCCGCCCTCGCCTCCTCGGAGGCGCCTCCGCCTACGGCCCATCACCCTTCCTGCTGCGACCGTCTCCTCTCAAGTATCCGCAGCACAACCCTGCACTGCTGCCCTCCATGGCCACTTGCACCACCACCGCTACCCTAGCTAACGACGCCACTACCAGCGGCGCTGCCAACTCTCTCATGGACGCGCTCGCGCTGTTCGCGAGGAGCAACGCGATGCCAAGCGCCGCCGCTGCCGCTGCTACGACGGCCAGCGGATCAGGTACTGCTGATCAGTACGGCAGCGGCCACCACGGCCACGCCATGGGAGGTTTCAACTTCAACCCGTTTGACGACTTCGAGGCTGCGACGGCGGATGGAGAGAAGGCGGCGAGCGGCGGCCATGCTGGGTTCTTCTCTTCCTTGGGCGGCGCCGGAGATAAGTACGACCGGCACTAGCTGTAGCTAGTACGTAGCGTACGTACCTCTCTTTCTCTCTGCGTACGTGTGAGCGAGCTGATCGATCGACTAGTCTGCCTTCTGTGATCTGGATGGAGATTAAGATGGAGGAGCAACTAGCTAAGTGTGGCTAGCTTCTACTACTTGGCCACTACTACTATTCGCATTTGGCAGGCTGCTTACTTGTGACACAAAAAAGTGAGTTTTAATTCCTTGTTTTTTGTATGATGCGTGCACATAAATTTGGGTAATCTTTTTGAAGTCTCAGATCTCTCCCATGTTGAATTTTTTGTGCAATTTAGTGGAAGTAATACATGCATTCCCTTGCCTGATTTTATGAGTGCTAGAATATATGTTGTACACTTTTATTTTGTTCGGTTTAAATCGCTAGCCGATGAATTGTCCTTGTCGAGATGAGATGAAATGCGCCAACTCTTCTCCTGTTCTCCTTTACCTTTCGGCTTAGTCTGGATTTATTCCGTACAGTGTAAGAGATATATGCTGCCTTTTTATGCGTCATTGAGAATTGGATTTGTAGGATGGCTGGCTAAGCAATCAGCTAGCTCATCTTGTTTGTAAACACTTTATGTATTTCTATGTACTCTTTGGTAAAATATACTATAAAACTCATGGAGAAGTTCAATACGAATGCATGCATGAACTTATCTAAGTACATTGTGCTCTAGTGTTCTGTTGAATTTATTCATGGTTACTTTCACAGGCAATAAGATTCAAACACACAGATGTAAATATGAATGTGCACCGGGGGAAGGAGAAGACCCTCCACCTAAATATATCTTAGTATTAGTGCCTTACTTATCCAAATGTAGGTAAGATGGATTGTTACGCAGAACCAACGAAACAAAGTTGTATTTAGAAGCCATATCAGACCAACATTTTTCTAGGTATAGAAGTTGCCACAGTTAGTTTTTACGCAATTAGATATTGTAAAAATTAGATAGCAGGAAATATTTCTTAAAAGTTCAGCGATCAATGCCTGCATCCAATAATGATTACGAGAGCTCCTCTCTATATACTAAATCAACATAGTGCGACCAACGATAGGCACACGAAGAAAACTTGGCACATCTCGAACACCATGCCATGGCCATTCTGACCAACCTAGCCATGGGCATATGTACTATCCATTTTGTAATCTTGTGTCTAGCCTACCAGCTTCATGGTGCATTCATATTTTAAACTCAGGTTAGATGTGTTTCACTCCAAGACCTAACCCTCCGCATATTCAAAGTCCAACTGATTGTTTGTGCATATATTCGACACCAGATTCAACATATACACGTGCTTCATCTTTTTTTTTTTAGATTTTGTTTTGTTATATTCCTTGCATACATGTATTCATCCTGCTATAGTTTCCTTCATTCTCAGAGAAGTTTTTTCATTATTATGAACTCCTATTTTTATCACTTACTTATTATTTTTTACAAGTGTCGTCAATATGTTCAAGTTAAAAAAAAAGTCCATAGTACATGCTTTAATTTAATTGGCAATTTGGCCACATTGGAGATTATGCTGTTTTATTACCTAAATACCAGCTAACTTTTATGCTAAAAAATACTAGTTAATGTAACTACTCCCTCCGTTTTTATTTACATTGCATTTTGGCTTAAGTCAAAGTCAAGGTTTCTAAAGTTTGATCAAAGATAGAGCAAAAAAAAATCAACATCTATAATTTCATATTTACATAACATAAAAATACATTTCAAGATAGTTCTAATGGTATTAATTTTATATTTTAGATATTAATATTTTTTTCATAAATTTATAGTCAAACTTTGTAAATTTTGACTTTAGCTAAACTAGAAGGTAGGTAACTGTAAACGGAGGAAGAACATTCATTTTTGGAGCTCCTACTAGTTTATCCCTTAGGCACTTTCTTTAACGGGTCATTACGTATTGTTGCACAATAGCATACTCTTTGAATGTAGTCTAAATGGACGAAACAAAATCTTTTTCGGTGCATTCTAGATCAATAAATTCGCCTTGAGAAAGCAAATAATCACGACTAGGGACTCTCTTACTGAAAGTTAGAAAGGCAGTACTGTACTATAGCATATTTAATCAGAAATTATGTATTGGGGTCGACGTATAGGCATTTACCATTGGTTGGGAGTATGTATTTGAAAGATCTTAAGTACAAACAGTATGCCCATATGCGCAACTATTTAATTCGGCGTACTTTATGCCATCACGTGTGCATAGGTAACTTATTTAATACTTGATGTACGCATGCATAGTGCTACCCTTTCCTCTCTCTCTCTCTCTCTCTCTCTCTCTCTCTCTCTCTCTCTATCTCTCTTTCTCCCCTTCTATTTTCTGGGTTATGTAAAACTGAGAACACGTAAGACAAAGCCACAAAGGTATCAAAATGATTCTCTCTTCTTTTGAGATCGAGGGTGCTGTATCAAAATGATTCTCATACCTATTTATTTATTGCAAACTTTTAGCACAAACTTTAGTTTCATATTTTTTTAATATAAAGCTGCTCGGGACATACAGTGTGCTACAAGGAGACAAATGGATGAGATGATCATCTTTTGTACCCTGAAATGATGAAGTTTGCTGATCTTGTTGAGAACAATTGCAGAACGCAAGGCTAGAGGCAAGTGGATGATCCGCCTCCATTTCTTTTTGACACAAAAAAAGCATATAGGTGTGCATGAATACCTGTTATTGCATATACCCTGAATATGGATGTAGCACATAGAAAATATTTGTTTTTTCTTAAAAATGGAACTAACGAAGAAATTTTTGCTAACATACATGAGCATGTTAAATCAAAAAGGCGAAATTAGAGATTATTGGTTACCGTCAAATTATCTATATGGTCGCTCTGCTGTCTTTTTCAACTTAATTTGACCATTATTGACGTCATATATATTAGGGAGTCCAATTCGGAACAAATGGTGAAACCAACAATATGCCAAATTGCCAATAAACACTTGTGTTCCTAACAAAGGGTGTTAGTGTAATTCCATATATAATGATACAGAGAGATCCTATGCCACATGCATCTATGATCTATTTTTCTGAGCGAATGCAATGGGTTTGTTACTATGTTTGAAAATAAATAAAGCATCTATGATCTATTTATTGGCATATCTCTCGCTTACATTTTCTTAGAGCGGTGCTTTTATTTCTTCGATACATGATGTCCTTTTTTTGCTAAAAAAATCCACCGATCTATTGATAATCATCCATAGTAGTACACAGATCAAAAAACTAATAAAAATTACATATTGGTCTTTAGACCACCTAGCGACGACTACATACACTACCGTGAGCCGAAAGTGTGCCGCCTTCCTCGCCCCTCCATCACCGGATCCGGACGAAGCTTGCCGTAGTTATACTTGTTGTAGTAGACAAACAGGAAAGTCAACAGAGGAGCAGCGCACCGGAGAAGCAACCATTGCCAAAGATGAGATCCGTAGATTGGAAGAGTCAGACCTAAAGCCACACAAACGGAAATGAAAACCGATTGTATCCGAAGAGATCCTGGATGTCTCATTTCTTAATAGATATGTACATGTGAGCAACAATATATATTTACGTAGCTAATCTCTTTCATTAGCTTAACAGTTTAGCTTTTTGTGAGTTATCATACATGCTACACATATCTATATCTTGATGAACTGTGCGTCTGGCAAAGGTGTCATCCATACAAAAGAAATCCATGATTGCATCATCTAGCATTGTTTGCCACATACATCTGTCTCCTACATATGGTCTCCCCTACCTCATCTACTCAAAAGGGAAAAGAAATATTACAAAACAAATCTGGAGCTGTGACTGTAGTGACTAAGAAATATCTGACTTTCACCTACCACGGAAGGATCCAAGTTACACACTTTTCACACCGAAACTTAGCTGCAACATCATGCATTCTGTATATGTTAATAACTTTACAATAAATTCCATATATGTCTTCATTGCATATGAAAAGACACTGCCATCTTTCAAACTGTCATTAGTAGAAACTAGAAGTGTATATCTAGCAACTCCAACAACTGCAAGCACAAAGTAGCCGTGACAATACTTTCTGAGGCATGATAATATATAGATGGCTGTGTGAAATTAATGGTGCACATTTTCTTTCACCGGAAAGGGAACAATTTTGTTTTCTCCCTCTCTCTGTGCATCAATCATATAAATTCAATGTCCTAATTGCTCTAAGTAAACAATCCTGCAAGTATCCCATGATCAGTCAAATCTAGAAGTAGCTAACCCAAACCCTAATGTGTGTGTGTGGAGAGAGAGAGAGAGAGATTGTTTGGTAAGTAGTAGAAATGTCAGGCGGGACAAGATGCAGGATCGGGAATGCAGCCAGCACACCTATAAACCCATCAGAAAGGCAGGGGCCTTTTCCACGTACAAGGACTTGCATTTTGAAAACTCATCCGCTAGTGGATGAACAAATCGATTGCGCTGGACCCACACGGCCACACCGACCTCTCCCTCTAGACGTGTTCCTGTGATGATTGCCTACCCCTGAATCCGCCACTACCATAGGCTAGGCTACTATATATAGCAGCATCTTTTGCAGATGGAAATGATGATGCCCCGTGCGCCTTGGCATATTTGCACCCTGGGCTCTCTTGTCAAAAGTTGGCCACCCCTCCGGCACGGATCACTGAGCCCCCGCAGATTATTGGGCTTTGAGTTGGCCCAACGACAACTTGCAAACAGTTATTGCATCTCCAGAGCGGCCTGATCCAAATAAGACATCCAATGTCCGTGTAGGTTGGGTCGCGGACACAAAACATGTCGTGTCCTCCCTATTGTCCGTTTAGGTCGGGGGCAGACCCAACGGCCATACCCTTTTTGTATAATAATTGATATATTAAAACTTACTTTACATAGATAGGGCAACGAGAAAAATCTTGAAATTTAAAACTAGACAGAAACCCTAGGTCTATATCTGTCCTCATTGGCGTCCTCATTGGTCAAGTCGACGAGCACCAATGTTGGCCACAAATATGGCCATAGGACCATTGGAGGCGCCGAAGCTGTTGTTGAGGCCGGCGCAGGCCACTGGTCCCATGGTGATGTTAGAGGTGCCAACGGTGGATGGGTCGACGCGGGAGGGCTGGTGCAGGTGCAGGTGCAACCCGGCGCTATGGCAGGGCGCACCTGCACGAGTGCTGACTCCTGCAACTACACGACGAGGCCCTGTCACTCTCTCACCTCCTGCAGCTCCGGACATGATGGCCATTCGGAGAGCCTCCACCGGGGCTACATCAGGCGGCATGATGCGAAGTTCCACCTCCTTCTTCACCGCCGCCAGTTTTCTATGCTCGTACGTGAGGAGGCCAAGGTAGTCAAGGGAGTCGTTCGGGACGTCCTGACCTGAGATCTCCTTGCCGAAGAAAAGGTTCCGCTCGACGGGCTTGCCCACCGCTGTCGTTGGGCCTGCTGCTGCCGCGGCTCGACCGTCGCATTGTTGTAGTTGTAGACCTCGTCGTTGAGGAAGCCCGTGCGGCAACACGTGTCAAACTCCCATCCCGCGTATGTGTCCCACATGTACGAGTTGATGTTCTATGTGGGGACGGCGAGTACATGTGGCGGCAGTAGCGCTTGTCGACGGCGAATCTCGCTGTGTTGCGCATGTCCTTCCGTGGGGATCGGCGGCACCTGCACCCGCTGCGAACTGAGCAACCAACAGGTGGGGAGGTGGACGTCGTCTCACCCCACCAACGTATTTGTGTTGCGGAGCACCCACGCCACACTTCCACAATGATATACCGGTGGTTGCACTTTGGTTTGGGCCGTGATATTGACCTAGCCTTTTTTTCTCCTTCTTCGTCTTCCGGAACGACAACGACTTGCCCATGGTGCTCCCTGGGGTAGTTTTCGGTGCAATGGGAACATGTTTTGCTTGTTCTGGAAATGGCGAGATGGATTGTGGACACGTGGGCGCTGCCACAAGTCCTCAAAAAAGAGTGATCGAGGCCGACATTGATGGCGACCCACGTGCAAAGCCTTGATGTTGTCGCAAAAGGCCGGCTCACCGATGATGGCGCTAGAAGGCTAGTGCCACCCGCCAGTACTGGCGCACGCACACAAGGTGAAGCAGGCCATTGATGGCTAGAAGCTGGTGGACGCGCATACGCTGCATGGCGGGCCTGGAGTCTTAGCGGGAAGTCACGCGTGCGGTCCACGTCTCGCCTACGCCAACTTATTACCAACCTAAATTTGGCTAGAAATGAGTCGATACATGCACATGGATCTGTAGGGTAATAGACTTATTGTATTACCAGGGGCCAAAGGCCACAATATATAGTACATGTACATGTGCAAATATGCAGGAAGCCCCCTAACATATGGGGAAACTATAATATACAAATATATACATCTAACACCCCCCCTCAAACTCATGGTGGATTCACAACACTGAGTTTGGAGGATAAGAAGTCATGCTGCGCTCGGGTTTGTGCCTTTGTAAAGAAATCCGCCAACTGCAAATCTGAAGGCACATAATGAAGCGCAACAACCTGAGCCTGCACCTGAGCACGTGTATAAAAAGCATCAACACCAATATGCTTGGTAAGCTCATGCTTTACCGGATCACGTGCAATACTGATAGCACATGTACTGTCAGACAAAAGTGGAGTGGGTGTCGTAACAGAGACCCCAAAATCTGCAAGCAACCACCGTAACCAGGTCACCTCAGCAATCAACAAAGCCATAGCCCGCAGCTCAGCCTCAACACTCGAACGGGAAACCGCTACCTGTTTCTTCGTCTTCCAAGCAACAAGCGAACCACCAAGAAACACACAGTAAGCAGAAAGTGAACGACGATCCGTAGGATCACTCGCCCACGTAGCATCCGAGTAGCACTGGAGCTGGAGAGAGCTGGAACTAGGAAAGAAAAGGCGACGAGTGATCGTGCCACGAAGATAACGAAGAACACGGAGGAGATGACTGTAGTGAACGGTGGTAGGAGCTGAGACAAACTGACTCAGAATATGAACATGATAAGAAATATCAGGACGAGTGATAGCAAGATAAAAAAGACTCCCAACAAGATAGCGATAACGTGTGGGATCAGGAAGAGGATCACCATCAGTAGGACGAAGCTTAACATTAAGCTCCATAGGAGTCTCAACCGTGCGCTCATCCCCAAGAGCAGCACGAGCAAGAAGATCCTGAATATACTTTTCCTGAGAGATAGAAAAGCCATCAGAAGTGGAGGAGACCTCAATCCCAAGAAAGTAGCGAAGAGGACCAAGATCAGTCATAAGAAACTGATCACGAAGACGAGCCTTGACAAAGGCAATATACTCAGGATCATCACCAGTAATGATCATATCATCAACATAGAGAAGGAGAAGAGTGCGTCCACGAGGAGAAGTGTGAACAAATAGCGCTGGATCATGAAAACTAGGAGAGAAACCAGCAGCAGTCACCACAGAGGCAAAGCGCTCAAACCAGGCACGAGGGGCCTGTTTCAGGCCATAAAGAGAACGTCGAAGACGACAAACCATCCCATCGGGAACAGAATACCCAGGAGGAGGCTGCATGTAAACCTCCTCACTCAACTCGCCATTAAGAAAAGTGTTCTGAACATCAAGCTGGGACACAGACCAGCGTCGAACAGAAGAAACAACAAGAAGAGTACACACAATGGTCATATGAGCCACAGGGGCAAAAGTCTCATCATAGTCACGGCCGTGCTCCTGCTGAAAGCCACGAGCCACAAGACGCGCTTTATAGCGCTCAAGAGATCCATCAGAGCGGGTCTTAATTTTATAGACCCACTTACACGTGATAGGACGAACACCAGAAGGGGGAGAAACAAGATCCCAAGTGCCAGTGCGCTCAAGCGCAGCGATCTCCTCAGCCATGGCAAGCTGCCATTCAGGATGACGCTCGGCATCCCGATAAGAAGTCGGCTCGGAGACGACAGAGAGACCATACTGACTAGGAGAGTAACCTGGAGCACGACGCTGACGAACAGGCCATGAAGAGGGAAGCTCATCGGCGGAAGACGACTCATCGAAGAAGAGGAAGAAGGAACAACAGAGGAAGGGTCCGAAGCCGGAGAACGAGGAGAACTAGGGGAACTAGACGGAGGAGAGGATGGCGCCGAAGGGGGCGCATCAGAACTAAGAGGTCGAGGAGAAGGGACAGCAGGGGGTGCATCAGGAAATAGAAGAAAAGAGATATCATCCACCGGGTAAGTACCAGAGGTGGGGCGAGGATAGAAGGGACGCGTCTCATCAAACGTGACATCACGAGAGATGCGCATCCGACGACCAACGGGATCCCAACAGCGATAGCCCTTATGCTCATCACTGTATCCGAGAAAAACACACTCAACAGACTGAGCGGTCAGTTTGGTGCGTTCGCGAGGAGGTAGAAGGACATAGCAAACGCAACCAAATAAACGAAGAGTCGAGTAGTCTGGAGAACCACCAGAGAGATGCTCGAGAGGAATGCCACCTTGAAGGGCAGCAGAAGGTTGAATGTTAATGAGGTAAGTCGACGTAGCGACAGCCTCAGCCCAGAAATGCGGCGGAAGAGAGGAAGCAATCATCATAGCACGGGTAGTCTCAAGAATATGACGATGCTTACGCTCGGCGACACCATTTTGAGCATGCGCGCCGGGACACGAGAACTGAGCGAGGGTTCCCTGCTCAGCTAGGAGACCACGCAGGTGCTGGGAGATATACTCACCCGCAGAATCAGCACGAAACACACGAATAGGCTTGGAATACTGAGTACGAACCATGGCCGCAAAGCGCTGATAAATAGAGAGCACCTCACTACGAGAGCGCATAAAAATCAACCAGGTGTACCGTGAAAAATCATCAATGAACAAAATATAGTATCGATGGCCCCCTTTTGAAGCCAAGGGAGCCGGATCCTACTGCGCTCTTTCTCTCTCAAGGCCAGCGAACTTACCGGCAATGGTGTGGCGGTTCCCCGTGTTGCCGGCGAAGGTCGAGGGCTTGGGCTTGAGGCGTTGGCATCCGACGTGACCACGAATCGGCGGTGGAGAGAAAATCCCGAACAAACATGTGAAGCACATGTGGAGGTTGACCTTGCAGGTGCAACACACGAAGCTTTTTAGGGAGGAGCTCGTCGGCGTGAGATCTATCGGGCGGCACTGGCGCGAGGAAGAAGACGAAGTGGTGAGGAAGGTGAAAAAATGGAAGTGACCGCCCGGACGGGGTATTTATAGACCTCGTGCGGAGATGCTTGTGCCGGATCCTACGGTGGGAACTGAGCGGTCGCGCCGTCGGATTTCCTCCATGCGTCCTAGGTCAAAAGCGGAGAAAATTGAAGCGGCGGTGACCTAACTGCATGGATTCGATTTACCTGGAGAAGATTCGTTGTTCCAAAAATTTCGCGCGGGAAAAGAGGAAGTTATGCGCGGCGTGGGGCAAAGATTCCGCTAAGTTACCGTTACATAAGAACGAATGATTTCCGGTTGAATGAAGTCGGAAACGATGAAGTTTTGGAAGCTCTTCGAGATTCTCTCTCGATCCGAACAAATCTAGGCGGAGGAATGGTGAATCTTGAAGAACTTCGGGGGCTACTGTTGTGGGTATACTTCATGGATATGCCAACGACATGGTCTTAGATCCGGAAAGCCCGGGTGGCCCACAGATGGTGGTGGTGGCTTATGGCCCATCGGGCGGCCCAGTTGATGTTGATAGAAGATGGAGGAAGTCCAGCCCAGGAACAAGAGTCGGATCCATACCGACTGACATGGGTATGCCTATAGGGCATGTCGAATAAGTACCTCTGGTCCACAGGAAAGCAGGAAGCCCATGGACTCGAAGCTTTGGAGGCCCAGAAGGTTGGAGATCCTCGGATTAGGAAGCTAGAGTTATTATAGGAAAATTTTATCAATAGAGGGAAAGGCCCAACGTGGCCCGATGATTTGTAACTTGTACGACACAAAAAAAAGTCTCGGCTTCACCTCCTATATAAAGGGGAAGCCGAGGGTGAAAGAGGGGACCTAATCATTGTAACCCTAGCCATCGTAATATTGAGTTGAGCAGCTTTGTTCGGCCGAACCTTCGAGATCTACTTTCCCTCCACTTCTTACGAAACCCTAAATCTACAACACGTAGGCATTGACGAGTTAATCCCTCGTCAATCGGCGCCGTCTGTGGGGATTGGAGGTTGCAAGGTTGTGATCTCGATGGCATCGTCAACATCATCATCGGCAGCGATCAACACGATGGAAGGAGGTAAACAAGTCCAACCTGATCTTGTTGATTTTGTTCCTCACCCTCTCGCCCGTTTGCATGCATATGCCAATCTGGAGGAGTCGACGGAGATGACTTTCGGGTGCTTTCGCTTCCTCGTCGGGAAAGAAGGATCGCATCATTTTTTGGCACCGGTTTTTTCGGGACCGTTGGCAGTCAAGCCCGATTACTCGGGATCGTCAACATCGTCCGTTGAGTCAGGCGACGAAGAAGTTTCGCTGCCACGCTTCACCAAGCCCACCGACGACGGAGTACTCGCCGATCTGTTCGGTGATATGACTTTCGGGTCGGTCACAGAAACCGATCTATCTCAAGATAGTGACTCGGAAAGCTTCACCAACTTCGACTTCACCACCAACTCCACTGCTAGCAGGGAGGTCTTCGCCGATCCATGCGATGGTGTCACCTATCCCGAGTTTGACAAAAGCGCAACTGCAACATATCACCAGATTTGCGTAATCACGGGAGCAGGCCATGAAGAAGACGAAGAATCTGAGGCTTTCGACGATCTGGGCAACCCTTATGTCGATCCCACAGATCTTACGCGTGGAACAGGAAGCAAATATATTGGAGCTGAACCACGAGAAAAAGTGCAGTTGTCGCAGGAAGCATGGGACATAGCTACAAGATCTATAAATGGCACAGAGCCGATGACTACACAAGCTTCGGCAGCTGCGCTACAAGCATATCAATATAAACTTAGTCGTTCCAGACGCGAATTGGAAAAACTACAGTAGAAACTCGATGAAAGAAGGGCTGCAGGAGACGCTTCCAGCGAGCGCAGAGCCAACTTGAGTCAGCACTCGAGAAACTCATCAGATAATCAGAGAGATAGCCGCGGAAGAGCAAGGTCTCGGTTGGTAGGCATACCCGAAGCTGAGCGAGATAATCTGATCCAAAACCTCGACATGTCCTTCATGTCGATAGATACGAGAGGGCATATAATCCAGAAAACGCAGAGGCGGGATACAAGGTAACACACGCATATCTGATGGCATCCAGACCACCTCAAGGAGACCCTCGATCATTGTTGTATCAAATGGCTATGACAGGAGTCAGTGTCACGGGTGCGGCAATAGCCGGAAGAGAAATAGTACAGCAACCCGAAAGTGCTCCACGCCGAAATAGTCCAAGACAAAATAGTCCTCGATGCATTGTGGCGGCAACTCGAGATAGTCCAAGAGAAGGCGATGCGAGAAACACCACAGCTCAAACTCGAGTCGACAGAGCACGAGAGGAAAGAGGTCGAGAAAACAGAACTCGAGAAAGTTGCCAGGCAGCAGAGGATATCGATGAAGACTTGTGTGGACTCCCTTGCTTTGCCCAAAGGGTTCGCAAAACTCGAGTACCCACTAGCTTTAAACTACCCGAAAGTTATAAAAAGTTCAATGGGCTGCAAGATCCGGAGGACTGGCTGGTCGATTATCTGGAAACAGTAAAATTGATGGGCGGCACGGGAGCGACAACTATGCAAAGCATCCAAGTCCACCTTAGTGGAGCCGCAAGATCTTGGATGAGGAAGCTGCCAGAAGGATCTATAGATAGCTGGGAAACTTTTGAGGACTTGTTCGTGAAGAACTTTCGGTCCACTTGCAAAAAACCCAGCGTCAATAGAGCAGTTAAGGACGTGCAAGCAAAAACCAGATGAGTCGATGAGACTGTATATCCAACGATGGAATATCATCAAAAACTCGGCTGAGCATGTGTCTGATGAAAGGGCAATCGACGCGTTCATCGCAGGTATCTGTAGAAGGGATCTCATCAAAGAATTGGGAAGATCTAACCCAAGAACGATAGCAGATCTCATGAAAATAGCAAATAGGTGGGCTGGCAGTGAAGATGATGTTCACAATAAACGGCAGCGGTCACCCGAGGAAGATCGCAATAGAAACAACAACCAACACATGCGACGTTTCCGCAACTTCGAGGAATACGACGGTCCCAACCAAGTATCGGCTGGCTTCCGAGGTAACAATGGTGGAAACCATCGCGATGATTATCACAGGAGCAATGATCAACGAAGTGATAATAGAGATGCACCAAGTTCCAGCAGACAAAATAGTCAACACGGGTTTCCGTGGCCATAGAATGTGTCACCCAAAGAACTTTTGAATGGGCCATGCCAGATGCACTTCTACATCGACTCTGACAGAAGAAGACAATAGGGTCACCTCCAGAAAGACTGCCGAACATTTCAAGCTTTGCAAAGAGCGACAGAGAGCACGCAAGCAGACACAATCAGAAGAGGATACACACAAGGGCCAAGGAGTGAGGTGCATGTACCATTGCCACCACCACCCGCAATCACCAGTGCGAACCATCATCAGCTGAAAATTGGGGGCCCTCCAAACACTAATGGTGATTTCACCCCTACAAGGGGAGGGGTGTCGATGATCCAGAAGGGTAGATAATCGAATAGATCACAGAAGCTGATTTCGCGACAAGTAAATATGGCAGTGTTGGCACCCCGCCAACCTTTGAGTATCTAAATTGGTTAGGTCAGCCGATAGGATTCACCATAGAGGATCATCCGCCACAGGTGCCGCTACCAGGACACTCAGCAATGGTGTTACTAGTAGTTATTGGAGGATATGATGTCTCTCGCATATTCATTGACGGAGGAAGCAGCATAAATCTCATTTATGCGGACACATTAAGGAAGATGAACATCTAATTGGCTAACCTGGCGCCAACATACACACGTTTTCATGGAATCACACCCGAGAAACCAACTTATCCCTTGGGCAAAATAGCACTCGACATACAGTTCAGAACCAAAGAGAACTTCTGGAATGAAAAGCTTTAGTTTGAGGTGATAGATTGGCCGTCACACTATTATACACTCTTGGGACGACCCGCATATGCCAGATTCATGGCAGTGCCGCACTATACATATCTGTTGTGGAGGATCCCTGGACCTAATGGTCCAATAACGATCAAGGGAAGCTTTGCCCCGTCTGATAAGTGCGACAGGGATTTTCACAAACTTTCAGAGTCATTCAAATGCAAGCTGAGTATGAGGCAACTAAGCTGACAACCAATCACGATGTGCTGCCAGACGGAGGTAGATCCTTGTAAGAGCAAGCTTTCAACACCTCCAAGGACTCCAAGGAAGTGCAGATCCACCCGACAGACCCCAAAAAGACGACATCTATTGCAACCAACTTGGATAGCGCATAGGAAAGCGCGCTCGTCGAGTTCCTCCGTGAGCGTTGGGAAATCTTTGCATGGTGTCCAGCTGACATGCCAGGAGTACCCAGGGAACTTTCCGAGCATGCACTTAATTTGGATCCAAGAGCCGGACCAATTCGACAACCTTTGCGATGTTTTTCCGAGCCAAACCACAAAGTCATGTTATCTGAAATCCACCAACTCGAAGAAGCTGGGTTCATCAAAGAATTAAAGACTGAGGCCACGTGGGTCGTTAACCCAGTACTGGTCCCAAAGAAAAACACTGAAGTCCTTCGCATGTGCATCGATTTCATGTGTCTCAATAAATATTGTCCAAAGGATCACTTCCCGCTCCCAAGGATCGATCAAATCATCGACTCCATGAAAGGTTGTGAGCGTCTTTCCTTCCTGGACGCATATTCTGGTTACAACCAAATCCGACTGAAAGAAGAATATGAAGTCAAAACAGCTTTTATAACCCCTATGGCGTATTTTGTTATAGAACAATGTCCTTCGGGTTGAACGCGGGAGCAACGTATTAGAGGATGATGCAGAAGTGCCTTGCCACATAGATTGGCAAAAACGTCAAAGTATACATCGCCGACATTGTCATCACAATAAAACAAGGGTTATCCCTCATTGACGACCATCGGGAAACATTTGATAATCTTGACAAGTTTCGCATCAAGCTGAACCCGACAAAATGTTCCTTTGGTGTTCCTGCGGGAGAAATTCTCGGATACTTGGTGTCAGCCAGAGGAATTGTGGTGAACCCTGCTGTGCGTGGAGGCAACAACTTCCTTGTGACGGTAAAGCACACGTCCGTTGGGAACCCCAAGAGGAAGGTATGATGAGCACAGCAGCAAGTTTTCCCTCAGTAAGAAACCAAGGTTTATCGAACCAGTAGGAGATGAAGGCCACGTGAAGGTTGTTGGTGGAGGAGTGTAGTGCGGCGCAACACCAGGGATTCCGGCGCCAACGTGGAACCTGCACAACACAATCAAAATACTTTGCCCCAACTTAACAGTGAGGTTGTCAATCTCACCGGCTTGCTGAAAACAAAGGATTAAACGTATGGTGTGGAGAATGATGTTTGTTTGCGAAGAACAACAGAGAACAGAGATTGCAGTAGATTGTATTTCAGATGTAAAAGAATGGACCGGGGTCCACAGTTCACTAGTGGTGTCTCTCCAATAAGATAAATAGCATGTTGGATGAACAAATTACAGGTGGGCAATTGACAAATAGAGATTCATATACATATCATGATGACTACTATGAGATTTAATCAGGGCATTACGACAAAGAACATAGACCGCCATCCAGCATGCATCTATGCCTAAAAAGTCCACCTTCAGGTTAGCATCCGCAACCCCTCCAGTATTAAGTTGTAAACAAAAGACAATTGCATTAAGTATGATGCGTATTGTAATCAACACAAATATCCTTAGACAAAGCATCGATGTTTTATCCCTAGTGGCAACAACACATCCACAACCTTAGAACTTTCTGTCACTGTCCCAGATTCAATGGAGGCATGAACCCACTATCGAGCATAAATACTCCCTCTTGGAGTTACAAGTATCGACTTGGCCAGAGCCTCTACTAGCAACGGAGAGCATGCAAGAACATAAATAGCACATATATGATAGATCAATAATCAACTTGACATAGTATTCAATATTCATCGGATCCCACCAAACACAACATGTAGCATTACAAATAGATGATCTTGATCATGATAGGCAGCTCACAAGATCTAAACATGATAGCACAAGAGGAGAAGACAACCATCTAGCTACTTCTATGGATCCATAGTCCAAGGATGAACTACTCACGCATCAGTCCGGAGGCGGGCATGGTGATGTAGAGCCCTCCGTGATGATTCCCCTCTCCCAGGGTGCCGGAGGCGATCTCCGGAATCCCCGAGATGGGATTGGCGGCGGCGGCGTCTCGAATTTTCTCGTATCGTGGCTCTCGTACTAGGGTTTTCGCGACGGAGAGAATATATAGGCGAAGGGGCAGAGTCGGGGGACGCTCGAGGGGCCCACCCCATAGGGCGGCGCGCCCCCCTTCCTGGCCGCGCCGCCATGTGGTGTGGCCGCCTCGTGGCCCCCCTCCGTATCTCCTTCGGTGTTCTAGAAGGCTCCGTGGAAAATAGTGGGCTTTTGTTTCCAATTCCGAGAATATTTCCGTGTAGGATTTCTGAAACAACCAAAAAGCAAAAAAAGGAACTGGCGCTCGGCATCTTGTTAATAGGTTAGTGCCGGAAAATGCATAAAAACATTATAAAGTATGAACAAAACATGTAGGTATTGTCATAAAACTAGCATGGAACATTAGAAATTATAGATACGTTGGAGACGTATCAAACCCAGAGAAGATACAGGCTATTCTGACGATGGGGAAACCAACCAAGCTCAAGGAGATACAATAGTTAACGGGGCGAGTCGCAGCTCTAAGAAGATTTGTCGCAAGGTAGGAAGAAAAAAACGTTGCCCTTTTACGCGCTTATAAAGCAAGGAGAAAAATTCAAGTGGAACGAGGAAGCATACACGACCTTTGAGCACCTGAAGCGCACTATTTCGACACCACCAGTACTGGTGGCTCCACGAGAAAAAGAACCCTTGATGTTGTACATTGCGGCCACACCTCAGGTGGTCAGCGCAGTTCTAGTGGTAGAGCGGGAAGAGGAAGGAAAGATTCATGGAGTCCAATGATACGTCTCCAACGTATCGATAATTTCTTATGTTCCATGCTACATTATTGATGATATCTACATGTTTTATGCACACTTTATGTCATATTCGTGCATTTTATGGAACTAACCTATTAACAAGATGCCGAGTGCCAGTTCCTGTTTTTTTTGGTTTCAGAAATCCTAGTAACGAAATATTCTCGGAATTGACAAATCAACGCCTGTGTTCCTATTTTGCCCGAAGCATCCAACACCCGAGAGCCGCGAGGAGGGCCACAGGGCCCCCATGATAGGTGGCGCGGCCCACCCCTGGCCGCGCGGCCCTATGGTGTCGTCGCCCCTTCGACCTTCTGACGCTGCCCTTTCGCCTATATAAGGTCCCTAACCTAAAAACCCCGACGGAATAAGCCACGGAGGACGAAACCCACAGAAACCTTCCAGAGCCGCCGCCATCGCGAAGCCAAGATCTGGGGGACAGGAGTCTCTGTTCCGCACCCGCCGGACGGGGAAGTGCCCCCGAAGGCTTCTCCATCGACACCGCCGCCATCTCCACCGCCATCTTCATCACCGCCGCTGCTCCCATGAGGAGGGAGTAGTTCTCCATCGAGGCTCGGGGCTGTACCGGTAGCTATGTGGTTCATCTCTCTCCTATGTACTTTAATACAATAATCTCATGAGCTGCCTTACATGATTGAGATTCATATTATGATGCTTGTAATCTAGATGTCATTATGCTAGTCAAGTGAGTTTTACTTATGTGATCTCCGGAGACTCCTTGTCCCACGTGTGTAAAGGTGACAGTGTGTGCACCGTGTGGGTCTCTTAGGCTATATTTCACAGAATACTTATTCACTGTTATGAATGGCATAGTGAAGTGCTTATTTATATCTCTTTATGATTGCAATGTGTTTTGTATCACAATTTATCTATGTGCTACTCTAGTGATGTTATTAAAGTAGTTTTATTCCTCCTACACGGTGTAATGGTGACAGTGTGTGCACTCGTGTTAGTACTTGGCGTAGGCTATGATTATGATCTCTTGTAGATTATGAAGTTAACTATTGCTATGATGGTATTGATGTGATCTATTCCTCCTACATGGCGTGAAGGTGACAGTGTGCATGCTAAGTTAGTACTTGGTTTAGTCGTGTCGATCTTTCATGCACTCTAAGGTTATTTAAATATGAACATTTAATTGTGGAGCTTGTTAACTCCGGCATTGAGGGTTCGTGTAATCCTACGCAATGTGTTCATCATCCAACAAAAGAGTGTAGAGTATGCATTTATCTATTCTGTTATGTGATCAATGTTGAGAGTGTCCACTAGTGAAAGTCTAATCCCTAGGCCTTGTTCCTAAATATCGCTATCGCTGCTTGTTACTGTTTATGAGTTAGCGTGTTACTACCTTGTTTACTTCCCGCAATATTACTACCATCAACCGCACGCCAAAGAAGCTATTCTGGCGCCGTACTACTGCTCATATTCATTCATACCACTTGTATTTCACTATCTCTTCGCCGAACTAGTGCACCTATTAGGTGTGTTGGGGACACAAGAGACTTCTTGCTTTGTGGTTGCAGGGTTGCTTGAGAGGGATATCTTTGACCTCTTCCTCCCCGAGTTCGATAAACCTTGGGTAATCCACTTAAGGGAAACTTGCTGCTGTTCTACAAACCTCTGCTCTTGGAGGCCCAACACTGTCTACAAGAATAGAAGCACCCGTAGACATCAAGCACTTTTCTGGCGCCGTTGCCGGGGAGGAAAGGTAAAAGGCACTCATACTCCGGTTCCAGGTAACAGTACTTTTCTGGCGCCATTGTGTGTGTGCTCGAAGCTATTTCCTTTAGACTCTGCAATTGCGACATTTGGTTTCTTGTTTACACTAGTTAGGCATAATGGACAACAATGACCTTTTTATTCTATTTCCTGATTTAAGACATGGATGGTTTGATGCGAAAATTAAAAAACCCATGGAACATATTAATATGAATGCTTTGAACACTATTGTTGCTAATGCTATGGAAAATTCTAAGCTTGGGGAAGCTGGCTTTGATGAGCATGATATTTTTAGTCCCCCAAGCATTGAGGAGAAAATTTACTTTGATGATACTATGCCTCCTATATTTGATGATGAGAATAATAATGATAGCTACTTTGTTGAATTTGCTCCCACTACAACTAATAAAATTGATTATGCTTATGTTGGGAGTAGTAATTATTTTATGCATGAGACTCATGATAAGAATGCTTTATGTGATAGTTATATTGTTGAGTTTGCTCATGATGCTACTGAAAGTTATTATGAGAGAGGAAAATATGGTTGTAGAAATTTTCATGTTACTAAAACACCTCTCTATGTGCTGAAATTTTTGAAGCTACACTTGTTTTATCTTCATATGCTTGTTACTTTGCTCTTCATGAACTTGTTTATTTACAAGATTCCTATGCATAGGAAGCATGTTAGACTTAAATGTGTTTTGAATTTGCCTCTTGATGCTCTCTTTTGCTTCAACTACTATTTCTTGCGAGTGCATCATTAAAACTGCTGAGCCCATCTTAATGGCTATAAAGAAAGAACTTCTTGGGAGATAACCCATGTGTTTATTTTACTACAGCAATTTTTGTTTTGTTGAGTCTTAGAAGTTGTTTACTACTGTAGCAACCTCTCCTTATCATGTTTTTGTGCCAAGTAAAGTTTCTATGTTAAAGTTGATGTTATATTTGGATCGCTGCGCAGAAACAGCATTGCTGTCTGTCACGAATCTGGGCCTAAGTCTCTGTAGAAAATTCGAAAAAATCTGCCAATTTACGAGCGTGATCCTCAGATATGTACGCAACTTTCATTAGTTTTGAGTTTTTCCGTTTGAGCAAGTCTGGTGCCATTTTAAAATTCGTCTTTACGGACTGTTCTGTTTTTGACAGATTCTGCCTTTTATTTCGCATTGCCGCTTTTGTTAAGTTGAATGAGTTTCTTTGTTCCATTAACTTTCAGAAGTTATGTGCAATGTCCAGAAGTGTTAAGAATGATTGTGTCACCTCTGAACATGTGAATTTTTGATTATGCACTAACCCTCTAATGAGTTTGCTTGAAGTTTGGTGTGAAGGAAGTTTTCAAGGGTCAAGAGAGGAGGATGATATACTACGATCAAGAAGAATGAAAAGTCTAAGCTTGGGGATGCCCCGTGGTTCACCCCTGCATATTATAAGAAGACTCAAGCGTCTAAGCTTGGGGATGCCCAAGGCATCCCCTTCTTCATCGACAAAGTATCGGTTCCTTCTCTTGAAACTATATTTTTATTCGGTCACATCTTATGTATTTTACTTGGAGCGTCTGTGTGTGCTTTTATTTTCGTTTTGTTATTTTCATTGTCTGAATAAGTTCATCCTTGTGTGGGAGAGAGACATGCTCCGCTGGTTCATATGAACACATGTGTTCTTAGCCTTTAATGTTCATGGCGAAGTTTCCTCTTCGTTAAATTGTTATATGGTTGGAATTGGGAAATGCTACATGTAGTAATTCTAAAATGTCTTGGATAATGTGATACTTGGCAATTGTTGTGCTCATGTTTAAGCTCTTGCATCATATACTTTGCACCCATTAATGAAGAAATACATAGAGCTTGCTAAAATTTGGTTTGCATAATTGGTCTCTCTAAGGTCTAGATAATTTCTAGTATTGAGTTTTGAACAACAAGGAAGACGGTGTAGAGTCTTATAATGTTTACAATATGTCTTTTATGTGAGTTTTGCTGCACCGGTTCATCCTTGAGTTTGCTTCAAATAACCTTGCTAGCCTAAACCTTGTATCGAGAGGGAATACTTCTCATGCATCCAAAATCCTTGAGCCAACCACTATGCCATTTGTGTCCACCATACCTACCTACTACATGGTATTTCTCCGCCATTCCAAAGTAAATTGCTTGAGTGCTACCTTTAAAATTCCATCATTCGCCTTTGCAATATATATCTCATGGGACAAAATAGCCTTAAAAACTATCGTAGTATTGAATATGTACTTATGCACTTTATCTCTTATTAAGTTGCTTGTTGTGCGATAACCATGCTTCTGGGGACGCCATCAATTACTCTTTATTGAATATCATGTGAGTTGCTATGCATGTCCGTCTTGTCTGAAGTAAGAGGGATCTACCACCTTAATGGTTGGAGCATGCATATTGTTAGAGAAGAACATTGGGCCGCTAACTAAAGCCATGAATCATGGTTGAAGTTTCAGTTTTGGACATATATCCTCAATCTCATATGAGAATAATAATTGTTGCTACATGCTTATGCATTAAAGAGGAGTCCATTATCTGTTGTCCATGTTGTCCCGGTATGGATGTCTAAGTTGAGAATAATCAAAAGCGAGAAATCCAAAATGCGAGCTTTCTCCTTAGACCTTTGTACAGGCGGCATGGAGGTACCCCTTTGTGACACTTGGTTGAAACATGGCATTGCGAAGATCCGGTAGTCCAAGCTAAGTAGGACAAGGTGCGGGCACTATTAGTATACTATGCATGAGGCTTGCAACTTGTAAGATATAATTTACATAACTCATATGCTTTATTACTACCGTTGACAAAATTGTTTCATGTTTTCAAAATAAAAGCTCTAGCACAAATATAGCAATCGATGCTTTCCTCTTTGAAGGACCATTCTTTTACTTTTATTGTTGAGTCAGTTTACCTATCTCTCTCCACCTTAAGAAGCAAACACTTGTGTGAACTGTGCATTGATTCCTACATACTTGCATATTGCACTTGTTATATTACTTTATGTTGACAATATCAATGAGATATACATGTTATAAGTTGAAAGCAACCGCTGAAACTTAATCTTCCTTTGTGTTGCTTCAATACCTTTACTTTGATTTATTGCTTTATGAGTTAACTCTTATGCAAGACTTATTGATGCTTGTCTTGAAGTACTATTCATGAAAAGTCTTTGCTTTATGATTCACTTGTTTACTCATGTCATTACCATTGTTTTGATCGCTGCATTCATTACATATGTTTACAAATAGTATGATCAAGTTTATGATGGCATGTCACTTCAGAAATTATCTTTGTTATCGTTTTACCTGCTCGGGACGAGCAGAACTAAGCTTGGGATGCTGATACGTCTCCAACGTATCGATAATTTCTTATGTTCCATGCTACATTATTGATGATATCTACATGTTTTATGCACACTTTATGTCATATTCGTGCATTTTATGGAACTAACCTATTAACAAGATGCCGAAGTGCCAGTTCCTGTTTTCTGTTTTTGGTTTCAGAAATCCTAGTAACGAAATATTCGGAATTGGACGAAATCAACGCCTGTGTTCCTATTTTGCCCGAAGCATCCGGAACACCCGAGAGCCGCGGAGGAGGGCCACGGGGCCCCAGATGATAGGGTGGCGCGGCCCACCCCCGGCCGCGCGCCCTATGGTGTCGTCGCCCCTTCGACCTTCCGACGCTGCCCTTTCGCCTATATAAGGTCCCTGACCTAAAACCCCGACGGAATAAGCCACGGAGGACGAAACCCACCTTCCGAGCCGCCGCCATCGCGAAGCCAAGATCGGGGACAGAGTCTCTGTTCCGGCACCCTGCCGGACGGGGAAGTGCCCCGGAAGGCTTCTCCATCGACACCGCTGCCATCTCCACCGCCATCTTCATCACCGCTGCTGCTCCCATGAGGAGGGAGTAGTTCTCCATCGAGGCTCGGGGCTGTACCGGTAGCTATGTGGTTCATCTCTCTCCTATGTACTTCAATACAATAATCTCATGAGCTGCCTTACATGATTGAGATTCATATGATGATGCTTGTAATCTAGATGTCATTATGCTAGTCAAGTGAGTTTTACTTATGTGATCTCCGGAGACTCCTTGTCCCACGTGTGTAAAGGTGACAGTGTGTGCACCGTGTGGGTCTCTTAGGCTATATTTCACAGAATACTTATTCACTGTTATGAATGGCATAGTGAAGTGCTTATTTATATCTCTTTATGATTGCAATGTGTTTTGTATCACAATTTATCTATGTGCTACTCTAGTGATGTTATTAAAGTAGTTTTATTCCTCCTACACGGTGTAATGGTGACAGTGTGTGCACTCGTGTTAGTACTTGGCGTAGGCTATGATTATGATCTCTTGTAGATTATGAAGTTAACTATTGCTATGATGGTATTGATGTGATCTATTCCTCCTACATGGCGTGAAGGTGACAGTGTGCATGCTAAGTTAGTACTTGGTTTAGTCGTGTCGATCTTTCATGCACTCTAAGGTTATTTAAATATGAACATTTAATTGTGGAGCTTGTTAACTCCGGCATTGAGGGTTCGTGTAATCCTACGCAATGTGTTCATCATCCAACAAAAGAGTGTAGAGTATGCATTTATCTATTCTGTTATGTGATCAATGTTGAGAGTGTCCACTAGTGAAAGTCTAATCCCTAGGCCTTGTTCCTAAATACTGCTATCGCTGCTTGTTACTGTTTTACTGAGTTACTACTGCTGTGTTACTACTGCTTGTTTACTTCCCGCAATATTACTACCATCAACTGCACGCCAGCAAGCTAGGCGCCGTACTACTGCTCATATTCATTCATACCACTTGTATTTCACTATCTCTTCGCCGAACTAGTGCACCTATTAGGTGTGTTGGGGACACAAGAGACTTCTTGCTTTGTGGTTGCAGGGTTGCTTGAGAGGGATATCTTTGACCTCTTCCTCCCTGAGTTCGATAAACCTTGGGTAATCCACTTAAGGGAAACTTGCTGCTGTTCTACAAACCTCTGCTCTTGGAGGCCCAACACTGTCTACAAGAATAGAAGCACCCGTAGACATCATCCAACATCCACTATATTTACTTAGCAAAGTTTTATCCCCATGCAAGCAACGCTACCCGCATTATCAGGAGCTGGCATATGGAGTCTTCATGTCAGCAAGAAATTTAAGGCATTACTTTTCGGCACACCCGCTAGTAGTGGTTAACGAGGCGCCCCTCTCTAATATTTTGAACAATCCAGAAGCTACATCACATGTCTCCCTTTGGGGAATAGAACTTCCCCTCGGGACATCACATACGAAAAAAGAAGCATATCGGGTGTCCTGCAGAGGTGTATCACACCCGAAGAAGGACGAATCATACTCAAGGACATACACGAAGGGATATGTGGCCACCACGCAAGCAGTCGAGCAATCCCGGCCACAACTTTTCGAGCTGGTTTTTACTGATTATCAGTCATAGAGGATGCGAAGGAGATCGTGCGTACTTGTGAAACTTGCCAGAGATTCGCATCCAAACCTCATTCTCCAGCAGTAGAATTAATGCCAATACCTTTGTCATGGCCTTTTGCCCAATGGGGATTAGTATGGTGGGAAAATTGTATAAGTCCTGGCCAGGAGGACACGTATATTTTCTCGTAGCACTCGACAGATTTACCAAGTGGATTGACGCAAAACGAGTTTTAACTTCAGCAGATGCAACGACAATAGTAAATTTTATCAAAGCCATAGTTTTTCGGTTTGGCGTTCCTAACATCATAGTCACGGACAACGGTAGCAACTTCACCTCCCAAGAATTCAAGGATTATTGTGAGGGTGTGGGTATCAAGCTGTAGTTTGCATCTGTCGCACATCCACAAACCAACGGCCAAGTCGAGAAAGCAAACGGTCTCATATGCAATGGCATCAAGAAACGCTTGCTAGCACCACTCAAAAAAGCAAGACACGCTTGGGTCGACGAGTTACCCTCCGTGTTATGGAGCTTGCGAACAACATCGAACACAGTAACTCAAGAAACTCCATTCCCAATCGATGGTGTTGAAGCAGTACTCCCGATAGAAATAGAAAACAATTCCCTTAGAGTTGTGGAATACGATGAAGAGGCCTCACAAAAGGCACTCGAGGACCACTACAAGAAAAGTTGCCATGGCCGACGAAGTTGAAGTCGCGCCGTGGTTGCTGGTGTACCATGGCCGACGATTTTTGGTCCCTCCGTGGTGCATGTCAAAACTTTTTTTTCTCGTTTTTGAGGCCACCTAGCCCGACGAAAGCGGCCAAAACGTCGCGTATGGTGGCCCGGGACGTGGTGCATCTCGAAATCTCGGGTTCGCCGGCCGAGTCAACGCAAATCCGCACCGCCGAGGGATGTAGGGCCCAGATGGCAGCCTCTCTGGCATTGTTTTTTTCTAGATCGCGCCATCTCGTTCAACGTTCTCCGATCGAGCCGTTTACGATGCAGGATCATGGGTCCCGCATGTCATCCTCTATGAACCAAAATTCTTTCTATTCTTGGATTTTTTTGACCCCCTGATTTCTGGCTACTTCCTTTTTCTTTTGATCCCTTGCCGCCTTGGAAACGTTGAGACCGCTGCTGCTAAATGGGACCCGCATGTCATCCTCTATGTGCAATCAACTTTCTTTTCTTGGAGTTTTTTTGGCACCTCAAATTTGGTCACTTGCCTTTTTCTTTCGATCCCCTGCCGCCTCTCAAACGGTGATACCGCTGCTGCTAACTGGGACCCGCATGTCATCCTCTATGTACTATAAAACTTTCTTTTCTTGAATTATTTTTGGCACCTCATATTTGGTCACTTACCTTTTTCTTTCGATCCCCTGCCGCCTCTCAAACGGTGATACCGCTGCTGCTAAATGGGACCCGCATGTCATCCTCTATGTACTATAAAACTTTCTTTTCTTGGATTTTTTTGGCACCTCATATTTGGTCACTTGACTTTTTCTTTCGATCCCCTGCGCCTCTCAAACGGTGATACCGCTGCTGCTAAATGGGACCCGCATGTCATCCTCTATGTACTATAAAACTTTCTTTTCTTGGATTTTTTTGGCACCTCATATTTGGTCACTTGACTTTTTCTTTCGATCCCCTGCGCCTCTCAAACGGTGATACCGCTCTAAATGGGACCCGCATGTCATCCTCTATGTACTATAAAACTTTCTTTTCTTGAATTATTTTTGGCTCCTCATATTTTTTCACTTGCCTTTTTCTTTCGATCCCCTGCCGCCTCTCAAACGGTGATACCGCTGCTGCTAAATGGGACCCGCATGTCATCCTCTATGTACTATAAAACTTTCTTTTCTTGAATTATTTTTGGCTCCTGATATTTTTTCACTTGCCTTTTTCTTTCGATCTCATGCCACGTTTGAAACGTTGAGGAACCTGCTGGCTCATGGGACCCGCATGTCATCCTCTATGTACTATAAAAGTTCATTTTCTTGGTTTTTTTTCACCATCTGATTTTTGGCAATTTCTTTTTTCTTTTGATCCCCCGCCTCTCAAACGCTGATACCGCTGCTGCTAAATGGGACCCGCATGTCATCCTCTATGTACTATAAAACTTTCTTTTCTTGAATTATTTTTGGCTCCTCATATTTGGTCACTTGCCTTTTTCTTTCGATCTCATGCCAAGTTTGAAACGTTGAGGAACCTGCTGGCTCATGGGACCCGCATGTCATCCTCTATGTACTATAAAAGTTTATTTTCTTTATTTTTTTTCACCCTCTGATTTTTGGCTATTTCCTTTTTCTTTTGATCCCCTGCCGCCTTGGAAACGTATGGTAAGCTGCTGACTCATGGGACCCGCATGTCATCCTCTATGTACAATCAACTTTCTTTTTCTTTTGATCTCAAGCCGCATTTGAAACGCTGAGACCGCTGCTGCTAAATGGGACCCGCATGTCATCCTCTACGTACAATAAAGTTTCTTTTCTTGGATTATCTTTGGCTCCTGATATTTTGTCACTTGCCTTTTTCTTTCGATCTCATGCCGCCTTTGAAACGTTGAGTAAGCTGCTGGCTCATGGGTCCCGCATGTCATCCTCTACGAACAATAAAAGTTTCCTTTCTTGGAGTTATTTTTTACCCCTAATTTCTGGCTATTTGCCTTTTTCTTTTGATCTCCTGCCCCCTCTGAAACGATGAGGACGCTGTTGGCAGGTCGGTCCCACATGTCATCCTCTATGAACAATAAAAGTTTCCTTTGATGGATTTATTTTGAACCCCTCATTAATTTCTGGATATTTCCCCTGCCGCCTTGGAATCGTTGAGGATGCTGCTGCCTCATGGGTCCCGCATGTCATCCTCTCAGAACGGTAAATGTTTATTTTCTTGGATTTTGTTGACCAAACGATTTTTGGCTTATTTTTTCTTTCGATCACCTGCAGCCTTTAAAACGTTGAGGACGCCGCTGGCTCACGGGTCCCACATGTCAACCTCTATGAACAATAAACGCTGAGGATGCTGCTGCCTCATGGGTCCCGCATGTCATCCTCTCAGAACGAAAATGTTTCTTTTCTTGGATTTTTTACCAACAGATTTTTGGTTTATTTTTTCTTTCCATCCCCTGCCGCCTTTAAAACGTTGACGACGCTGTTGGCTCATGGGTCCCCGATGTCAGCCTCCCCGTACAAGAAACATATGATATCTTGATTATTTTGCAGACAATAAACAATGTATTGCGCTCTGAGCTATTTCAAACGGATAATTAAATCTTTATTTTTACATAAACAAACTTATATGTTGAATCTCCTTGTTTTTTTGTCTTTGCGAAGCATAGGACTTTCCTGTTTTTTTAGAAAATTCGGAACTTTCCTGTTTTGGAGTGGGCTGAAATTGTACGAGTCAAAAGGCCAAGCAGGATAGTTCGAAAGCCCAGATGTCCAGATGCAGCCCAATTGAAATCTTTCTTCTTGGATTTTTTTCACCCCCTGATTTCTGCTACTTCATTTCTTTTGGTCCTGTGCCGCCTTGGAAACGTTGAGACCGCTGCTGCAAAATGGGACCCACATGTCATCCTCTACGTACAATAAAATTTATTTTCTTGGATTATTTTTGGCTCCTGATATTTGGTCACTTGCCTTTTTCTTTCGATCCCGTGCAGCCTCTCAAACGGTGATACCGCTGCTGCAAAATGGGACCCGCATGTCATCCTCTACGTACAATAAACTTTCTTTTCTTGGATTATTTTTGGCTCCTGATATTTGGTCACTTGCCTTTTTTCTTTCGATCTCATGCCACGTTTGAAACTTTGAGGAACCTGCTGGCTCGTGGGACCCGCATGTCATCCTCTATGTGCTATAAAAGTTTATTTTCTATGGTTTTTTTCACTCTCTGATTTTTGTCTATTTCCTTTTTTCTTTTGATGCCCTGCCGCCTTGGAAACGTTGAGTAAGCTGCTTACACATGGGACCCGCATGTCATCCTCTATGTACAATCAAGTTTCTTTTCTTGAATTATTTTTGGCTCCTGATATTTCGTCACTTGCCTTTTTCTTTCGATCTCATGCCACGTTTGAAACGTTGAGGAACCTGCTGGCTCATGGGACCCGCATGTCATCCTCTATGTGCTATAAAAGTTTGTTTTCTTGGATTTTTTTTCACCCTCTGATTTTTGGCTCCTGATATTTCGTCACTTGCCTTTTACTTTTGATCCCCTGGCCCCTTTGAAACGTTGAGTAAGCTGCTGGCACATGGGACCCGCATGTCAACCTCTATGTCCATCAACTTTCTTTTCTTGGATTTTTTTTGACCCCCTACTTTCTAGCTACTTTCTTTTTCTTTTGATCTCAAGCCGCATTTCAAACATTGAGACCGCTGCTGCAAAATGGGACCCGCATGTCATCCTCTATGTACAATAAATCTTTGATTATTTTTGGCACCTCATATTTGGTCACTTGCGTTTTTTTCTTTCGATCTCATGCCACCTTTGAAACGTTGAGTAAGCTGCTGGCTCATGGGTCCCCCATGTCATCCTCTACGAACAATAAAAGTTTCCTTTCTTGGAGTTATTTTTGCCCCCTAATTTCTGGCTACTTCCTTTTTCTTTTGATCCCCTGCCGCCTTTGAAACGTTGAAAACTTTCTTTTCTTTGATTATTTTTGGCACCTCATATTTGGTCACTTGCCTTTTTCTTTCGATCCCCTGCCGCCTCCCAAACGGTGATACCGCTGATGCTAAATGGGACCCGCATGTCATCCTCTATGTACTATAAAACTTTCTTTTCTTGGATTTTTTTTGGCTCCTGATATTTGGTCACTTGCCTTTTTTCTTTCGAGACCTCCTGCCGCATCTCAAACGGTGATACCGCTGCTGCTAAATGGGACCCGCATGTCATCCTCTATGTACAATAAAGTTTCTTTTCTTGGATTATTTTTGGCTCCTGATATTTGGTCACTTGCCTTTTTCTTTCGATCCCATGCCGCCTTTGAAACGTTGAGGAAGCTGCTGGCTCATGGGTCCCGCATGTCATCCTCTATGAACAATAAAAGTTTCCATTGTTGGAGTTATTTTTTACCCCTAATTTCTGGCTACTTCCTTTTTCTTTTGATCCCCTGCCGCCTTTGAACGTTGAAGAATCTGCTCGCTAATGGGTCCCACATGTCAGACTCTATGGACGATAAACCTTTCTTTTCTTGGAGTTATTTTGACCCCTAATTTCTGGCTATTTTGCCTTTTTTTGGATCCCGTGCTGCCTTGGAAACGTTGAGGATGCTGCTGCCACATGGGTCCCGCATGTCATCCTCTCAGAACGATAAATGTTTCTTTTCTTCGATTTTTTTACCAACTGATTTTTGATTTATTTTTTCTTTCGATCCCCTGCCGCCTTTAAAACTTTGACGACGCTGCTGGCTCATGGGTCCCGATGTCAGCCTCCCCGTACAAGAAACATGTGATATCTTGATTATTTTACAGACAATAAAAAGTGTATTTCGCTCTGAGCTATTGCAAACGGATAAATTAAATCTTTATTTTTACATAAACGAACTAATATGAATCTCCTTGTTTTTGTTTTGTTTTTGCGAAGCATAGGACTTTCTTGTTTTGGAGTGGGCTGAAATTGTACGAGTCAAAAGACGTCCAGCAGGTTAGAAGGCCCAGATGGCCAGGCAGCCCCAATTTATATCTTCCTTATCTTGGATTATTTTTTGATCAAAAGGCCCAGCAGGGGTACATCCTTTTTCTTTTGGTCCTGTGTGCCGCCTTGGAAACGTTGTGGACGCTGCTGCCTCATGGGACCCGCATGTCATCCTCTATGAACTATGAACTCTAAAAGTTTCTTTTTTCTTGGATTTTTTTTCACCCCTCTGATTTTTGGCTATTTCCTTTTTCTTTTGTTCCCCTGCCGCCTTGGGACCCGTATGTCATCCTCTATGTACAAAAAACTTTCTTTTCTTGGAGTTTTATTCCCCCTAATTTCGGGCTACTTTCGTTTTCTTTTGATCTCAAGCCGCATATGAAACATTGAGACCGCTGCTGCAAAATGGGACCCACATGTCATCCTCTATGTAAAATAAAAGTTTCTTTTCTTGGATTATTTTTCACGCTCTGATTTTTGGCTATTTCCTTTTTCTTTCGATCCCCTGCTGCTTGGAAACGTTGAGGATGCTGCTGCCTCATGGGTCCCACATGTCATCCACTATGAACAATAAAAGTTTCTTTTCTTCGATTTTTTTCACCCTCTGCTTTTTGGCTATTTCCTTTTCATTTGATCCCCTGCCGCCTTGGAAACGTTGAGGATGCTGCAGCGTCATGGGACCCGCATGTCATACTCTATGTACAATAAAAGTTTCTTTTCTAGGTTTTTGGCTCCTGATATTTGGTCACTTGCCTTTTTCTTTCAATCTCATGCCGACTCTCAAAGGTACAATAAAAGTTTCTTTTCTTGGATTATTTTTGGCTCCTGATATTTGGTCACTTGCCTTTTTCTTTCGATCTCATGCCGTCCTTGAAACGTTCAGACCGCTGCTACAACATGGGACCCTATGTCATCCTCTATGTACAATGAAAGTTTCTTTTCATGGATTATTTTTTGCTCCTGATATTTGGTCACTTTCCTTTTTCTTTCGATCTCATGCCGCCTCGGCCCTCTGAAACGACGAGTAAGTTGTTGGCTCATGGGACCCGCATGTCATCCTCTATGTACAATAAAGTTTTTTTCTTGGATTTTTTACCCCCTGATTTTTGGTCACTTGCCTTTTTCTTTCGATCCTGTGCCGCCTTTGAAATTGTGGACGCTGCTGGCTCATGGGTCCCACATGCCAGCCTCTATGAACAATAATATTTCTTTTCTTGGATTTTTTTTACCCCTGATTTCTGGCTATTTGCCTTTTTCTTTGGATCCCCGACCGCCTTTGAAACGATGAGGACGCTGCTGGCGCATAGCTCCCACATGTCAGCCTCTAAGAACAATAAACATTTCTTTTCTTGGATTTATAGTTGACCCCTAATTAATGGCTACTTCGCTTTTTTTTCGATCCCCAGCCGCCTTAGAAACGTTGAGGACGCTGCTGGCTCATGGGTCCCATATGACAGCCTCTATGAAAAGTAAAACATTTACTTTCTTGGATTTATTTTTGACACCTAATTAATGACTACTTGGTTCTTTTCTTTTGATCCCGTGACGCCTTTGAAACGTTGAGGGCCCTGCTGGCTCATGGGTCCAACATGTCAGCCTCTATGAACAATAAGAGTTTCTATTGTTGCATTTATTTTTGACCCCTAATTTCTGGCTATTTGCCTTTTTTCCATTGCCTGCCACCTTAGAAACGTTGAGGACGCTGCTGGCTGGGTCCCACATGTCAGCCTCTTTGTACGATAAAAGTTTCCTTTGCTGGATTTATTTTTGACCCCTAATTTCTGGCTATTTGCCTTTTTCTTTCGAACTCCACCGCCTTTGAAACGTTGATGACGCTGCTGCAAACTGGGTACAATATGTCAGCCTCTTTGTGCGATAAACCTTTCCTTTCTTGGATTTTTTGGACACCTGATTTCGAGCTACTTGCCTTTTTCTTTCGATCTCCTGCCCCCTTTGAGAAACGCCGAGAACGATACTGGTTCGTGGGTCCCACATGTCATCCTCTCTGAATGATAAATGTTGGGGCCGCGGCTGCAAGATACGTCCCACATGTCAGCCTGACTGTTGAATAAACGTTTCCTTTCTCGAATTTATATTTGACCCCTGATTTCTGGCTACTTTGCCGTTTCTTTCGATCCCCTGCATGTCTGCTACTCCACCGAAAAACAGACCGGCATGTATTCATCACAATACTGGTAGCTAATTTAGGAAAAATGTGTTCATCACGGGATTCAAACAAAGATCTTCATCTCTGCTAAATTTTGATTTCACCAAAAACCGAACAGCGTGTGTTCATGACTTTAACTTCACAAACACTATGGTTTCTCTATAAAATAAGGTCACCATCCGTTCCTTTATTGTAGGCATTTGCGAAAAGTGTCTTTGGCTAATGGGCACCAGTGCTCTGCTGTTTAAAAAAAATCAAATAGCATACATATTTGTTTCAAAAAAATCTGAAAATGAATGTAGACATAATAAATAAAGTAACCTACAAGCGTGTAAAATTTTAATATGATATTCTTTATATTGTAGACTACACAAAAAAGACAAAATCTGTTGAAATTTGGAGATTTGAAATATGCATACCCAGATCCACACGTTTGTTACTTTTGTGTAGCCCAGAATTTTTTGTATTTGAAACTGAAATTTTGCACGTTTATGGGACAATTCATTAGCTACTCCATGATTTGTTTTCTAATTTTTTGAACAAATAAATATATTTTTTATTTTTTTCTAAAATAGCAGGAGCAATGGTGCCCAAGAGCACCAAATCTCTTAATAGGCATTTGCGCCTAATAGCGTGAGCTTAGCTAATTTTTGAAGAAAAAAAAGATGTCCATTGTGGTATTCAGGACAAAGATCTTCATGTCTGCTACTGCACCAAACAACAAACCAGCATGTATTCATCACAATACGGGTAGCTAATTTGTGAAAAATATGTTCAGCACGGGATTCAAACAAAGATCTTCATCTCTGCAAAATTTTGATTTCAGCAAAAACCGAACAGCGAATGTTCATGAGGTTAAGTTCACGAACACTATGTTTTCTCTATAAAATAAGGTCACCATCTGTCTCTTATTTCTCAAGGAAAAACAGGTGGAAGTGTTGGGACGAACCACATGGGTGCTTCGGCTCTATGTTCAGTCTTCTCTTTTTTGTACTGCAATCTTGAGCCTATGGCAGGACCTCCATTGACGTGCATTCTGCACCAATTTGGCCTTGGACGTATCCATGTATCACGGGCGCGATTGTGGGTAGCAAAGACACAGTCAGGTTTGAACAATTGGAAATCTGGTTCTGCAGCCTCTGCGTCGACTGGCGGGGGTAGCATGAAAATTGGGTGATTGAGTCCAAGAAATAAAGAACGCCCCTTCAAATTGTTCAATCTTTCCCACCTTGCCTCTTCTACAGGGTCCAAGGTATGGGCAGATCTCAAGAAAACGTAGCACCGTACCAAAGGATAAGACCTCAGCTTGTTACCCATATGTAATATTGGAGGACCGAGGATGGGCCGATAACCTTTAACCTGAATCCACGCGAGATCAGATTCACCAGTAATGGACTCTGCTCTCATTGGTGCCAGGAACCAAGTGCGCTGGTCAGAAAATCCAAGAAATACATCTTCATCTTCATAATTATGATTATCACCATCATCATCTAATTCTTCATCATCTAATTCTTCATCATCAAATTCGTCTTCTTCTAATTCTTCTTCTTCTAATTCTTCTTCATCAGCATCATTATCTTCATCGGCACCTCCATCGCCTTGAGCCACATTTGCTTCATCATCTTCCATGACAGCATCTCCCTCGATTTGAGCGAAAATTGCAGCCACTTCTGCTTCTTCATCTTCAATGACAGGGGCGTCAATGAGACGCGGGGCTGCATGTGTCCCTGCAATGCACAAAGATCAACCACAATGCAGCAAGTAGGAACTACACTGAAAATTATCTCTTCTCTTCTATCTTCTATTTTCTACTACTATAAGGCACCAGTTTTTAACAAGACATGTAGCAGCAATTCCAACTGTTGGTGTCCAAAATCTAACGGTTGGGATTAGAGGTATTCGCGTGAAAAAAATACCACACCAGTGTCCACGTGTTTCTAGAACCGTCATGTTTCCATTATGAAGAAAAATCAGAGCAGTCTCACACCGATATCACACGTCCCACTTGATAGTGATTAAGAAAGGTTCCAAATTTTTGTTCATATTTATAAACTGTATGCTCACACTTATTTTGATGGTATAACCAAATTATTAGTTGTATTGAAAGTTTGAACAACATTTAGAACGCAACTTTTATACATCAGTATTGCGAATCGTAATTGGTCCAACATGTGCAGCATGCCATTTACTAGTTAAGACATAAAACAAAGACTCACCACAGGTATATGGTTCCCAAACCAGAACATCTCCATACGGATATGTAACTGCGTATACACGATGTAGGTGTGAACTTGTACCATATCCAGGAATGCCCATGGCATCGACATAGCTGTTTCTATCAAAGAATTCAGGGTTTCTCAGGATATTCCACTCCTTTTCTAGGGGCGCTTGTAGGATAGCGATCAATTCGTCAAATACAACGATTACCTCGTAATGCCATGGCCCTGCTAGATCATCTTTGTACGGCCTCTTGACGATCCGTACTTTGAGCAGTTCCAAACTTTTATCTATTTTGTATTTGAACAGGAATGGTGGGCTGCCATGCCACCATTCACTAGTAGGGCCCAAAGAAATTCCTGCATCTTGCAGAGATGGAAGAGGTATAATAGTATCTGATATGTATATGTTGCGGATCGTCAAGTGCCCGTCCTGCTGGACAAATGCCACCCAGTCGCCGTTACAACCCACCCAGTGCATGGGTCCATGTCCATCCAGTTCCTCCTTGGTATGGATAAATGCTGGAACTGTCGGCTTGTCTAATGGCATCAGCAACGCGTGAATGCCCTGCAAATAGGATTTGTTTCAAAATTGTCTATGCATGCAAGGTATTCGACAGAATGAAGAGCGGATTGTGCAGAACTGAAGCACAGATGTAATGGATAAATAAAGCAATTCCGAAGAGTACATGTGCATAGTGAAGGCAGCAAACCTTACAGTACTCCCAAATCAGGTGATTATGTTGAGTCTAAATTCATGCATGATGTTTGGCAATAAGAAAAGTTGATTGAAAAAACACAAGCTGAAACGAGATGAGTAAATAAATAAATACTCTTACAGTATTGTCGCGGTCGTCTGGCCATGTCTCGGGGTCGCAGTGGAGCAGGCTCGGTAAACCGAACGGAACCTTATGCGCTCCGCGGATGGCATGCCGCATGCCGATCATGCCTCGAGCGAGGCGACCAGTGCTGAGGATATCCGCCCGCTCGGCTATGTTCTCCACCAGTGGGTAGTGGAGGTTGCCCCACCCCATGGACTGGTGGTAGCAATCAGGAATCTCCTCAATCTTACGCTTCTGCTTCATTGGAGTCGGTAATCCAATGCAAGGGAGAGAGGGGTGAACGGGAGAAAGAGACAGAAGAGGGTTTTTTTTGGAGAAGATGCAGTAGTAGTACTACGATACTAGGAGGTGGAGATGCGGGGCATGTTTCCGGGGGAGAGGAACCACTATTTCCCTTAAAAAAAATAACAGCACTTGCGCATTAGAACTTGGGGCGGGGATATAGCGGTAAGAGGTATTGACCAACTTTCCCTCACCTTGACCCCACGTGGTTGTGAACCCGAGATAATTCTTTTTGATGAACCCGATATACTTATTATAGTACTAAAATAGTACAAGTATATACCTTGTACTCCTATATACTAACATTACTATTTTAAGGACTTATGTTCCATGAGCAACAACTTCCCCCACTCCGCTCATCCGAAATCCTAGCCCCTCCAACTTCAAGGACCAATCAACATAGCTATGGCCTTCTAATTTGGCTCAAGTCGCCGCACACATAGTCCTCCCGCCGACAAGGAATAGGAGCATCAGCCCTTTCGTCGCTTGTTGTTACACATAATCATATACAGTACCATATATATTTCAAATTTCCATATCAAAAAATAGTTCAAATCTGAATTTTAACATCTCAAGCTAAACCCTCGCTTGCTCTTAAACATAAGCATACCATAGTTCTACTTTTGTCTTCACCGAACAACAGAACACAATTTCATCACAACATAGCCAACCGGAGTACCTAGTAATGTAACTAGAGAAGTGAACCTATAGTTGATCAAGCCTTCAACTTTAACACAATAATACCCCCACATTATGTGTTGAGGAGCCACACCCATATATTTAAGAGTACCATCATGTAGACCACAAATGCATCAATGAAGAGAGGGGTATACTTATAGACCACCTCTTTACAAAACAGTTGTAACTAGTAGACCACAATTGCCTCGTTCATTAGCTATGAAATTACATACTATCAGTAGCTACAATGGCTGCAGGCCCTGTTTCAGAATTAAACATCACACTTGTTCCAATCCGGGGCGTTGGCGAAGTTTGGGATGAACCAAAGCGGTGTCTTTACCAGGTACCTATCTTTTTTTGTTTTGCATGTTTTCTCCAAGGCGTTGGTTTGGAAACCAACGGCGCAATCTTCACGATTCAGACTGAATCGGCATATTTCAGGCAGCTGCGAATTGCGAAGCCATGCTTCATTCGGCAAGGTGTACACACAATTTCTTCTCGTCAGACATCCTGGGACAACATCTGCACCGCCTAATGGCAGCATAATCGGATAGTTCACTCCAAGGAAAAGAGAATATTCTCCAAGGTCATCAATCTTTTCCCATGGAATACCTTCATTTAACTTACTAGTGTCCTTCGTGAACACCAGGCAACCAAACCCAGAAGCATAGTTGCCAACAGTGCGACCATGATGAACACGACGATCAGAAGCAGTATGGCAAACTTTACAGGAATATTCCCTTTCATCAGCAATGCCCAGTGTATGGATCAGAAGAAGTCTAGAACCATCTATAGATCTTGCTAACCACCACATGCCATAATCGACCTCGTGATCATGGCCAAGAGCATCATCAAGTGCACACCGCCATTCAAACACAATGGGCGGTGGCTCTACGATCAGCGGAGGACCTGCTTGAAAACGAAATTACTGTTAAGAAGGGTATGTTTGGTTTGCACAAATCTGAAAACGTAAGAATTGGGAAAACGCATTAGGATTCAGATGGGATGATATAATGGCATTTCCATTCAATAATACAGCATATTGGTGTATTTCAGTACATCACATGGGAAACCAAAGGATTCATTTCAAGAAGTTCAAGTAGAGGTCAAAATCCAACATAATTCAATCTGAGAATAAAACTCCTAATTATACAATCCTCAAATTTTTCTATGGTAATCATCTCGAATAAAAAGTCTAAATACCAATGAAATTTCATCCGAAGCAAATATGCCCCAAGCCTCCAAGTCAGATCAGTCAGGTTCGAAAATTAATAAGTTTGTGCATTAAAATTATCTTTACAGCCATGAATAATGAAGCTCATCATACACTACTTACGTCCGGAGGAAAATTACCAGCTTGCTGAGGATTCCATGCGTGAACAGTGCCAGTATGAGTTGTGGCAAACACAAGCCCATTGTGGAGAATTGCATCGCTGTAATTGTAAAAGATGTGGGACTTGGGCTCTGTAAGAACTGTCCATCCAGAATCTTCGCCGCAAAGGAGGGCAACTCTGATGTCAAAAACAGCAACAAGAGAGAAATTTTTGTACCCCCCAGCAGCTGTGGGAACTTGGCAAATATATATCTTGTGAAATATAATAGCACGAAGGTTGTGGTGGTATATATTTGGAATGTGGGTGGTTTCAAACGGCACAGGGAGAGGAATTTCACGGCGAGTGTAGACGTTGACAAGTTTCCATTTGCAAGCAGGAAAGCCAGTGTCAACCATGGCAACCCAATCTCCATTGGCACCTACCCACTGCTTACCCGTACCGTCTGGCATCACAGCGTCGGAGGAGAACCTGTCCAGCGGCGTCAGCTTGCAATCCCGTGCTACCTTCGTCGGGTGAGAATGAAGAACACATGGGAGGCCAAACGGGAGAGAAAAAGATAGAGTTGCACTATCATTTGCAGAGTCGAAAAATAGTTTGGACGAACCGACGAGGCTCGCGGCGGTGATGACGTCGCATCTTGTTACGAGTTCTTCAAGGGGACCTTCGGAAAAGACCTTCTGAAACAGTTCAGAGTCATCATTTTCCTTGTTCGATGCCGCCATCGCAGGGCAGGGGGTGGGTCTATGAGGTTTGGGTTCAACTGATTGGAGTTTAATTTGGGTTCGATGGCGGCAGGTGGCGGGGAAGATGAAGAACGGAGGCTCTCAAACTGGGCGGTGGAATTGATTCTAAAGCTGCATGGCGGCGGCACTGGCGCGTGCTATGGAAGGTGGTCGATTGGTGCGGGCGGGGGCGGAGGTAGACGATGGAGGTGAACAGAAATAGGGCAGGTGGGGGCGGGGCGCTTGACTTCGCTCCTCTACACTCTACAGCATCTCCTCCTGTTTCTTGGAAAGTGTATAGACCCATAATAAAAAGTCACTGTTCCCTCTGAAAAGGTGAAGAACAAGTCACTGGTCTAACGTGCAAATTTGGACATCCCAAGCTATGTGTTGTCATGTCAATTCAATGTCCATGGCAGTATTTTGAATTTTGCGTGACCAAAAGAAGTACGCCTTGGCCTTTCACAATCGGGGTTTCTTTAGAGCAAGAACAATAGAAGAGCCAACAGCTGGCAAAAGTACCACGTAGGCGGGCTATAAGCGCCCACTATTGTCCTACTTCCTCTTGGCGTGATACTCCCTCCGTCCACAAATAAGTGGACGTGCAGGATTTTCAAGGTAAATTAGTAAAAGGAAAGAAAAAATGCATTGGAGCACTCGTATCTTAAGAAACACATGTACTCAACCACGGTTGTAGATTTTCTCGGCGCAAGACTTTTCCCCAGCAGTTGTGGCTTTCAGTTATTCGTGGGTGTGGGGAGGAGCTCCGCCGCATCGGTAAAAAGCAAAGAGGGACGGCGGCTCTCGATCGTGCGGTGTACTCGTAAATCACGTGTGACCCATGCCCTAATAATTCACAATGCATTGATGAGGGCTATCACTTCATCATCCAATAAAATGTACTTAGTAACTATGGTAATAATATTGTCTTCTCGCAAAAAAATGGTAAAAATATTGTCTCTTAAGCCATGTACTAGTACAGTGCAAGATGCTTTAGAGAAATAAACCTATATTTTATTGCTACTCCGTAATACACATGGTTATTTATTCTAGGCAAATGCCTACCGAAAGATGTAGGAATAGGGAAATGTAGGATTGCAATGTCATGTCCACTCCAATCCTATAGGAATTCATAGAATCCAAACTTTGTTTGATTCCACCATAGGAAAAGTAAAGCATTCTTAAAAAGAGGTATGAGTAGATGTTTAATTTTCTATGGAATCTGTGCAAAGAAATCCTTAGGAAAAATTCCTATCGGAAACAATCCTACAAATCAAACAGCCAAGGATTCAATTGTACCAATTCCCTATGCAAATCCTTGGTGTTCACCCAATCCTCTCGAATACTCATCCAAAAAATGCACTAATACTTTGATGGGGAGTTTTTGTATTCTAGGCAAGAATAGAGGGTTTGCGGGGATCACTTGAGAAGTGTATTAACCAAAGAAGGCATAAGTAATACACCAACACACACTAACATGCCCTTAATGGATGTATCTCCATAAACTCCCTCTGTTCTTTATTACTACTACTAGTTTATGTACTTCTTAACTAATATGGGATAATCATGAAATATATTTTCTAACATTCAGCCAAAATATAGTGTTTCGACTTTTTAAAATACTGAAAAACTAGTAATTAAAAATATTTGAGCTATCAAATCTAGGAAGTTTGAAAATATTTTGTATTCCGTCTGAAAGTTGTGTTACTTGGTGTAAGATTCACACAAAAATGATGAAAATATCAAACCTTCAAAAAAATTGTAGTAATTCAAACGTTATGTGCGTTTCATAATTTTGCAAAATCTATTCTATTTGCAATTAAAACTATAGTAGTTGGTGGTCCCCGATCATCTGATTTGCTCTTAAACAGCTCAATCCTAAATTTGAAATTCCCTGCAACAGAACACGATAGTTGGTGGTTTGTGCGGAAAAAAATTACAGTTTTAAAAAGTGTTTTAAGCAACGAAGGCAGCAATAAGCGGTAGTTTGTGCAATTTCCTCGTGTAAACAACATGTAGCGTCGAAGTAATAGTACTAGCAGTACAGAAATCTTGTGTAATTTCTAGTTCTACATATTACTAGTGTCCACTGTTTGAGAGTTGATGGTGAATGGGTCTGATTTTCAATCGAATGAGAATTAGCAAATTGATTTTTATGACAAAAGCATACAAAGGGAGTAAAACAACATACCCGCATTCGCCGCTGCTACCAGCATGCGATGCCTCCACGAGTGCATTGACGGCTGCTGCAAATCCTCGGAAGGCATCTAGGTTTTGCAGATCGTCGATTGCCGCTGTCCGGCTAAGCTTAACCAGCATAGCTGCCGCCAAGATATCTCGGATTTGGACCACAGGCAGAAGCTGATTGGGGTCGAAGGATTGCCTGATTCGGAATTTGAAGTACCAAGCCCTCGGCTCCGATGATGGAAGTTTGGAACTCGGCCCGGCCAGAACCTCCCAAATCTGTGTGTGGCAGTGGATGCCCATCGGCATCCCCAATGCTGCCGACGCCGTGATGTGGTCGGTCGCACTTTGGTCCCCACTAAAGGCTGGGGCTGCAGCACGTCGCCGCCGCCCCCGACGTCCCCACGACGGCAACGCCATGGACCGAGGCGCTGAGTTTGTTGGCGAACCCGAAGCCCTGGATGGCAAGTGCTTCTTCACAATGGAAGCATCCTCACCCGGCGAGGTTCGCCCCCGGCGCATGCCTATGCTCCGACCAGCCCACTTTGCCGCTGCTGCCTGGGCTGCCGCCGATACCTGGGCCACCGCCGCTTCATGGGACCCCCTCCCTCCTCTCCCTCTCCTAGATCAAAGGGCGCCAGGAGTCTAGCCACAGCAAGACACAGAGCCGCCTGCTTCATCGCACACCAATGGCACACAGACATTTGCGAGCTTTTAGCGCACACCCCTCCGAGGCTGAGTCGTGGAGCCTGGGTGCACGGGGCTATGGCTGGAGGAGTCGCCATGGGACGAGGGGTGTCGAGTGCTCGGGCAAATACGGGAAAGGCGAAGTTTTGGATAACCTTATATGATCACATCAATGCTTCTCAAGGAGCCAAATACTGTATGAGAAACCGGAAAAGTTTGAACGTTTGAAAACTTTGCCGGCATAATGCATCCTTCCAATGCACGCCTACTAAGGTAGAAAGCCAACTCAATTGCTACTTTGTTGGCAAAATGTACCATGGCTCAATCTTGGGTCACACACATCTATCAATTGGTATATTTTGGTCATATTCAAAATTTTACTTGAAACTTGTTGGTCATGCCATTCTACTACTCGCCTAACACTTTTTCTACGCGGGAAGGAGGGGGGTATGATGCTACCCTGAATTTTTATGCCCATTTGTATCTTGGACAAATCCTAGGTTTGACCAAAATTTAAAACATGAAGATGAAAAATTAAGCCTGGATCCACTACAAGAAAAGTTGCCAAACTTTTCTTGTAGTGATCCTTCTTAATTAGTAACTTCAAAATGAAGCTTTTGGAAGGTTTTTGAAATTTCCATGTCTGAAACCCAAAACACCTCTTCATGATTGACTTCATAAGACAAATCGAGTTTAGGGTTAGGGGTAGATACATGATTTTTCTAGTTTGAATATGTCTAGACCTGGCTTATCAACTTGAATGCTTAGTATATGACATAAGAAGATGTACTATGTGCATTGGTTTTTTATTTATTTGATTTGTTTTGAATTTTCATGCCGAATCAAATTTTGGTCAAATCATAGGTTTAACCAAGATTTAAACAAGTTTAAAACATTAAAATGAAAAATTAAGCATGGATCCTTCTCAATCACTCCAAAATGAAGCTTTTGGGAGGCTTTTGAAATGTCTATGTTTGAAACCCAAAACCACTTCTCTTCATGCTTGACTTCATAAGACAGATGAGTTTAGGGTTAGGGGTAGATACATGATTTTTCTGGTTTGAATAGGTCTAGACCTTGTTATCAAGTTGAATGGCTTACTATGTGACATAAGAAGACTATGTGCTTTGGTTTTTCATTTTTGATTTTTTCGATTGTTTTTATGCCCATTTGAATCTTGGCCAAATCCTAGGTTTGAACAAGAATTTAAACAAGTTTAAAACATGAAAATGAAAAGGTAAGCATGGATCCTTCTTAGTCAGTCCGAAATGAAGCTTTTGGGCGGTTTTCGAAATTTCCATGTTTGAAAACCCAAACCACTTCTCTTCATGCTTGACTTCATAAGACAAATTTAGGGTTAGGGGTATAGATACATGATTTTTCTTGTTTGATATGTCTAGATATTGTTTATCAACACTTGAATGCTTACAATATATGTGACGCAAGAAGACTATGTGTTATGGTTTTTCATTTTTGGGGGTTTTTTCGAATTTTTTATGCGCACTTGAATCTTGGTCAAATCCAAGCTAGCTAGGTTTGACCAAGCTTTAAACAAGTTTAAAACATGAAAATGAAAAAGTAAGCATGTATCCTTCTTAGTCACTCCAAAATTAAGCTTTTCGGAGGTTTTTGAAATTTCCATTTTGTAAACCCAAAACCACGTATCTTCATGTTTGACTTCAAAAGACAGAGTTTAGGGTTAGGGGGTAGATACATGATTCTTCTTTTAATATGTTTAGATCTTGTTTTATCAAGTTGAATGTTGACTGTATGACATAAGAAGACTATGTTTTTGAATTTTTTATGAATCTTGGTCAAATCCAAGGGTTGACCAAGATTTAAACAAGTTTAAAACATGAAAATGAAAACGTTTCAAGTTCACCTTTGGTTCGATCTTTCAGTAACCAGGCGCATATATATATGGATGCAAATTGAGATAATTAATTCGTGAAACATTGGAAATGTCCATCGTGTGTCATGTTTCCCCCTCACATGAAAATTGGATTGGTGGCAGACAAGTAAAAGCACATTTATGTGCGACAACCCAAAATGCACATATTTTGCTGAGTTTTCATGCATGCATTAAAAGTTGTGAATATATACATAAAATGCATGTGGGTCATGATTGAAAAGTTTGACATGTATATGGTTCTTGTGTAGTAGTAGTACTATAGTAGATTAGTAGGTACGCAAACTCCCATCCATCTTCTTTGTCAAGAGAAGACGCGCACCAGGATGCGTAGTGGAAGTCGTCTCTGGATCCTTCTGTTGTCCCTCTCACGGAAAAGAAAAAGAAAAAAACATCTCTCTCATTCTCGGCCTCGCTCGACTCGCTCGCTCGCAGCCTCGCACCTCCTGCGCACTGACAAACGCTGCACAACAGTCAACATCACCAGAAAAAAGATATACACCATAAATAATAAGAGGGGCCCCGTGACTGCTATCCCTTCTTCTCCTTCCGTGTGATCCCTCTTCCTCCGAGTTTCACTGGACGGGCAAACACACATGTGCTGCATAGTAAAAATAAAAAAGTAAAAAATCGACCTATGAATCTATGATTAAATAGGTAAAATCCTGGGTTTTATCAAGGTTTAAACAAGTTTAAAACATGAAAATGAATAGGTAAGCATGGATCCTTCTTAGTCACTCTAAAATGAAGCTTTCGCGAGGTTTTTGAAATTTCCATGTTTGAAACCCAAAACCACTTCTCTTCATGCTTGGAAGACAGAGTTTAGGGGTTAGGCATATTTTTCGGTTTGAATATGTCTAGACCTTGTTTATCAACTTGAATGCTTACTATATGACATAAGAAGGCTATGTTATTTGGTTTTTCATTTTTTCTGTTTTTTTATGCCCATTTAAATCTTGGTCAAATCCTAGGTTTGACCAAGAGTTAAACAAGTTTAAAACATGAAAATGAAAAGGTAAGCCTGGATCCTTCTTAGTCACTGTAAAATGAAGCTTTTGGGAGGTTTGTGAAATTTCCATGTTTGAAACCCAAAAGCACTTCTCTTCATGCTTGACTTCATAAGACAGAGTTTAGGGTTAGGGGGTGTAGATACATGATTTGTCTGGTTTGAATATGTCCAAATCTTATTTATCAACTTTTGAATGCATGCTACTCTCTCAAAGAAAACCTTTTGAATGCTTACTATATGACATAAGAAGACTATATGCTTTTAAAATTCAAACATATGGTAAGCATTCTTATGTCATATAGTAAGCATTCAAGTTGATAAACAAGCAAGGTTTGGACATATTCAAACCAGACAAATCATGTATCTACCCCTAACCCCTAATTAAATTGTCTTATGAAGTCTAGCATGAAGAGAAGTGGTTTTGGGTTTCAAACATGGAAATTTCAAAAACCTCCCAAAAACTTCATTTTAGAGTGACTAAGAAGGATATACAAGCTTCCCTTTTCATTTTCATGTTTTAAACTTGTTTAAATCTTGGTCAAACCTCTAGGATTTGACCAAAAGATTCAAATGGGCATGGAAATTCATAAAAAAACAAAAGAATGAAAAACCAAAGGACATAACATTATTATGTCATATATATATAGTAAGCATTCAAGTTGATAAACAAGGTCTAGACATATTCAAACCAGAAAATCATGTATATATCTACCCCTAACCCTAAACTCTGTCTTATGAAGTCAAGCATGCATGAAGAGAAGTGGTTTTGGTTTCAAACATGGAAATTTCAAAAACCCTCCCAAGAGCTACATTTTGGAGTGAGTAAGAAGGATATATAGATGCTTAATTTTTCATATTCATGATTTAAACTTGTTTAAACCATGTTCAAACCTAGGATTTGACCAAGATTAAAATGGGCATAAAATTTTAAAAAAATAAAAAAATAAAAAACAAGTCACATAGTATTCTTATGTCATATAGTAAGCATTCAATTAAGTTGATAAACAAGGTCTAGACATATTCAAACCAGGAAAATCATGCATATATCCCCTAACCCTAGCTAAACTCTGTCTTATGAAGTCAAGCATGCATGAAGAGAAGTGGTTTTTGGTTTCAAACGTTTAAGCCAAAAGCCCCTTTTCAAATATTTCAAACTTATTCAAATTTGGTTCAAATATGAAAGACATACAAGTTATAGCACACATAGTGCATACATTTTCACACATACTGCACTAGATGCTAACCCTATAGTTTGAGGCCATTTGGGTGACCTAGGTCGAAAAAATTCTTGGATTAGAATCGTGTTGTTCGAACCCCGTAGTTTGATTTTTTTGAACCCTTGATCTGTAGAACTGGGCAAAACCCTAGTTTAACCTATTTAATTACAGATTCGTATATCGATTTTTCTACGAGTACTACCTTTTTATTATTACTATGCAGCACATGGGTGTTTGCCCGTCGAGTGAAACTCGGAGGAAGAGGGATCACTCGGAAGGAGAGAAGAAGGGAGAGAATTATGGTGTCTCCCCTTTTTCGGGTGATGATGTTGACTTTTGTGCAGGGTTTGTCAGTGAGCAGGAGGTGCGAGCGAGCGAGCGAGCGAGCGAGCGAGCGAGGCCGAGAATGAGAGAGATTTGTTTTTTTTTTGTGAGAGGGACGACCGAAGGAACCAGAAGGACCCACAGACTTCCAATACGCATCCTGATGCGTCTTCTCTTGACAAAGAAAATGGCTGGGAGTTTGCGTACCTATTGCACGTGACTTGTGCTCACTGAAGTGTGGGACCTCAAGTGTGGGCACCACACGTAAGTGACAGACCTGTTGGTGTAAAAACTCGGTTGATTATAATAGTGCATTAGAACAAAGTTTCCTATGGATTCAAGGGTAGGAAATCCAAGTTAACTCATTTACGTGTTAAACTTGTCTATATCTTGGTCAAACCTAGGATTTGACCAAGATTCAAATGGGCAGAAAAATAAAAACAGAAAAATGAAAAACCAAATCACATAGTTTTCTTATGTCATATAGTAAGCATTAAAGTTGATAAACAAGGTGTAGACATATTCAAACCAGACAAATCATGTAGCTATACCCCCTAACCCCTAAACTCTGTCTTATGAAGTCAAGCATGCATGTGAAGAGAAGTGGTTTTGGGTTTCAAACATGGAAATTTCAAAAACCTCCCAAAAGCTTCATTTTAGAGTGACTAAGAAGGATCCATGCTTCCCTTTTCATTTTCATGTTTTAAACTTGTTTAAATTATCTTGGTCAAACCTAGGATTTGACAAGATTCAAATGGGCATCAAAATTGAAAAAAAAATTGAAAAAAGAAAAACCAAAGCAAATAGTTTTCTTATGTCATATAGTAAGCATTAAAGTTGTTGATAAATAAGGTCCATACATATTCAAACCACACAAATCATGTATCTATACCCCCTAATTAACCCCTAAATTAATTAACTCTGTCTTATGAAGTCAAGCATGTGAAGAGAAGTGGTTTTGGGTTTCAAACATTGAAATTTTAAAAACCTCCCAAAAGCTTCATTTTAGAGTGACTAAGAAGGATACAGACTTCCCTTTTCATTTTTATGTTTTAAACTTGTTTAAATCTTGGTCAAACCAAGGATTTGACCAAGATTCAAATGGCCCTAAAAATTCAGAAAAAATCAAAAGAATGAAAAACCAAAGCACATAGCATTCTTATGTCATATGTATAGTAAGCATTCAAGTTGATAAACAAAGGTCTAGAGACATATATATTCAAACCAGAAAAATCATGTATATATCTACCCCTAAAACTCTAATTAAACTATGTTTTATGAAGTAAATCATGAAGAGAAGTGGTTTTGGGTTTCAAACATGGAAATTTCAAGAACCTCCCAAAAGCTTCATTTTAGAGTGACTAAGAAGGATCCAGAAGGACCCACAGACTTCCAATACGCATCTGATGCGTCTTCTCTTGACAAAGAAGATGGCTGGGAGTTTGCGTACCTATTGCATGTGACTTGTGCTCACTGAAGTGTGGGACCTCACGCGTGGGCACCACACGTAAGTGACAGACATGTTGGTGTAAAAACTCGATTGATTATTATACTGCATTAGAACAAAGTTTCCTATGGATTCAAGGGTAGGAAATCCAAGTTAACTCATTTACATGACATTATTATTTCCATGAAGCAAAGTTAACACATCTATCGATTGGTACATTTTTGAGTGACTAAGAAGGATCCATGCTTACTTATTCGTTTTCACGTGTTAAACTTGTCTAAATCTTGGTCAAACCTAGGATTTGACCAAGATTCAAATGGGCAGAAAAATAAAATAAAAAACAGAAAAATGAAAAACCAAATCACATAGTCATCTTATGTCATATAGTAAGCATTAAAGTTGATAAACAAGGTCTAGAAATATCAAACCATACAAATCATGTATCTACCCCTAACCCCTAAACTATGTCTTATAAATTAAGTCAAGCATGAAGAGATGTGGTTTTGGGTTTCAAACATGGAAATATCAAAAACCTCCCAAAAACTTCATTTTAGTGTGACTAAGAAGGATACACGCTTCCCTTTTCATATTCATGTTCTAAGCTTGTTTAAATTATCTTGGTCAAACCTAGGATTTGACAAGATTCAAATGGGCATCAATATTGAAAAAAATCAAAAAAAAAGAAAAAACAAAGGAAATAGTTTTCTTATGTCTTATAGTAAGCATTAAAGTTGATAAACAAGGTCTAGACATATTCAAACTAGACAAATCATGTATCTATATATACCCCCTAACCCCTAAACTCTGTCTTATGAAGTCAAGCATGTGAAGAGGAAGTTGTTTTGGGTTGCAAACATGGAAATTTCAAAAACCTCCGAAAAACTTCATTTTAGAGTTTCTAAGAAGGATCCATGCTTAACTTTGCATATTCATATTTTAAACTTGTTTAAATCATTATCAAGCCTAGCATTTGACCAATATACAAATGGGTGGGCACAAAATTCAAAAAAATCAGAAAAATGAAAACAAATTAAAGCACATAGTCTTCATATGTCATATCGTATGAATTCAAGTTGATAAACGAGGTCTAGGTATATCCAAACCAGACAAATCATGTATCTATACCCCCTGTCGATCTTATGAAGTCTAGCATGAAGAGAGAAGTCGTTTTTGGTTTCAAAAATGGAAATTTCAAGAACATCCCAAAAGCTTCATTTTAGAGTGACTAAGAAGGATACATGCTTCCCTTTTCATTTTTATGTTTAAACTTGTTTAAATCTTGGTCAAACCTAGGATTTGACCAAGATTCAAATATATGGGCATAAAATTCAAAAAAAAACAGAAAAATTTAAAACCAAGGCACATAGTCTTCTTATGTCATATAGTAAACAATCAATTAATTAAGTTGATAAACCAGTTCTAGACATATTCAAACCAGGAAAATCATGTATCTACCCCCTAACGCCCTAGCTAAACTCTGTCTTATGAAGTCAAGCATGCATGAAGAGAAGTGGTTTTTGGTTTCAAACGTTTAAGCCAAAAGGTAAGCATGGATCCTCCTTAATTAGTCACTGTAAAATGAAGCTTTTGGGAGGTTTGTGAAATTTCCATGTTTGAAACCTAAAAGCACTTCTCTTCATGCTTGACTTCATAAGACAGAGTTTAGGGTTAGGGGGTGTAGATCGATACATGATTTGTCTGGTTTGAATATGTCCAAATCTTATTTATCAACTTTTGAATGCATGCTACTCTCTCAAAGAAAAACTTTTGAATGCTTACTATATATATGACATAAGAAGACTATATGCTTTTAAAATTCAAACATATGGTAAGCATTCTTATGTCATATAGTAAGCATTCAAGTTGATACACAAGCAAGGTTTGGACATATTCAAACCAGACAAATCATGTATCTACCCCCTAACCCCTAATTAAATTGTCTTATGAAGCAGTCTAGCATGAAGAGAAGTGGTTTTGGGTTTCAAACATGGAAATTTCAAAAACCTCCCAAAAACTTCATTTTAGAGTGACTAAGAAGGATATACAAGCTTCCCTTTTCATTTTCATGTTTTAAACTTGTTTAAATCTTGGTCAAACCTCTAGGATTTGACCAAAAGATTCAAATGGGCATAGAAATTCATAAAAAATCAAAAGAATGAAAAACCAAAGGACATAACATTCTTATGTCATATATATATAGTAATTAAGCATTCAAGTTGATAAACAAGGTCTAGACATATTCAAACCAGAAAATAATGTATATATCTACCCCTAACCCTAAACTCCGTCTTATGAAGTCAAGCATGCATGAAGAGAAGTGGTTTTTGGTTTCAAACATGGAAATTTCGAAAACCCTCCCAAGACCGAGCTACATTTTGGAGTGACTAAGAAGGATATATAGATGCTTAATTTTTCATATTCATGATTTAAACTTGTTTAAACCATGTTCAAACCTAGGATTTGACCAAGATTCAAATGGGCATAAAATTTTAAAAAAATAAAAAAATAAAAAAACAAGGCACATAGTATTCTTATGTCATATAGTAAGCATTCAATTAAGTTGATAAACAAGGTCTAGACATAATCAAACCAGGAAAATCATGCATCTACCCCCTAACCCTAGCTAAACTCTGTCTTATGAAGTCAAGCATGCACGAAGAGAAGTGGTTTTTGGTTTCAAACGTTTAAGCCAAAAGCCCATTTTCAAATATTTCAAACTTATTCAAATTTGGTTCAAATTTGAAAGACATACAAGTTATAGCACACATAGTGCATACATTTTCACACATACTGCACTAGATGCTAACCCTATAGTTTGAGGCCATTTGGGTGACCTAGGTCGAAAAAATTCTTGGATTAGAATCGTGTTGTTCGAACCCCGTAGTTGGATTTTTTTGAACCCTTGATCTGTAGAACTGGGCAAAACCCTAGTTTAACCTATTTAATTACAGATTCGTATATCGATTTTTCTACGAGTACTACCTTTTTATTATTACTATGCAGCACATGGGTGTTTGCCCGTCGAGTGAAACTCGGAGGAAGAGGGATCACTCGGAAGGAGAGAAGAAGGGAGAGAATTATGGTGTCTCCCCTTTTTCGGGTGATGATGTTGACTTTTGTGCAGGGTTTGTCAGTGAGCAGGAGGTGCGAGCGAGCGAGCGAGCGAGTCGAGCGAGGCCGAGAATGAGAGAGATTTGTTTTTTTTTTGTGAGAGGGACAACCGAAGGATCTAGAAGGACCCACAGACTTCCAAAACGCATCCTGATGCGTCTTCTCTTGACAAAGAAGATGGCTGGGAGTTTGCGTACCTATTGCACGTGACTTGTGCTCACTGAAGTGTGGGACCTCAAGCGTGGGCACCACACGTAAGTGACGGACCTGTTGGTGTAAAAACTCGGTTGATTATAATAGTGCATTAGAACAAAGTTTCCTATGGATTCAAGGGTAGGAAATCCAAGTTAACTCATTTACATGACATTATTATTTCCATGAAGCAAAGTTAACACATCTATCGATTGGTACATTTTTGAGTGACTAAGAAGGATCCAGGCTTACTTATTCGTTTTCACGTGTTAAACTTGTCTAAATCTTGGTCAAACCTAGGATTTGACCAAGATTCAAATGGGCAGAAAAATAAAATAAAAAACAGAAAAATGAAAAACCAAATCACATAGTCATCTTATGTCATATAGTAAGCATTAAAGTTGATAAACAAGGACTAGAAATATCAAACCATACAAATCATGTATCTACCCCTAACCCCTAAACTATGTCTTATAAATTAAGTCAAGCATGAAGAGATGTGGTTTTGGGTTTCAAACATGGAAATTTCAAAAACCTCCCAAAAACTACATTTTAGAGTGACTAAGAAGGATGCATGCTTCCCTTTTCATATTCATGTTTTAAGCTTGTTTAAATTATCTCAGTCAAACCTAGGATTTGACAAAGATTCAAATGGGCATCGAAAAAATCAGGAAAAAGAAAAACCAAAGCAAATAGTTTTCTTATGTCATATAGTAAGCCAATTAATTAAGTTGATAAACAAGGTCTAGACATATTCAAACTAGACAAATCATGTATCTATACCCCCTAACCCCTGAACTCTGTCTTATGAAGTCAAGCATATGAAGAGAAGTGGTTTTGGGTCGTTTCAAACATGGAAATTTGAAAAACCTCCCAAAAACTTCATTTTAGAGTGACAAAGAAGGATACATGCTTCCCTTTTCATATTCAGGTTTTAAGCTTGTTTAAATTATCTCAGTCAAACCTAGGATTTGACAAGATTCAAATGGGCATCAAAATTGAAAAAAATCAGGAAAAAGAAAAACCAAAGCAAATAGTTTTCTTATGTCATATAGTAAGCCAATTAAGTTGATAAACAAGGTCTAGACATATTCAAACTAGACAAATCATGCATGCATCTATACCCCCTAACCCCTAAACTCCGTCTTATGAAGTCAAGCATATGAAGAGAAGTGGTTTTGCTCCCAAAAGCTTCATTTTAGAGTGACTAAGAAGGATCCATGCTTACCTTTGCATTTTCATATTTTAATCTTGTTAAATCATTATCAAGCCTAGGATTTGACCAAGATACAAATGGGTGGGCACAAAATTCAAAAAAATCAGAATAATGAAAAACAAAAGCATGTAGTCTTTTTATGTCATATCGTATGCATTCAAGTTAAACGAGGTCTAGGTATATCCAAACCAGACAAATCATGTATCTACCCCATGTTGATCTTATGAAGTCTAGCATGAAGAGAAGTCGTTTTGGGTTTCAAACATGGAAATTTCAAGAACATCCCAAAAGCTTCATTTTAGAGTGACTAAGAAGGATACATGCTTCCCTTTTCATTTTCATGTTTTAAACTTGTTTAAATCTTGGTCAAACCTAGGATTTGACCAAGATTCAAATATATGAGCATAAAATTCAAAAAAAAACCAAAAATGAAAACCAAGGCACGTAGTCGTCTTATGTCATATAGTAAGCAATCAATTAAGTTGATAAACAAGGTCTAGACATATTCAAACCAGGAAATCATGTATCTACACCCCCTAACGTACCCTAGCTAAACTCTGTCTTATGAAGTCAAGCATGCATGAAGAGAAGTGGTTTTTGGTTTCAAACGTTTAAGCCAAAAGGTAAGCATGGATGGATCCTTATTAGTCACTGTAAAATGAAGCTTTTGGGAGGTTTGTGAAATTTCCATGTTTGAAACCCAAAACCACTTAAGACAGAGTTTATGGTTAGGTGTGTAGATACATGATTTTTCTTGTTTGAATATGTCTAGACCTTGTTTATCAACTTGAATTTTTTACTATATGATATAAGAAGGCTATATATATGTGCTTTGGTTTTTCAATTTTTGATTTCTTTCGATTTTTTTATGCCTATTTAAATCTTGGTCAAATCCTAGGTTTAAACAAGTTTAAAACATGAAAATGAAACGGTAAGCATGAATCCTTCCTTACTCACTCTAAAATGAAGGTACTTGAAAATTTTATGTTTGAAACCCAAAACCCCAGTTCTCTTCATATGTTTGACTTCATAAGACAGAGTTTAGCTAGGGTTAGGGGTAGATATGATACATGATATTTCTGCTTTGAATATGTCTAGAGATCGACCTTGTTTATCAACTTGAATGCTTACTATATGACATAAGATCAAGGCTATATATATATATGTGCTTTGGTTTTTCATTTTTTTTGAATTTTTCTGAATTTTTACTCCCATTTGAATCTTGGTCAAATCCTAGGTTTGACCAAGGTTAAAACAAGTTTAAAACATGGCAATGAAAAGGTAAGCATATGGATCATTCTTAGTCTCTCTAAAATGAAGCTTTTGGGAGGTTTTTGAAGTTTCCATGTTTGAAACCCAAAATCACTTCTCTTCATATGCTTGGCTTCATAAGACAAAGATTAGGGTTTAGGGGTAGATATATACATGTTTTGGGAGGTTTTTGAAATTTCCATGTTTGAAACCCAAATCCACTTCTCTTCATCCTTGACGTCTTCATAAGACAAAAGTATAGGGTTATATATATATGCATATGGGTAGATACATGATTTGTCTGGTTTGAATATGTACAAATCTTATTTATCAACTTTTGAATGCATGCTACTCTCTCAAAGAAAAACTTTTGAATGCTTACTATATGACATAAGAAGACTATATGCTTTTAAAATTCAAACATATGGTAAGCATTCTTATGTCATATAGTAAGCATTCAAGTTGATAAACAAGCAAGGTTTGGACATATCCAAACCAGACAAATCATGTATCTGCCCCCTGTCGATCTTATGAAGTCTAGCATGAAGAGAGAAGTCGTTTTTGGTTTCAAAAATGGAAATTTCAAGAACATCCAAAAAGCTTCATTTTAGAGTGACTAAGAAGGATACATGCTTCCCTTTTTATTTTTATGTTTAAACTTGTTTAAATCTTGGTCAAACCTAGGATTTGTCCAAGATTCAAATATATGGGCGTAAAATTCAAAAAAAACAGAAAAATTTAAAACCAAGGCACATAGTCTTCTTATGTCATATAGTAAACAATCAATTAATTAAGTTGATAAACCAGGTCTAGACATATTCAAACCAGGAAAATCATGTATCTACCCCCTAACGCCCTAGCTAAACTCTGTCTTATGAAGTCAAGCATGCATGAAGAGAAGTGGTTTTGGTTTCAAACATGGAAATTTCGAAAAAACCTCCCAAGAGCTACATTTTGGAGTGACTAAGAAGGATATATAGATGCTTAATTTTTCATATTCATGATTTAAACTTGTTTAAACCATGTTCAAACCTAGGATTTGACCAAGATTCAAATGGGCATACAATTTTAAAAAAATCAAAAAATAAAAAACAATGCACATAGTATTATTATGTCATATAGTAAGCATTCAATTAAGTTGATAAAGTAGGTCTAGACATATTCAAACCAGGAAAATCATGCATCTATCCCCTAACCCTAGCTAAACTCTGTCTTATGAAGTCAAGCATGCATGAAGAGAAGTGGTTTTTGGTTTCAAACGTTTAAGCCAAAAGCCCCTTTTCAAATATTTCAAACTTATTCAAATTTGGTTCAAATATGAAAGACATACAAGTTATAGCACACATAGTGCATACATTTTCACACATACTGCACTAGATGCTAACCCTATAGTTTGAGGCCATTTGGGTGACCTAGGTCGAAAAAATTCTTGGATTAGAATCGTGTTGTTCGAACCCCGTAGTTGGATTTTTTGAACCCTTGATCTGTAGAACTGGGCAAAACCCTAGTTTAACCTATTTAATTACAGATTCGTATATCGATTTTTCTACGAGTACTACCTTTTTATTATTACTATGCAGCACATGGGTGTTTGCCCGTCGAGTGAAACTCGGAGGAAGAGGGATCACTCGGAAGGAGAGAAGAAGGGAGAGAATTATGGTGTCTCCCCTTTTCGGGTGATGATGTTGACTTTTGTGCAGGGTTTGTCAGTGAGCAGGAGGTGCGAGCGAGCGAGCGAGCGAGTGAGGAGCGAGGCCGAGAATGAGAGAGATTTGTTTTTTTGTGAGAGGGACGACCGAAGGAACCAGAAGGACCCACCGACTTCCAATACGCATCCTGATGCGTCTTCTCTTGACAAAGAAAATGGCTGGGAGTTTGCGTACCTATTGCACGTGACTTGTGCTCACTGAAGTGTGGGACCTCAAGCGTGGGCACCACACGTAAGTGACAGACCTGTTGGTGTAAAAACTCGGTTGATTATAATAGTGCATTAGAACAAAGTTTCCTATGGATTCAAGGGTAGGAAATCCAAGTTAACTCATTTACGTGTTAAACTTGTCTATATCTTGGTCAAACCTAGGATTTGACCAAGATTCAAATGGGCAGAAAAATAAAAACAGAAAAATGAAAAACCAAATCACATAGTCTTCTTATGTCATATAGTAAGCATTAAAGTTGATAAACAAGGTCTAGACATATTAAACCAGACAAATCATGTATCTATACCCCTAACCCCTAAACTCTGTCTTATGAAGTCAAGCATGTGAAGAGAAGTGGTTTTGGGTTTCAAACATGGAAATTTCAAAAAACTCCCAAAAACTACATTTTAGAGTGACTAAGAAGGATACATGCTCCCCTTTTCATATTCATGTTTTAAGCTTGTTTAAATTATCTTGGTCAAACCTAGGATTTGACAAGATTCAAATGGGCATCAAAATTGAAAAAAAGTCAGAAAAAAGAAAACCAAAGCAAATAGTTTTCTTATGTCATATAGTAAGCATTAAAGTTGATAAACAAGGTCTAGAAATATTCAAACTAGACAAATCATGTATCTATACCCCCTAACCCCTGAACTCTGTCTTATGAAGTCAAGCATATGAAGAGAAGTGGTTTTGGGTTTCAAACATGGAAATTTGAAAAACCTCCCAAAAACTTCATTTTAGAGTGACAAAGAAGGATACATGCTTCCCTTTTCATATTCATGTTTTAAGCTTGTTTAAATTATCTCGGTCAAACCTAGGATTTGACAAGATTCAAATGGGCATCAAAATTGAAAAAAATCAGAAAAAGAAAAACCAAAGCAAATAGTTTTCTTATGTCATATAGTAAGCCAATTAAGTTGATAAACAAGGTCTAGACATATTCAAACTAGACAAATCGTGTATCTATACCCCCTAACCCCTAAACTCCGTCTTATGAAGTCAAGCATATGAAGAGAAGTGGTTTTGCTCCCAAAAGCTTCATTTTAGAGTGACTAAGAAGGATCCATGCTTACCTTTGCATTTTCATATTTTAATCTTGTTAAATCATTATCAAGCCTAGGATTTGACCAAGATACAAATGGGTGGGCACAAAATTCAAAAAAATCAGAATAATGAAAAACAAAAGCACGTAGTCTTCTTATGTCATATCGTATGCATTCAAGTTAAACGAGGTCTAGGTATATCCAAACCAGACAAATCATGTATCTACCCCATGTTGATCTTATGAAGTCTAGCATGAAGAGAAGTCGTTTTGGGTTTCAAACATGGAAATTTCAAGAACATCCCAAAAGCTTCATTTTAGAGTGACTAAGAAGGATACATGCTTCCCTTTTCATTTTCATGTTTAAACTTGTTTAAATCTTGGTCAAACCTAGGATTTGACCAAGATTCAAATATATGAGCATAAAATTCAAAAAAAAAAAAAATGGGCACGTAGTCTTCTTATGTCATATAGTAAGCAATCAATTAAGTTGATAAACAAGGTCTCTAGACATATTCAAACCAGGAAATCATGTATCTACACCCCCTAACGTACCCTAGCTAAACTCTGTCTTATGAAGTCAAGCATGCATGAAGAGAAGTGGTTTTTGGTTTCAAACGTTTAAGCCAAAAGGTAAGCATGGATCCTCCTTAGTCACTGTAAAATGAAGCTTTTGGGAGGTTTGTGAAATTTCCATGTTTGAAACCCAAAACCACTTAAGACAGAGTTTATGGTTAGGTGTGTAGATACATGATTTTTCTTGTTTGAATATGTCTAGACCTTGTTTATCAACTTGAATTTTTTACTATATGATATAAGAAGGCTATATATATGTGCTTTGGTTTTTCATTTTTTGATTTCTTTTGAATTTTTATGCCTATTTAAATCTTGGTCAAATCCTAGGTTTAAACAAGTTTAAAACATGAAAATGAAACGGTAAGCATGAATCCTTCCTTACTCACTCTAAAATGAAGGTACTTGAAAATTTTATGTTTGAAACCCAAAACCCCAGTTCTCTTCATATGTTTGACTTCATAAGACAGAGTTTAGGGTTAGGGGTAGATATGATACATGATATTTCTGCTTTGAATATGTCTAGACCTTGTTTATCAACTTGAATGCTTACTATATGACATAAGAAGGCTATATATATATATATATATATATATATATATATATATGTGCTTTGGTTCATTTTTTTGAATTTTTCTGAATTTTTACTCCCATTTGAATCTTGGTCAAATCCTAGGTTTGACCAAGGTTAAAACAAGTTTAAAACATGGCAATGAAAAGGTAAGCATATGGATCATTCTTAGTCTCTCTAAAATGAAGCTTTTGGGAGGTTTTTGAAGTTTCCATGTTTGAAACCCAAAATCACTTCTCTTCATATGCTTGGCTTCATAAGACAAAGATTAGGGTTTAGGGGTAGATATATACATGTTTTGGGAGGTTTTTGAAATTTCCATGTTTGAAACCCAAATCCACTTCTCTTCATCCTTGACGTCTTCATAAGACAAAAGTATAGGGTTATATATATATGCATATGGGTAGATACATGATTTGTCTGGTTTGAATATGTACAAATCTTATTTATCAACTTTTGAATGCATGCTACTCTCTCAAAGAAAAACTTTTGAATGCTTACTATATGACATAAGAAGACTATATGCTTTTAAAATTCAAACATATGGTAAGCATTCTTATGTCATATAGTAAGCATTCAAGTTGATAAACAAGCAAGGTTTGGACATATCCAAACCAGACAAATCATGTATCTGCCCCCTGTCGATCTTATGAAGTCTAGCATGAAGAGAGAAGTCGTTTTTGGTTTCAAAAATGGAAATTTCAAGAACATCCAAAAAGCTTCATTTTAGAGTGACTAAGAAGGATACATGCTTCCCTTTTTATTTTTATGTTTAAACTTGTTTAAATCTTGGTCAAACCTAGGATTTGTCCAAGATTCAAATATATGGGCGTAAAATTCAAAAAAAACAGAAAAATTTAAAACCAAGGCACATAGTCTTCTTATGTCATATAGTAAACAATCAATTAATTAAGTTGATAAACCAGGTCTAGACATATTCAAACCAGGAAAATCATGTATCTACCCCCTAACGCCCTAGCTAAACTCTGTCTTATGAAGTCAAGCATGCATGAAGAGAAGTGGTTTTGGTTTCAAACATGGAAATTTCGAAAAAACCTCCCAAGAGCTACATTTTGGAGTGACTAAGAAGGATATATAGATGCTTAATTTTTCATATTCATGATTTAAACTTGTTTAAACCATGTTCAAACCTAGGATTTGACCAAGATTCAAATGGGCATACAATTTTAAAAAAATCAAAAAAATAAAAAACAATGCACATAGTATTATTATGTCATATAGTAAGCATTCAATTAAGTTGATAAAGTAGGTCTAGACATATTCAAACCAGGAAAATCATGCATCTATCCCCTAACCCTAGCTAAACTCTGTCTTATGAAGTCAAGCATGCATGAAGAGAAGTGGTTTTTGGTTTCAAACGTTTAAGCCAAAAGCCCCTTTTCAAATATTTCAAACTTATTCAAATTTGGTTCAAATATGAAAGACATACAAGTTATAGCACACATAGTGCATACATTTTCACACATACTGCACTAGATGCTAACCCTATAGTTTGAGGCCATTTGGGTGACCTAGGTCGAAAAAATTCTTGGATTAGAATCGTGTTGTTCGAACCCCGTAGTTGGATTTTTTGAACCCTTGATCTGTAGAACTGGGCAAAACCCTAGTTTAACCTATTTAATTACAGATTCGTATATCGATTTTTCTACGAGTACTACCTTTTTATTATTACTATGCAGCACATGGGTGTTTGCCCGTCGAGTGAAACTCGGAGGAAGAGGGATCACTCGGAAGGAGAGAAGAAGGGAGAGAATTATGGTGTCTCCCTTTTTCGGGTGATGATGTTGACTTTTGTGCAGGGTTTGTCAGTGAGCAGGAGGTGCGAGCGAGCGAGCGAGTGAGTCGAGCGAGGCCGAGAATGAGAGAGATTTGTTTTTTTTGTGAGAGGGACGACCGAAGGAACCAAAAGGACCCACAGACTTCCAATACGCATCCTGATGCGTCTTCTCTTGACAAAGAAAATGGCTGGGAGTTTGCGTACCTATTGCACGTGACTTGTGCTCACTGAAGTGTGGGACCTCAAGCGTGGGCACCACACGTAAGTGACAGACCTGTTGGTGTAAAAACTCGGTTGATTATAATAGTGCATTAGAACAAAGTTTCCTATGGATTCAAGGGTAGGAAATCCAAGTTAACTCATTTACGTGTTAAACTTGTCTATATCTTGGTCAAACCTAGGATTTGACCAAGATTCAAATGGGCAGAAAAATAAAAACAGAAAAATGAAAAACCAAATCACATAGTCTTCTTATGTCATATAGTAAGCATTAAAGTTGATAAACAAGGTCTAGACATATTAAACCAGACAAATCATGTATCTATACCCCTAACCCCTAAACTGTCTTATGAAGTCAAGCATGTGAAGAGAAGTGGTTTTGGGTTTCAAACATGGAAATTTCAAAAAACTCCCAAAAACTACATTTTAGAGTGACTAAGAAGGATACATGCTCCCCTTTTCATATTCATGTTTTAAGCTTGTTTAAATTATCTTGGTCAAACCTAGGATTTGACAAGATTCAAATGGGCATCGAAATTGAAAAAAAAAGTCAGAAAAAAGAAAACCAAAGCAAATAGTTTTCTTATGTCATATAGTAAGCATTAAAGTTGATAAACAAGGTCTAGAAATATTCAAACTAGACAAATCATGTATCTATACCCCCTAACCCCTAAACTCTGTCTTATGAAGTCAAGCATATGAAGAGAAGTGGTTTTGGGTTTCAAACATGGAAATTTGAAAAACCTCCCAAAAACTTCATTTTAGAGTGACAAAGAAGGATACATGCTTCCCTTTTCATATTCATGTTTTAAGCTTGTTTAAATTATCTTGGTCAAACCTAGGATTTGACAAGATTCAAATGGGCATCAAAATTGAAAAAAATCAGAAAAAGAAAAACCAAAGCAAATAGTTTTCTTATGTCATATAGTAAGCCAATTAAGTTGATAAACAAGGTCTAGACATATTCAAACTAGACAAATCGTGTATCTATACCCCCTAACCCCTAAACTCCGTCTTATGAAGTCAAGCATATGAAGAGAAGTGGTTTTGCTCCCAAAAGCTTCATTTTAGAGTGACTAAGAAGGATCCATGCTTACCTTTGCATTTTCATATTTTAATCTTGTTAAATCATTATCAAGCCTAGGATTTGACCAAGATACAAATGGGTGGGCACAAAATTCAAAAAAATCAGAATAATGAAAAACAAAAGCACGTAGTCTTCTTATGTCATATCGTATGCATTCAAGTTAAACGAGGTCTAGGTATATCCAAACCAGACAAATCATGTATCTACCCCATGTTGATCTTATGAAGTCTAGCATGAAGAGAAGTCGTTTTGGGTTTCAAACATGGAAATTTCAAGAACATCCCAAAAGCTTCATTTTAGAGTGACTAAGAAGGATACATGCTTCCCTTTTCATTTTCATGTTTAAACTTGTTTAAATCTTGTCAAACCTAGGATTTGACCAAGATTCAAATATATGAGCATAAAATTCAAAAAAAAAAAAAACCAGGCACGTAGTCTTCTTATGTCATATAGTAAGCAATCAATTAAGTTGATAAACAAGGTCTCTAGACATATTCAAACCAGGAAATCATGTATCTACACCCCCTAACGTACCCTAGCTAAACTCTGTCTTATGAAGTCAAGCATGCATGAAGAGAAGTGGTTTTTGGTTTCAAACGTTTAAGCCAAAAGGTAAGCATGGATCCTCCTTAGTCACTGTAAAATGAAGCTTTTGGGAGGTTTGTGAAATTTCCATGTTTGAAACCCAAAACCACTTAAGACAGAGTTTATGGTTAGGTGTGTAGATACATGATTTTTCTTGTTTGAATATGTCTAGACCTTGTTTATCAACTTGAATTTTTTACTATATGATATAAGAAGGCTATATATATGTGCTTTGGTTTTTCATTTTTTGATTTCTTTTGAATTTTTATGCCTATTTAAATCTTGGTCAAATCCTAGGTTTAAACAAGTTTAAAACATGAAAATGAAACGGTAAGCATGAATCCTTCCTTACTCACTCTAAAATGAAGGTACTTGAAAATTTTATGTTTGAAACCCAAAACCCCAGTTCTCTTCATATGTTTGACTTCATAAGACAGAGTTTAGGGTTAGGGGTAGATATGATACATGATATTTCTGCTTTGAATATGTCTAGACCTTGTTTATCAACTTGAATGCTTACTATATGACATAAGAAGGCTATATATATATATATATATATATATATATATATATATATATATGTGCTTTGGTTTTTCATTTTTTTTGAATTTTTCTGAATTTTTACTCCCATTTGAATCTTGGTCAAATCCTAGGTTTGACCAAGGTTAAAACAAGTTTAAAACATGGCAATGAAAAGGTAAGCATATGGATCATTCTTAGTCTCTCTAAAATGAAGCTTTTGGGAGGTTTTTGAAGTTTCCATGTTTGAAACCCAAAATCACTTCTCTTCATATGCTTGGCTTCATAAGACAAAGATTAGGGTTTAGGGGTAGATATATACATGTTTTGGGAGGTTTTTGAAATTTCCATGTTTGAAACCCAAATCCACTTCTCTTCATCCTTGACGTCTTCATAAGACAAAAGTATAGGGTTATATATATATGCATGGGTAGATACATGCTTTTTTCTGGTTTGAATATGTATAGACCTTGTTTAAAATTATCAACTTAATTGAATGCTTACTATATATATGACATATATAAGAAGGCTATATATGTGTTTTGTTTTTTCATTTTTCATTTTTTCCTGATTTTTTATGCCCATTTGAATCTTGGTCAAATCCTAGGTTTGATCAAGATTTAAACAAGCAGTTTAAAAATGAAAATGAAAAGGTAAGCCTGGATCCTTCTTAGGGCTCCTTTGATTTAAAGGATAGGAAAAGTATAGGAATAGGAAAGGCATAGGATTGGAATGACACATGTCTACTTGAATCCTATAGAAAGATGAAGTGTGTTTGATTGTAGCAAAGGAATTTTTTCATGAGGTATGAGCCAATGTTTTTTCCTATAGGAATTACGCTACAAGATTCCTATAGGAATTTTTCCTATAGGATATGTTTCTATGAATCAAACAACATGTATAGGAAATTTTCCCATAGGAACCAAATCCTACACAATTCCTATGCAAATCCTATGAATCAAAGGAGCCCTTAGTCACTGTAAAATGAAGCTTTTGGGAGGTTTGTGAAATTTCCATGTTTGAAACCCAAAAGCACTTCTCTTCATGCTTGACTTCATAAGACAGAGTTTAGGGTTAGGGGGTGTAGATACGACATGATTTGTCTGGTTTGAATATGTACAAATCTTATTTATCAACTTTTGAATGCATGCTACTCTCTCAAAGAAAAACTTTTGAATGCTTACTATATGACATAAGAAGACTATATGCTTTTAAAATTCAAACATATGGTAAGCATTCTTATGTCATATCGTAAGCATTCAAGTTGATAAACAAGCAAGGTTTGGACATATATATTCAAACCAGACAAATCATGTATCTACCCCCTAACCCCTAATTAAATTGTCTTATGAAGTCTAGCATGAAGAGAAGTGGTTTTGGGTTTCAGACATGGAAATTTCAAAAACCTCCAAAAACTTCATTTTAGAGTGACTAATTAAGAAGGATATACAAGCTTCCCTTTTCATTTTCATGTTTTAAACTTGTTTCAATCTTGGTCAAACCTCTAGGATTTGACCAAAAGATTCAAATGGGCATGGAAATTCATAAAAAACCAAAAGAATGAAAAAACAAAGGACATAACATTCTTATGTCATATATATATAGTAAGCATTCAAGTTGATAAACAAGGCCTAGACATATTCAACCCAGAAAATCATGTATATATCTACCCCTAACCCTAAACTCTGTCTTATGAAGTCAAGCATGCATGAAGAGAAGTGGTTTTGGTTTCAAACATGGAAATTTCGAAAAAACCTCCGAAGAGCTACATTTTGGAGTGACGAAGAAGGATATATAGATGCTTAATTTTTCATATTCATGATTTAAACTTGTTTAAACCATGTTCAAACCTAGGATTTGACCAAGATTCAAATGGGCATAAAATTTTAAAAAAATCAAAAAATAAAAAACAAGGCACATAGTATTCTTATGTCATATAGTAAGCATTCAATTAAGTTGATAAACAAGGTCTAGACATATTCAAACCAGGAAAATCATGCATCTACCCCCTAACCCTAGCTAAACTCTGTCTTATGAAGTCAAGCATGAATGAAGAGAAGTGGTTTTTGGTTTCAAACGTTTAAGCCAAAAGCCCCTTTTCAAATATTTCAAACTTATTCAAATTTGGTTCAAATATGAAAGACATACAAGTTATAGCACACATAGTGCATACATTTTCACACATACTGCACTAGATGCTAACCCTATAGTTTGAGGCCATTTGGGTGACCTAGGTCGAAAAAATTCTTGGATTAGAATCGTGTTGTTCGAACCCCGTAGTTGGATTTTTTGAACCCTTGATCTGTAGAACTGGCAAAACCCTAGTTTAACCTATTTAATTACAGATTCGTATATCGATTTTTCTACGAGTACTACCTTTTTATTATTACTATGCAGCACATGGGTGTTTGCCCGTCGAGTGAAACTCGGAGGAAGAGGGATCACTCGGAAGGAGAGAAGAAGGGAGAGAATTATGGTGTCTCCCCTTTTTCGGGTGATGATGTTGACTTTTGTGCAGGGTTTGTCAGTGAGCAGGAGGTGCGAGCGAGCGAGCGAGTCGAGCGAGGCCGAGAATGAGAGAGATTTGTTTTTTTTGTGAGAGGGACGACCGAAGGAACCAGAAGGACCCACAGACTTCCAATACGCATCCTGATGCGTCTTCTCTTGACAAAGAAAATGGCTGGGAGTTTGCGTACCTATTGCACGTGACTTGTGCTCACTGAAGTGTGGGACCTCAAGCGTGGGCACCACACGTAAGTGACAGACCTGTTGGTGTAAAAACTCGGTTGATTACAATAGTGCATTAGAACAAAGTTTCCTATGGATTCAAGGGTAGGAAATCCAAGTTAACTCATTTACGTGTTAAACTTGTCTATATCTTGGTCAAACCTAGGATTTGACCAAGATTCAAATGGGCAGAAAAATAAAAACAGAAAAATGAAAAACCAAATCACATAGTCTTCTTATGTCATATAGTAAGCATTAAAGTTGATAAACAAGGTCTAGACATATTAAACCAGACAAATCATGTATCTATACCCCTAACCCCTAAACTCTGTCTTATGAAGTCAAGCATGTGAAGAGAAGTGGTTTTGGGTTTCAAACATGGAAATTTCAAAAAACTCCCAAAAACTACATTTTAGAGTGACTAAGAAGGATACATGCTCCTCTTTTCATATTCATGTTTTAAGCTTGTTTAAATTATCTTGGTCAAACCTAGGATTTGACAAGATTCAAATGGGCATCAAAATTGAAAAAAAAGAAAAAAGAAAACCAAAGCAAATAGTTTTCTTATGTCATATAGTAAGCATTAAAGTTGATAAACAAGGTCTAGACATATTCAAACTAGACAAATCATGTATCTATACCCCCTAACCCCTGCCCTCTGTCTTATGAAGTCAAGCATATGAAGAGAAGTGGTTTTGGGTTTCAAACGTGGAAATTTGAAAAACCTCCCAAAAACTTCATTTTAGAGTGACAAAGAAGGATACATGCTTCCCTTTTCATATTCATGTTTTAAGCTTGTTTAAATTATCTCGGTCAAACCTAGGATTTGACAAGATTCAAATGGGCATCAAAATTGAAAAAAATCAGGAAAAAGAAAAACCAAAGCAAATAGTTTTCTTATGTCATATAGTAAGCCAATTAAGTTGATAAACAAGGTCTAGACATATTCAAACTAGACAAATCATGTATCTATACCCCCTAACCCCTAAACTCCGTCTTATGAAGTCAAGCATATGAAGAGAAGTGGTTTTGCTCCCAAAAGCTTCATTTTAGAGTGACTAAGAAGGATCCATGCTTACCTTTGCATTTTCATATTTTAATCTTGTTTAAATCATTATCAGACCTAGGATTTGACCAAGATACAAATGGGTGGGCACAAAATTCAAAAAAAACAGAATAATGAAAAACAAAAGCACGTAGTCTTCTTATGTCATATCGTATGCATTCAAGTTAAACGAGGTCTAGGTATATCCAAACCAGAAAATCATGTATCTACCCCGTTGATCTTATGAAGTCTAGCATGAAGAGAAGTCGTTTTGGGTTTCAAACATGGAAATTTCAAGAACATCCCAAAAGCTTCATTTTAGAGTGACTAATTAAAGGATACATGCTTCCCTTTTCATTTTCATGTTTTAAACTTGTTTAAATCTTGGTCAAACCTAAGATTTGACCAAGATTCAAATATATGAGCATAAAATTCAAAAAAAAACAAAAAATGAAAACCAAGGCACGTAGTCTTCTTATGTCATATAGTAAGCAATCAATTAAGTTGATAAACAAGGTCTAGACATATTCAAACCAGGAAAATCATGTATCTACCCCCTAACCCTAGCTAAACTCTGTCTTATGAAGTCAAGCATGCATGAAGAGAAGTGGTTTTTGGTTTCAAACGTTTAAGCCAAAAGGTAAGCATGGATCCTCCTCAGTCACTGTAAAATGAAGCTTTTGGGAGGTTTGTGAAATTTCCATGTTTGAAACCCAAAACCACTTAAGACAGAGTTTATGGTTAGGTGTAGATACATGATTTTTCTTGTTTGAATATGTCTAGACCTTGTTTATCAACTTGAATTTTTTACTATATGATATAAGAAGGCTATATATGTGCTTTGGTTTTTCATTTTTTGATTTCTTTCGAATTTTTTATGCCTATTTAAATCTTGGTCAAATCCTAGGTTTAAACAAGTTTAAAACATGAAAATGAAACGGTAAGCATGAATCCTTCCTTACTCACTCTAAAATGAAGGTACTTGAAAATTTTATGTTTGAAACCCAAAACCCCAGTTCTCTTCATATGTTTGACTTCATAAGACAGAGTTTAGGGTTAGGGGTAGATATGATACATGATATTTCTGCTTTGAATATGTCTAGACCTTGTTTATCAACTTGAATGCTTACTATATGACATAAGAAGGCTATATATGTGTTTTGGTTTTCCATTTTTTTTGAATTTTTCTGAATTTTTACTCCCATTTGAATCTTGGTCAATTCCTAGGTTTGACCAAGGTTAAAACAAGTTTAAAACATGGCAATGAAAGGTAAGCATGGATCCTTCTTAGTCACTCTAAAATGAAGCTTTTGGGAGGTTTTTGAAATTTCCATGTTTGAAACCCAAAATCACTTCTCTTCATGCTTGACTTCATAAGGCAGAGTTTAGGGTTAGGGGTAGATACATGATTTGTTTGGTTTGAATATGTCTAGACCTTGTTTATCAACTTGAATGCTTACTATATGACATCAGAAGACTATGTTCTTTGGTTTTTTTCCGTTTTTTTTGAATTGTTATACCCATTTGAATCTTGGTCAAATCCTAGGTTTGACCAAGATTTAAACAAGTTAAGAAATTGAAAATGAAAAAGGTAAGCCTGGATCCTTCTTAGTCACTGTAGAATGAAGCTTTTGGGAGGTTTGTGAAATTTCCATGTTTGAAACCCAAAACCAGTTCTCTTCATATGTTTGACTTCATAAGACAGAGTTTTTATCAACTCGAGTGCTTACTATATGACATAAGAAGGCTATATATGTGCTTTGGTTTTTCATTTTTTGATTTTTTCTGAATTTTTATGCCCATTTAAATCTTGGTCAAATCCTAGGTTTGACCAAGGTTTAAACAAGTTTAAAACATGAAAAGAAAAGGTAAGAATGGATCCTTCTTAGTCATTCTAAAATGAATGAAGCTTTTGGGATGTTCTCACAAATCGATCTAGTCTACATGACTTTGATAAATTTTAATTAAGAAGCAGCAACTTAACAATAATTACCCAAAATCTAACAGCTGGTTCGACAACAACCTGGACGTTACGCTAAAATGAACTGCGAAAACAACGAACAACACTTTTGTAGTACTGTACTCGGTACTCCGTACTTGCTCCAGATAATCCCCATTGCTTCACTACTACAGTAGTACTACCCTGGCTCGCATTCATTGTTTCCCCTGACTATTCAGAGCTTTGGACGTCCATCAGAGTTGTAGTCAGTAGTACAGTACTGCTAGCTCGATTAATGGCGTGCTATAAAATTCTATACTAGCCGACAGATGTCCATTCCTCGGGTTGCGCGCCAGAGCCTTCGAAGAGAAGGTAGCCGCTCTGTCCCGTTGATTTACGGTGGACGGACAGGATACTCCGGACCGCTCTCGATTCATTTGCTTCTGCTCCCGCGTCCTGACCCTTCGCGGACTGAGATCCAGTGACTTCACTAAGAGAAGTCACCATGCGACTTTACACACGTGAGCCATTCGATCAAGATCCAACGCTCGCGGTTGATCCAAATTTCGAACTTAAACTAAACTAATATTTTAAATGGACTGGAACTTTCCGAGAATACGTCTTAATGTAAAGTTTTTCTGTTTTTTCTGAGCTACATAAATTTTAATTTCAAATTTTAGATCGACCATGTTCGTTGGATCTTAACCTGATGGCTCGTATAGGTAAAGTTCATGGTAACTTCTGTTGGGTAAAGTCACTGGATCTCAGTTCGCAAGGGAGCCCCCTCTCGGCCGTTGATTTAGGATGGGCGGACCAGGTTGCTCGAAGCGAGGGCAGGAGACGGTTGTCTGGTTTTAATAGGGGGGAGTACTTCTTCCATCCCCTTCTTGCTTCACTTCCAGTCTCCTTCCACTTCCAGCGATGCCTCCGAAGTCAAGGCCACCATCTCGCTTGAAGAAGCACCATCTAGTGTTGACCAAGGACGCGGAGAGTTCCCGCCGGCGGTCTATCCAGATGCTGGCCGCGAGAAAGGGCCCGCCAGAAAACGAAGGCCCTGCTTCGCGCTCGTCTCGGAACGGCGTCAGTCGTGCGGTCGAAGATTCCTGGTTGGTTTCCATCGCCATGTTTCTTGATTCTTCCTGGCCCGGAGGTCCCAACTCTTTATTCCGTATTAATCCTTTTTATACATATCTCAGTGCCCCACGACGCACCCTGACATCTTCTCATGACGACTTCAACCCCTGTCTCCTGCGCTTAGAGGTTACCACTGATTGGACATTTTCGTCTTCCTCTCGTCACTTTGTTTCGGTACTGATGATATTGCCATGCAGGAAGCATCGGCGTGTTTCAGAGATGAGCTTAAAACTCTCGTGGAACTCGCCTCCAACTTTCGCGATGATGTCGATACTTTGAAGGACGAGGTCACCGGCCGGGGCAAGCTGCATGATGTGAGGGTTCCATCAAGTGAGGAAACGAACTCTGTCATCAAGAAGCTCAAGGGCGAGAATTTGATGCTTAAGATCGAGTGCGGCTTTCTTCGCGAAGAAAACGTCGAGCTATCAAACAGGTGCGTTCAAGCTCTCAACGGGAGCCTCAACACCCAACATGATGCGGTGAAGAAGATGATGGATGACAGCATCTTGAAGAAAAACAATATGGTGGAGGACACGCGCGGGATGGTCGATCCAATCCAGGCACCGCAGAAGGAAGTCGATGCGCTCCGAGTCCAGCCACCTTTGCGTAGGTCGCCGAGGCGCCCTCGCGCAGGTCACTGAGGAGCGCACGTCGCCGAGTAGGCTGGGGGATAAGGAATTCCAACGAGAGAAGCGGAATCACCACCTGTCCTGATGGAGGGCCACTCCGCCAAGTAGGCTGGGGGAGAGAAACACTGCCTCTCATTGTTCTTTAGCTAGTCCTCCGATCCATATTACTTGATGTTAAAATGGATGTATCTACAACTGAAATATGTCTAGATACATATATTTTAGTATCACAAAGTAAGTATCAACGTTTATATTGCCCAAGTCTTATTATCCATCCCTAAGGTGGGTCGCTTTTGTAACTACTGATTGCAGATTCGACTCTTCTGCAGACCGAAAGATTTTTAGAGTGACTAAGAATGATTCATGCTTAGCTTTCCATTTTCATGTTTTAAACTTGTTTAAATCTTGCTCAAACCTAGGATTTGACCAAGATTCAAATGGGTTTAACAATTAAAAAAATCAGAAAAATGAAAAACCAAAGCACATAGTATTCTTATGTCATATAGTAAGCATTCAAGTTGATAAACAAGGTCTAGACATATTCAAAACACACAAAACATGTATCTACCCCCTAACCCTAAACTCTGTCTTATGAAGTTAAGTATGAGGAGAAGTGATTTTGGGTTTCAAACATGGAAATTTCACAAACCTCCCAAAAGATTCATTTTAGAGTGACTAAGAAGGATCCATGCTTACCTTTTCATTGCCATTTTTTAAACTTGTTTTAACCTTGGTCAAACCTAGGATTTGACCAAGATTCAAACGGGCGTAAAAATTCAAAAAAAAAGAAAAATGAAAAACCAAAGCACATATATAGCCTTCTTATGTCATATAGTAAGCATTCAAGTTGATAAACAAGGTCTAGACATATTCAAACCAGAAATATCATGTATCATATCTACCCCTAACCCTAAACTTTGTCTTATGAAGTCAAACATATGAAGAGAACTGGGGTTTTGTGTTTCAAACATAAAAATTTCAAGTACCTTCATTTTAGAGTGACTGAGAAAGGATTCATGCTTACCTTTTCATTGTCATGTTTTAAACTTGATTAAACCTTGGTCAAACCTAGGATTTGACCAATATTTAAATGGGCATAAAAAATTCGAAAAAATGAAAAAAATGGAAAACCAAAGCACATATATAGCCTTCTTATGTCATAAACATTCAAGTTGATAAACAAGGTCTAGACATATTCAAACAAGAAAAATCATGTATCTACGCCTAACCAAAAATCTGTCTTAAGTGGTTTTGGGTTTCAAACATGGAAATTTCAAGAACATCTCAAAAGCTTCATTTTAGATGACTAAGAAGGATACACACTTCCATTTCATTTTCATGTTTTAAACTTGTTTAAATCTTGGTCAAACCTAGGATTTGACCAAGATTCAAATAAGTAAAAACATGAAAATGAAAAGGTAAGCATCGATCCTTATTAGTCGCTCTAAAATGAAGCTTTTGGGAGGTTTTTGAAATTTTCATGTTTGAAACCCAAAACCACTTCTCTTCATGCATGCTTGACTTCATAAGACATAGTTTAGGGTTAGGGGTAGATACATGATTTTTCTGGTTTGAACATGTCTAGACCTTGTTTATCAATTTGAATGCTTACTATATGACATAAGAAGGCTATGTGCTTTGGTTTTTCATTCTTACGATTTTTTTCTTAATTTTTATGCCCATTCGAATCTTGGTCAAATCCCAGGTTTGACCAAGATTTAAACAAGTTTAAAACATGACAATGAAAAGGTAATCAATCCTGGATCCTTCATAATTAATAAGTTAGTCTAATTAAAATGAAGCTTTTGGGAGGTTTTTGAAATTTTTGTGTTTGAAACCAAAAACCACTTCTCTTCATGCTTGACTTCATAAGATAGAGTTTAGGGTTAGGGGTAGATACATGATTTGTATTATTTGAATTGTCTTGACCTTATTTATCATCTTTTAAATGCTTACTATATATATGACATAAGAAGACTATGTGCTTTAGTTTTTCAATTTTCTGATTTTTTAATTTTATGCCCATTTGAATCTTGGTCAAATCCTAGGTTTGACAATGATTTAAACAAGTTTAAAATATGAAAATGAAAAGATAAGCATGGATCCTTCTTAGTCACTCTAAAATAAAGCTTTTGGGTGGTTTTTGAAATTTCCATGTTTGAAACCCAAAAGCACTTCTCTTCATGCTTGACTACATAAGACAGAGTTTAGGGTTAGGGGTAGACACATGATTTTTCTTGTTTGAATATGTCTAGACCTTGTTTATCAACTTTAATGCTTACTATATGACATAAGAAAACTATGTGCTTTGTTTTTTCATTTTTTTATTTTTTTGGAATTTTGATGCACATTTGAATCTTGGTAAAATCCTAGGTTTGACCAAGATTTAAACAAGTATATAACATGAAAATGAAAAGGGAAGCATGTATCCTTCTTAGTCACTCTAAAATGAATTTTTTGGGAGTTTTTTGAAATTTCCATGTTTGAAACCCAAAACCATGCACTTCTCTTCATGCTTGACTTCATAAGATAGAGTTTAGGGGTTTGCGGATAGATACATGATTTGTCTAGTTTGAATAAGTCTAGACCTTGTTTATCAACTTTAATGCTTACTATATGACATAAGAAGACTATGTGCTTTCGTTTTTCATTTTTCTATTTTTTTATTTTATGCCCATTTGAATCTTGGTCAAATCCTAGATTTAACCAGGATTTAAACAAGTTTAAAACATGAAAATGAAAAGGTAAGCCTTGATCCTTCTTAGTCACACTAAAATGAAGCTTTTGGGATGTTCTTGAAATTTCCATGTTTGAACCCAAAACGACTTCTCTTCATGCTAGACTTCATAAGACAGAGTTTAGGGGTTAGCGGGTAGATACATGACTTGTCTAGTTTGAATAAGACTAGACCTTGTTTATCAACTTTAATGCTTACTATATGACATAAGAAGACTATGTGCTTTGGTTTTTCATTTTTCTATATTTTTATTTTATGCCCATTTGAATCTTGGTCAAACCTATATTTGACCAGGATTTAAACAAGTTTAAAACATGAAAATGAAAAGGTAAGCCTTGATCCTTCTTAGTCACACTAAAATGAAGCTTTTGGGATGTTCTTGAAATTTCCATGTTTGAAACCCAAAACGACTTCTCTTCATGCTAGACTTCATAAGACAGAGTTTAAGGTTTAGGGTTATAGATACATGATTTGTCTGGTTTAAATATGTATAGACCTTGTTTATCAACTTGAATGCTTACTATATGGCATAAGAAAACTATGTGCTTTGGTTTTTCATTTTTCTGATTTTTTTAAATTTTGATGCCCATCGAATCTTGGTCAAATCCTAGGTTTGACAAAGATTTAAACAAGTTTAAAACATGAAAATGAAAAATTTTTGGGAGGTTCCTTAGTCACTCTAAAATGAATTTTTTGGGAGGTTTTTGAAATTTCCATGTTTGAAACCCAAAACCAGTTCTCTTCATGCTTGACTTCATAAGACAGAGTTTAGGGGTTAGGGGGTAGATACATAATTTGTATGGTTTGAATATGTCTAGACCTTGTTTATCAACTTTAATGCTTACTATATGACATAAGAACACTATGTGCTTTGGTTTTTCATTTTTCTGATTTTTAAATTTTAATGCCCATTTGAATCTTGGTCAAATCCTATTTTGACCAAGATTTAAACAAGTTTAAAACATGAAAATGAAAAGGGAAGCATTGATCCTTCTTAGTCACTCTAAAATGAAGTTTTTGGGAGGTTTTGAAATTTCCATGTTTGAAACCCAAAACCACTTCTCTTCATGCTTGACTTCATAAGTGAGTTTAGGGGTTAGGGATAGATACATGATTTGTATGGTTTGAATATGTGTAGACCTTGTTTATCACCTTTAATGCTTACTATATGACATAAGAAGACTATGTGCTTTGGTTTTTCATTTTTCTGATTTTTTTAAATTTTTGCCCATTCTTGGTCAAATCCTTTTGACCAATTTTTGAATGAAAGGTCAAATACCAATATTTCTTCATGCTTGACTTGACTTTAGGGGTTTAGATACATGTATAATATGGAACTGAAACTAATGCTTGTTGACCATTTATCACCCATTTGAATGACTACACCAGGATATGGCATTTTGGCACTTTTTTTCATGATAAAATCAGGAATAGGTTTGACCAATCATTTAGACAAGTTTAACACGTGAAAACGGACTGATAATCCCATTTGTTGACTCATTTAACTAGTTAATCCCATTTGTTGAACGGCACTTGAGGTTGAGTATATTGCACTAGCTATTAGTACTCAGGTGAGCACACAAAAAATGCTACGGTATAAGACTCGAGAGTATATCTAAATTTCAGTTAGACTCGAGTACGCGTGTTGCAGGAAAGACGACAATTGTTGACGCTGGGTGGTGCGCGTGCAATTGTGGACGCGTGTCGCGTAAGACGTTAAATGGTGGACGCGTAGGACGCGGGTCGCATTAACCACCCCTTTATAGACGCCTCCTCGCACTATCTCTGTCACTCTCACTCGCTCATGCAACGCCGCCTCTCACGTCCCATCATCTTCTCCAAAGCAAAAACCCTCTCCCTCTCTGCAGGGCGAGATGGACATGGAGAATGCGAATCCCATCGTCCATGACGCCGTCGGCTCCAAGCGCGACGCCTCCCTCTTCGACGTCGTCCCCTCAAAGCCGTCGCCGCCGCCGGTGGCGGTCGTATCCCGCCGGGATGGGACCCCTATGAGCCGGTGCCGTACATCTCGCCTCCGAACCCCTACGACACCTTCATGGACGACCCATGGAACGAGGTAACTATGGTTTGCTCCCTTTTTTGTTCCCCATTCCTTTTTGAACCCTATTTTTGCTGGTTCCCTAGTAACTATTAGTGCCGATCTGTAGATGGTTGAGTATTGGGTTAATATTTGCGATTTTATTCCATTTTGCTTTGATCCCTTCTTGATTTCGTTTAAGATTTGGAGTTCGGCCGTTCGGTTAATTTATGCAAGTAATAATGGGATCTCAATCAGTTAATTTATGGGATCTCAGTCAGTTATTTTATGCAGGAATCAAAAGATATCAACCGTTTAATTTTGCAAATATTCTGGAATCTGTTCAAAATCAGATCTGGAATCTGTTTCTTTGCCTATGATGAATCGTTGGGCACAAATTTTTACAGAGTGGGTTCAGCGAACCATTGCTGTGTACAAATCTGTTGTGCATGAGCTATGGTTCGCTAACACCATCCCTGTAGACATATAATCGTGTCCACTCTAACTGAGGCTGGCTCTGTTTTTCCTTACTTTGTTATCATGCACGTTAGTCATCGTTGCATCTCATTCACTAATAGTTCCCGTTTGATATGGATCAGCTGGCTGGCAGCGACGACGAGCACCATGACGTCAAGACTCGCCAGGTGCTGCGGAGGCTGCAGGTCGGCCAGTACGTCTCCTACTTCGCCAAGGGTGTCTACAGGTGCCCCTTCTGCACTAGGAGACTCGGCACGACTTCAACTGCCTCCTCACGCATGCCGAGGACATCGGCAACACCTTCCCCAAGGTCGGCGACGGTGAACCCCTACTCCTTCCGCTCCAGCACGGCGCTCGGCATGCACCTCCGCATCCAGCGGGTGGATATCTCGCCGGGCGCATGCCTCCGCTCAAGCCCAAGGCTCCCAAGGGGAGCAAGAAGTGGAAGCAGAGGAAGATGGGGTAGGCGGAGTCCTGGACGTGTGCTGCTGCTGCAAAGCAGCTTCTATTTTGTTGTTAGCTAGGGATCCCTTGTTGTTATGTTGTTAGTATGATGGTGTTGTGAAGAACCTCGAACCTGTTGGCTGCTGTGTATGCAGCTTATTATCTAGGGAGGGATCCCTATTATCTATCCCTATTCTACTGGAGTATATTTTGTTGGCCCTACTTTGTTTTCTCGATTTACTATTACTGCGAATTTGTCGTACGGAGTACATTACCCTGGAGATTTGCTTCTAGATTTAACTACATACATATGGACCAGAGGGAGTACTAGATTTGCTGCCATATTGGGCAAACAACGAGGGCCAAAAGGCACAAATAATTGAAGAAAGACAGAAATGCAAGCTTCTCTAGATTTGATACTAATTTGGTTAATAAAGACAAAGAGACAGAGGGAGAAAAGGTGCTCTTAAAAATGCCAATTTGCGCGAGAGACAGAACCCAGCTCCTGCTCACGTACAACCAAACGCGGTCTCGTCTGTCCACACGGTCCCTTTCTACTAGCCCCACACGTCAACGGTCAACTAAACTGGAATCCTCCCGTCTGAGCTCCTTCTGCGGGTTACAAATAAGGGCTTGGCGAAAACGAGGAAAAACATAAGGCAATCTTATTGACTAATATAGCTGTTTAATTAATAAAAGGATTAGCTACAACGTGCTCAGTTTGCTCATTTTGCCCCTGCATGCTCGCACGATTAAAGCTCCTTCCGCACGCGCTGGACTCCTCGTTTCCTTAAACCTCCTCGTTTCTCGGGATAGACCAACAGTTTTTCAGGATCTTGGGTTTTTTTTGACAATCAATACCACACATATTCATAGCAAAAATAGTACATGGTAGAGGGCTACATGACGACTAGATATATCACCAAAAAGGTGATGCATGTCTCCTTCACCAAAACAGCTGAAACAAGTACACGAACGCAAGTACACCACCATAATAATACTACTACATTAACACAAGTACGAGTAATAAAGTAAGAGTACTACTCCCTCTAATCTAATTTAAACCAAAATAAAACTTAAACTTCATCCTAAATTTGAACTAGTGCCCCGTCCTCGTTCTTCGCTCATTTTCTGATCCAAGACGGCGCAGTGCCAGAGTGCATGGCACGGAACTCTTCATCGGTGGCATGCCATGGGCATGTCACCGGATGCATGATTTTTTTCGCAATGTTTTAAATTTGAGGCCGCATGTCACACGGTGACATGCAAACTGGTGGTGGTAGGCAACTACCCTCATTTACGGCGGCGTAGGCGACTGGACGCCGCGTGGCCAGCCGCTGCCTCGTGGCCGC